>CM054802.1:13343191-13490691 GCA_028984105.1 Lavandula angustifolia | reverse complement strand
TACATTCTATGTATCTTTATCGTTGTAGAAGACCAAAAAAAAAGAGTTAAACATGCCACTGCTTGGCCCACTGTTTTTCCATAATCATGCTTAATTTGAGATCTAGTTCAGATCTTTTCGTCTTTGCAGCTACGGGAATGAAGAATTACTCACCACCCTTGCAAGGGTGCACGATTCACTTCTTCCGTCATTGCTAAGAGGCTTCCATATTTTTTCGAGCATAGCTGAAGATAGAAACAAGGAAATATCGAGTGATTTGCTTTCAAATGCTCTTACTAGTCTGAAGATGTTGTCAACAAGGCTTGCGAAATTCGGATGGAGATTACTTCATTTCTGCTATCTTAGTGATGAGGCATTTGAAATTAGTTCTTCTCTGCCAGCTTTGATGAAGATGTTTCCAGCAAATGTGGAGGACCCTGTTGTTAGGGCTGACATTCTAATACAAACAATAAGAGATCTCACTGTCGATCACACAGATGGTCCCGTGGGCCGGACTTGGGGAACATTGATCCAAGAAATTGAGAAGAACCACAACATCATGAGTAGGATTGAAGTATTGCGAAAAGCAGGTAAGAGGTTTGTGGTTCTTATTTTCGATTTTCGTACTGAGAAACTGTTCCTTCTTGGTTAACGAGCGTAAACTAATATGGCACTTATTTTGTCTGCATGATTGGGGCAGGTTGGTTATCAATGGATGACGAACAATTTCAGTTTCTTTCGTTGATCACGATGACTTCGACGAAATCTGGTGTTAAACAGACACCCTCTACTTCATTAGCAGCAAGTAGCAACAAGACTGATACGGACGAGGATATGGCAATTGTGGAGTCAAAGATCAGCCAGATCAGGGAACTGTTTCCGGATTACGGTAGAGGCTTCCTGGTAGCATGTCTTGAAGCCTACAACCGAGATGCGGAGGAGGTGATTCAGAGGATCCTCGAGGGAACTCTTCATGAAGAACTGCAATCTCTCGATGTTTCACGTGAAACCGTAGATCCTCCGAAGTCTGCACCGTCTGCAAGTAGTAGTAACGACAAGGGTAAAGGGAAAATAGTGGAGTCTGCAGTATCACCTCCAGAAGTTGTGGCACCATCTGCTACAAAATACCAAGGTGGAGCTTCTTTAAGTTCATCATCATCTTCTTCTTCTATCGGGAGGTTTACGCGGAAGAACACGAACGACAACTTATCCGATTCCGAGACCCTAAATGCCAAAAACGAAAAGCAATTAGCGAAAACCGCAGCTCTTGCATCTCAGCTCGAGTACGAAGACGAGTATGATGACTCCTTCGATGATTTGGGTTTGAGCGTTGGTGATTCTGGGTTCGATGAGCCTGAGACCCTCGAAAAACCCACCGACAGTTCTAAGTGGGGCTCACGTAAAGCGCCCCAATTCTACGTCAAAGACGGTAAGAACTACAGCTACAAAGTTGAAGGCTCTGTCGCTGTGGCTAATTACAACGAAGCGAAACTGGTTAACCTAGCCCAGAAGGAGCTTGTCCACGGCCTAGGCCGCGGGGGCAACATTCCATTAGGGGCAGTTCAAAGGTTAGCAGATCCGAAAGAGGAGCAAGACGACGAACAGGATAACGATGAAGGTGGTGGAAGAAGAGGAGGGCGAGGAGGCTTCAGAGGTAGAGGAAGGAGAGGGTTTCATTCTGGTGCAGTTCAAAGGTCTCCTGAAGCAAGCAATCAGCAAGAAGGTCAAGAAAACGACGAAGTCGGAGGAAGAGGAGGCCATGGAAGCTCCAGAGGTGGAGGTAGGAGAGGGAGGGGAAGAAACAACAACTTCAGGAAAGACAGAGCAATGAGTAAGCATTTTGGTGGGTTACCGAGTCATTACAACTAATTTTGGTGAGTAAGCATTTTTCTTGTATCTTTGTCAATCCTCAGTTTGGAGATTTTGGTGTGGTAAAATGTTTGTGCTGTGTATAGTTAAACCTCGATAAAATAATATTCGATAAAGTGATAATCTCGTTAAAATAATAATTTCTTCCATCTCTGATATGAGTCAATGTACTAAAGTAATGTTGGATAAAATAATAACCTTGTTAAATGAATATTTTCTCTCAGTCTCAAGATTATTACTTTATTGAGGTTTAACTGTATTCTTGCCTTAGAAAAAGTTGGGACTTTTTTATACTCTCTGTTCCGTTTGACTTATCTTGTTTTGCTTTTCGGGTATCCCATGTTTCATAAAATGGAAAATAGTTACTATAAATTTCATTTATTTCTTTGTGGGCCTACCTCTATGTACAAAATCAACTATTCATCTTAATTTTTGTACCGAAAAGAAATAAAACAAGTCGGACGGGATTGGATGGGACTGGGGAGTAACAAAATTGGGCCTGTGTAAAATTTTTATGGCCCATAAAAGGCATATACTTTTATGGGAAGAATTTCTTATGGCCCATTAAAGGCCTATATTTTAATTCTTCCGGACTAAATTATTCAAGGCTCGATAAGAAATTGGTCCAAAAATTTTACTTGTGGCCCTTAAAAATGTGGGCCTCCAAAAATTTAAAGTGGCCCATCCTAAGTGGGCAAATTAAAACTAAATAGGCCCATACTGTTATGAAACTTTATTTCGGCCCAAAGGCCAGGCCCATTAGACAATTGGACACGTGTAATTTTATCGCGCTGAGAATAGACTAGAGTTCTTGTTGTATGGATCTTTGAAAGGCATGCTCAGCTAACTACTTTTGGGTATTATGGTTAAATGATTTGAGTTTGGTTCTTCGGAATAACATAACAGTTAAGGTGTTTAGTATGTAGCCGAAAGATCACGAGTTCAAAAACCACCAAGATCGTTATGTGCCTCGTCTTTATAAAAAAAATAAAAAAATAGGAGTAAGCTGTGATACGAAATTTTAGGATTCGTGACTGATTCGAAATAATGGTGAAATTAATTTGATTGATTGCTAATCAGTTAAAAGCATAACAATATGATGGGAAATGAGTAAACTTTGTAAAATGCAAAAAAGAAATGAATAAAATAATTAAGGATTTTTAAATACCTAAAGAAAGAAGGGCGCGCTAATTAGATTTATTAATTTTCGTTAATACCAATAATACCCTCATCTAAAATTATTTTCAGACCAAAATTGGTCCAAATCTGTGGACTAACAACCCCTTTAGATTTTGTTAAGAAATCAATTATCTTAAAAACCGACCAAGGGTAGAATAGTCATAAATATTTGATAGGCTATTAAACACTATCACCGCCGATTGAGTTTCGGCAGAATCATAATCGGAAAAGGCTTCAGTTTTCCTGCGATCCAACTCTTCCTCCGCCGCGAGAAACTCCTCCAGCGGAGGCGGAGGCGGAGGCGAAGCGTCGACGAGAAGAGTCCAGAGCGCGTGGGGAGGACGGAGAGTCGGTGAATAGAGCCTCCACGAGTGGCAATTTTGTGAATTACTTGCCGTGGCGGCGGGGATATTAGATCCGGTGGAGGCTCAGCCGCGTTGTTGATTTGCTGAATCGATAGTTATCTATCAATTTGTAGGATTTTTAATCAGGCCTAAATTTAAAAAGAGGAACGTCGAATCCGACGGGGAAAACAGACTGGATTATTGGCTGACGAATCGAAGACTCCGAATCTCATATCGCCGGATTGTTGTCACCGTTTTTCTGATTTGATGATAAATTTTGGACTCGGCTGATACTGTGCTGCTGAGGATGGGCGGAATTGTCGATTTTCGTGAGGCGGAGATAGGCGGTGCCGCCGTGGTAGGTTAGGGCCTTTATTTTCCCGGCGACTTTGCGGCTTTCGCCGCCGTGAAAGGATCTTTTCAGCCGCGCAGCTAATAACGAAACTCGGAATAAACGAACTGAGCTGAACAGAGCGAATTGGGCAAGTTTGTGTTAATACCCATAATACCCCTCTCGCCACCTCAAGATCTGTAGGTTAACCAATTAGTTTGAACAGCACCCAGGGTTAGAATAGTCATGACATATTTACCGATTCTATTTCTATAGATGAAACGCAAAAGCCGTCGACTTCTCGGTTAATAAACATTAAAAACAAAGAAGAGACCATCACTGTCCCCATTGGATGCGTAAGCGGTAAGTGGGTGCCAAGGACCAAATTTCGCGATTCAATTTTCACCGTACACGCTATTATTTGTGGCTGTCAAAAAAAAAAAATAAAAAAAAGAAGAGACCATCACTTTTTTACTTTAGAAACATACTTTGTTCTCATTTAAAACGATACTTTTTTTTTTTTTGAAAATTAAGAAAGTAGATTATAATCTATTTTCTAAAATTATAATCTTTTTAAAAAAAATAAATTTTTCAAGAAATTTTTTCAAAAAAGATAAATTTTTTCTAAATAAATTTTTACAAAATAAAATTTTCTTATTTTTTAAAAAATTTGTTAACTAAAAAATCTATGAAAAAACTTAAATTAACTAATTTTAGGGATAAGCTCATCCAATTTTTAAATTATTTTTTAATTATTTTTTGAAATAACTTTTTTAAAAAAAATTATATTAAAAAAATTAATTTAAATAAAAAATTAACTAAATCTAAATTAACTAATAATTTTGCATCTCACGGCAGAAGAAGCGAGCGGGTCGACACAGGAGTTGGGGAAGGTGTTATGTTATCCGACAACATTTTCGACCTCAAATAACATAATACCTTCCCCAATCGATGTACCGACCCGCTCCCCTACTCCGCCATGAAACACAAAATTATTAATTAATCTACATTTAGTTAATCTTTTATTTAAATAAAAAATTTTAAAAATATTAATTCAAAAAATTATTTTAAAAAAAGTTAAAAATTAATTTAAAAATTAGATGAATTGATTTTTAAAATTATTATTAGTTAATTTTTTATTTTTAATTAAACTCCTTCGTTACCAAAATTATTATTTGAAAAAAAAATTAAAATTTAGTTGAAAAAAATTAATCTTTTTCGGAAAAAAATTATTTGAAAAATTATTATTTTTTGAAAAATATTATAATTTTAAAAATATTTTTAAAAAATTCAAATTTAATTTAAAAATTGAATAAATTAGTCCCTGAAACTTTTATTCCGTAAATACTCTTATTACTAACTGTTGACTAACTTAAAATTTAATAGAATGATCAATTTATCCAAACTAACAAACATTGAGAACCAATAAACTAAAAAAAAATTATGAACCAATTTATCCAAATTAGCAAACATTGAGAACCATTTGTATCAATTTGCCTTTTAAGAAACAAGACACTTTATACGGAACGACTCGAAAAGAAAAATAAAACACTTTCTATTGAATGGGTTTACTAAAAAATATGTATAAAAAAATTATGTCACGGGCTGAATTTTTAGCAACTTTAATTGTATATGTATAATAATGTGTATTTTCTGGGCTGGTGCCATTTTGGCGAGCCCTTAACGAAGACAATCCGGCATAATTTGTTAATTTATGGATATTATCATAATGCCCATACCTTTGATTTTCTTAAGAAATCATAATTACACTCTTAACACCCAAACAGCCAAATCAAGAAACATTTTTTTTTTGTCCCCTTGGGATGACAAAGTTGGTAAAG
Organism: Lavandula angustifolia; assembly: GCA_028984105.1. NCBI lineage: Eukaryota > Viridiplantae > Streptophyta > Magnoliopsida > Lamiales > Lamiaceae > Lavandula > Lavandula angustifolia. The sequence goes on along the minus strand of CM054802.1, from coordinate 13,485,148 downwards.
GTGGGTTGGTCCGGGACCTATAGGTCCTGGGTTCAAATCCCACTGGAAGCAACTTTGTGGAGCCTGTTATCTATGATTAGTCTAGGGTTGTTGAATTCCCATGTGGTTAGCCTAGGGTTGTTGAACTCTCATGTGTAGTCTAGGGTTGTTGAACTCTCATGTGGTTAGCCTAGGATTGTTGAACTCTCATGTATGATTTGCAGGCTACCCCACAAGGAGCGGATTTACCCAGTGCACACCGAAGGTACGGCTGCGAGTTCCACGTATAAAAAAAAAAAAAAAAAAAAAACATTTTTTTTCTTTTTTCATTTTTTCTTTCGATCAAAATCGAGGGGGAAAATGGGGCCAATTTACAAACTGTGCTATTTACAGTTCTGTACCTGTATGTTCTTCTGTCACTCTGTTTTTCTCTTTTCTCCAAGGAGTGGGGTTCGGCAGGGTACGCGGGCGGGCATGTGGGAGTGGAAGAGGGCGACGGATCAGACGTCCCTCGCAGCGCTGCTCGATCTTGGCTGCCGTAGAAGCTCAATCAGTGTCTCTGCCTGTCCTCAATATCACATAACACATACAACAATGTCATCTACATATTGTAACTACATATGTATACATGTAAGTCTTATTTATCGTAATCTTATCCGACATTCAATAGGAACGAAAACAAAAACCATACACGGATACACCAAGACTATTAGTAACCTTAAAAGAACTCATAAACAACAATCAAATACTTCAACGTTAGTCGCGGAAAAGAGGAATTTGAACTTACCACTATAAATACTCCCCCGTCCCATTAAAAGGATCCACCTTTTCCGATTAGACTGTACTAATATAAGTGTTCATTTTCCTAAAATGACAATATTAACTCTACATTCAAAAATGAGGTGGCCTCTCATTACTTGCTACTCACCCCATATTATTATACACACTCTCTCTCCAAAAGTTTCTCTCTCAGAAAATTATGATTTTTCATTTGTTGGAAACTTTAGATTATTTTTTTAATTACAACATAAAAATCTATATATATATATATATATATATATATATATATATATATATATATATATATATATATATAAATCAATTGCCTCAACTATGGCTAATTAAAATCTGGATGAATTCTTATTCCTTCACCACCAACAATTCCTCGAAAGTTGTGTCAATTTTTTAATACAATTAAAACTCATAAAATATGTTTCCTCCATTCCACCAATTTTGCAACATTACCTTTTCGGACAGTCCCACTAATCTTTCAACATTATCTAAAATAGAAAGAAAATGAGAGGACCACATTCACTTAAAATAGAAAGAATATCAACACACATACTCCCTTCGTCCTTAATATATATGTCTACTTTCCTTTTTCGTTTGTCCCAAATTTATATGCCTATTAACAATTTTTATGTCTAACTAAATCTTTCACTAACTTTAATACATCTAATTAATGTGAGAATTTAAAAAAATACTATTTTATCCAACTTTTCTAATAACAAACACAATTATGTCTTTAACTTTTTAGTAATTTACTTTAATTTACTCAAATTCCAATATCAATATTTATCTAACTTTTATATCATTAAATATTTTCTTAATATGTGTGTAAAGTCAAATAGGCATATAAAATAGGGACGGAGGGAGTATTTATTTCCTTTTAGAGGAAATGTCAAGGCATATGAACAGGGTTGCCTCAGTCAATTATGCTACAAATCACCATATATAATATCACGATAGGCTAATCATCCCTCAGCCAAAAAAACTTCATAAACTAATCCAACCTAAATCCTATTAAGGTAGTGTTTGGAACAACTTTTATAAGCAGATTTTAGTTGCTTAGGCTTAAAGTTGTTTAAAATTGTTGTTGAGCAAAAGTTGTTAGCGTTTACAATATTAGAAAAAAAAAAAAAGCTTAATTTTAGTTCATAATCTGTTTTTTTCGGTTTCTGCTTCACCCCCGACCAGTTTATGGGCTTTTGCTTATTCTGGCTTATTTAAAACACACACAAAAAAAAAAGTAGAAGCATATGTTCCAAACATTAAAAAAATTGCTTCTACAGTAGAAAAACCCAAAAACAGCTTAAATAAGTTGTTCCAAATACTACCTAAGAAGTAAGAACCACACTTTCTTGGCACAGACGGATAAGGAATACTCCCTTTGTTTCACTAATCAAGTCTCATTTTGAACATGAATATTCGTGCCCAAAAGCAATGGGACTTGATTAGTGAAATAATGGGACTTGATTAGTGAAATGGAGGGAGTACATGAATGACAACTTTTATTAATAGTTGATAATTGGGTGTTGGCAACTTGGAAGTGATCCTTCCTTCCTACCATGTAGCAATTACTCCTACCTAATTTGATTTGTTTAAACACTATTACTTCCATTAAGTATCCTATGAACATTAATTGTCAGCCCACCAAATCATGCATAATATTCTAATATCAACTATTCCATTCAAAAGGCAGTCAATTGCATTCTACCACTTTGCAAAGTATGATCAGATTCATGATGAACACAGTATTCAACAATTTAAGATGCAGTAATAATTTAGTTTTTACCTTTTGTTTGGCGCGGCTGGTGCCGGTCTGAGACAGAGCCGCAAGGGGGGGAATGGCGCCTTCGCGAGCCACCATACTCCGGTAGGCCAAGCAGTCCTCGCACAGCTGTAAAAGTATGGCGACGGCGATCTCCTTCTGCAGCTGCGTCCCCACATCTACCACCTCCACCAGCACCGGAATACCGTCCTCATCCACCAGCGCAGCCCTCGCCTCTGCCACAGGAACCAGCAGGCTCAGCACGAAGGCAGACTTATCCACCATGTTCGACCCCAAATCAGCCATCAGCTCCACCAGCGGCTTCATTATCCCCGCCTGCAGAGCCCTAATTTTGTTCTCCTTCACCGTGCAGAGCGAATACAGCGCCGTGCACGCGTCCTTCTTCCCGCGGAAATTGCCGCTCTCGAGCAGATCCACCAGCGGCGGAATCGCGCCGGACCGCCCGATCGCGGTTTTGTTCTCCTCCACCTGCGACAGCCGGAGGAGCGCGCAGGCGGCGTTCTCTCTCGCCGTCGGAGTGCCGACCTTCAGAGCGCGGACCAGCAGCTTGATCGCGCCGGAGTAGGCGATTTCCTCCTTGTTCTCGTCGCACAGCGAGAGATTCAGAATCGCCGTCACGCCGTACTCCTGCAGCTGCGGATCGTTCGACGAGATGATCGAGATCAGCGGCTTGATGGCGCCGGCTCTGGCGATTTTGACTCGATTCTCCGATTTGTTCTTCGCGAGGAGACGGATTTCCATGGCGGCTTGCTTCTGCTCGTCGGTGTTGTCGGAATCGAGAACGGAGACGAGCTGCGCAATAAGTTCTTCGGAGTTATCAGAGGCGCAGGCGAGGAAGAGGCGGCGGCTCTGAGACGAAGCGGTGGGGAACTCGCAGGATCTGTCGCTATTGCAATCGCTGAAGGCGGAGGAAGAGCCGTCGAGGCTGAGATCGCTGAACTTGCGGCCCATATAAGTGAAACTCGATTTGATTGAAGCAGAATCCATGGATTTTCAGTTGATTATCATCTCCGAGAAGACGACCTTTTTGGAGGAATTTTCAAAACATAAACGACGGCGTTTTGGAGAAGTCTTAATTACGACAATTTCATAATTTTGGAGTGAGAAATAAGAGAGGAATATAAAACGGGGAGGAGATGAAGAAGAAGGCCACGTGGCTGGCTGTAGAGAATCCCTAGCACGTGTGAGCTGTCTCATCTTTTAACGCGTGCGGAGAAGCTTCGGCCGTTTCACCTCTCAAGATTTGAACAATCCGGATCCTCTGGCCCAAAATTCGTATCCCACTCGGTGGCCCACCAATCACACGGCGCCACGCATGCATTGCTGAGCCATGTTAGCAATAAAAAATTATTTTAGTTATAAAAGGGTGGCCCACCAATGCACGCGTGGCGGGGCGTGATTGGTGGGCCACCGAATGGGCCACCGAATGTTGGGACAGAGGACGCTGAGCGAGATTTGAACATTTCAAAAATCTCAACATTATCGATCGAACATTCCACATAATACGATATACATTTATTATAATACTCCATTCTTCTCATTATTGACACTGTTGATCGAACATTCAAATATAATACGATACACATTTATCATAATACACCATCTTTCTCATTATTGATATCCATTATACACGAAGTCGATGTCTCATTATTTATATCTACTACTCAAAATGAAAATAAATCACTTCATTCGTCCCAAATATATATGTCTACTTATATTTTTCGTCCGTCCCAAATTTATATGCTTGTTAATATTTTTTTGTGCCTAACTAAATATTTCACTAACATTAACATGTATAATTAATATGATAATATAGAAAAAAATATTTTATCCAATTTTTATAATAACAAATACAATTATGTCATTAACTTTTTAATAATTTATTTTAATTTACACATATTCCAATATCAATATTTATTTAATTTCATATCATTAAAATTTTCCTTAATGTGTTGAAAAAAAATAGACATATATTATGTACGGAAGACGTACATTATTTTTCAACTTCTTGAACTGACCACTTTTTAACTTTATACCACTTTTACATCAAATTCCAACATTTTGACCAATCACTTTTTTACTTTAAACTCAATACCTTAATCTTCATAACCATTTCAAAATGAACATTAATAATAGAATGGAAAAAAAATTAATTTTAATATTTAATTATATTAATTATTTTGAATTTATTAATTTTATTTAAATTTTAATTACAATTGTATAAGCCATATGTCATGTCCTACTTTTTAATAATTATGATGCTCATTAAATCCAAATGCAACACAATGCACAGCAAGAACAAACTATTGTCTATTCCTTTGGTGGCGCCACTAATAAATAGAACCAATAAAGATGTTCAAATTATAAAATACAGAAAACAAAAAAAAGGAATAAAAGTAGTAATATAATGAATTCTTAGAATAGAAGCAACTTCACATGCAATCAAGACTCAACTTCATCATTGTCCTTGGGATGGTATAGCAGTAAAGGTGGGTGATCCGGGACCGATAGGTCATGGGTTCAATTCCCACTGGACACGTTATGTGTGAGCCTGTCACCCTGTCACATTAAGGGTGGTTTAACTCTTCTGTGTGGTTTGCAGGCTATTGCACAGGAGCGAGGTTTACCCTGTGCGCACCAAAGGTAGCGGTTGCGGGTTCCTCGTCAACAAAAAAAACAAACAAAAAAAAGACACTCTTCTGTGTGGTTTGCAGGCTATTGCACAGGAACGAGGTTTACCCTGTGCGCACCAAAGGTAGCGGCTGCGGGTTCCTCGTCAACAAAAAAAAAAAAAAAAAAAAGACTCAACTTCATCATGGTTAAGATGGGTAGTCTGTGACCGAAAGATCATGGGTTCAAAACCCATTAAGACCGCTATGTATGAGTCTATTATCTATGATTAGCCTACGATGGTTGTACTCTCCTGTGTTATTTGCAGACTAGAGCACATGAGCGAGATTTATCTATTGCGCACTTCGATAGCGACTGCAGGTTACCCTCGTCATCCAAAAAAAAAAAAAAAAACTCAACTTCATCATTATTCAAGAAGCATGTAGAGATTCAAATCATAATATCGCCCTTCCAAAAATCCCCAACAAGGTTATATCAAGATTACAAAGATGTTCGATTTAGCGACGGAAACAGACCCCGCTCCCGCAGGCCGGTAAACCTCCTGCAAAACAAGAGCAAGAAAAGCAGTATAACACAGCCCTCCACCCCGAAAGATGCAAAGGGTATCCAATCAACTTTTTTTTTTTTTTTTCTTTTAAGAAAACAAGTACTCTACTCATATACACATTCTGGCATATAAAGAAAATTGAAATAATTTTAAGAACTGAATGTGAAGAAGTTACATGTAACCTACAAGCCACTCTTTATGAATGTTAGCTCTGAAATCTCCTCCTACTACCTTCTTCATTTGATTCCTGCGCGTGGAAAGCAACACGAGCGTTACGTTTTGTTACGGAACGAATCCAAACAAGGCGCTAAAATTATCCAAGAAAGAGAGACAAAAAGAAAGGAGATCAGATCTGTTGTCCCAAAAATTTCATATCCCAAACAAAACTACGTAGTTTTGATGTAAAAGGAGTTACTGGGTTGGTATCAAAACTACGTAGTTTAGTACATGGGATTTTTGGGAGAACAGATTTGGTCCCGAAACAAAAACATACGTACGTACCATTTCATCGTTATTATGATCTTCTGGCGAATCAGACCTACACTTAGCATGGACAATAGGGCCTAACTCCGATCTATCCATACCGACGGTCGACCCATTCGGTGCGTACATGTATACGGCTCCCCTATACATCCATTCTTCCATCTCATCGCTGTAGAAATCATCGAAGGGCTCTCCACATAACGCGCAGGCCTGCTGGCTATCATCAGCAGGGACAGCAAGTTCTTCATCCTCCTCCTTTTCGACAGACTTCTCAACAGGTAGAAAGCCGGGAGCCGACTCAGTCCCCAAGGCTTCCGCGCCACTGAGCCACATGTCAACACTCACAAACCACTTTGGAGAAGGCTTTGTCTTCCGGTTTTTAAGATTCCGGTTCTTCGTTACATGCCAATCCATGTGCTTGCTGTGCTCTTCCTGGCCTTCGAACCGAAGGCCGCAAGTTTTGCATTGCCTCGGAAGAGCAGCGTATAATGACGTAATTGCACTTTCACGGCGCACTTTAAGACTGTCTTGATCGAACTCCACTCCGATAGAATCCTATACATTGTTCATAAGTGATGAAAAGGAATTCACATCAAATTGCTAATAATGAAGAAAAGGGATACAATAGAGGGAGGATGCAAATACCTGATCTTGTAAAGAGATTAAACCCTGGGCCATTAAAGAACTAATTAGCCCTGAAAATGCAGGGGCATTAGGGGCAACTTGCCCTATACCTTGACCGATTGGTTGAGTTGTGCGCGGAATCGGACCCCTAATTGGATGTTGTAAGTTTGCCCCGGATAATTGGAAAGGCATATTAGGGGCATTGAGAATTGGCAAGGAGGATTGTACAGAAGTACCCTGCCCTTGTGCTAAGTATCCATAGTTAAAAGGCGGCACCATGGAATTCGGCAAGGGTAAATTTTGTTGCGGGCGGCTACTAGAAATTGGGGGCAAGTTTACATGGGGCATGTTTCTACTGCTGCCCGGATCCGAATGAAGATTATTAGAAGTATTCTTCATACCAAATTGGCCTCTAATTTGCATTTCTGGAGGAAGTGTGGAGTTGTTCGACAGCAGAATCTGCGAGTTGTGGAAATTTGAAGGATTCCATGCTTTTGCTAGGGCAGAAGCAGCATCACCTAATCGAGCCTCGGGAGCTGGTGGATCGTAGGTGGAACTATATGTTGAAACAGCGCCAGTAGGGCCGCCAGCTAGAGAACCGCCTCCCTTGGCATTCAATTGGGAATGAGACTGATGTGGCGGCAAAATCAAGGATTCCCGGGCAAAATTGGGAGGAACGTGGCTTGTCGAATCACTCGGGCCAGCAACATTTGGAAGAACTCCAGCAAAGCTGTTTATAGGTCCATGACCAGACTGACATAAAAGAAAAGGCAAACAAACACGGATCAGTCGAAAAGAAAAGGAAAACAAATCGCAAGTCCCCATCAGATGTTTACCTTGGCTACATAAAATTTCATACTATATGTGAATTATGAAGTGATGGTGAAATTTCAAATTTTATCAAATCAGAGATGACAAATCAGAAAAGGGCTATAATAATGACTAGAAGTCGATTTTCAAAACGGAAGAATGTAACAGGAGGCTAAGACTCAAATGAATTTGCCTCTAAATCACTCACCAAACGAGCATCATGATTCATGCTCTGCCTTCCAGCGAAGTCACCCAGAGGCCGAAGAGATGAATACATATCATTAGACTGCTTCCGGTCTGCTAAAGACGAGTTCATGTCTTCCCAGTCAAATTCTTCCTCTTCGGTGTTTTGCCATGCCTTGGCAGCTATATTTTTCTCAGCACCATTTGCGTCCATCTCCTCAGGTTTATGATGTTTATGACTCAAATGTTTTTCTCGTTCGTCCATTCCGTAGGCACTAATCAAAGCCCTCGGCCCTCGAAGATCTATGGCAGTAGATGCTTTAAGCTGTGGTTTGAGATTTCCCTGCCAATTTCTTTTTCGCCACTCGCTCGTCTCCTCCTCTCTCCTCATCGCTTTGCTTCGCTCATAATCAACTCCGGGACGAGACGGTGACTGCCTCACGACCCTCTTTGTGGAACTATCAATGCCGAAATCCTCGATTGAAGGGCTTGAAGGAGACAATGATCCGGCTGGCCCAAGCCCGTACGGAGGGGAGGGTCTTGTTATCCTAGAAGCTGATGGCAGAGACTTCCTTACGGCATCACCGCCGGAAATTGTAAGGCCTGCATGACCAGTTGAGCTTACTCCTTCAGTTACAAACTGCAAAGTGAGTAACTTGGAATTATGAGAAACATACTATTATGCCCAAAGGAAGGCTCTAAATACGATTCGCCCAGTCAAAGGTCCAGTAACAACCAACTATGTAGGTGAAGTAGTTTAAATATGATTCACATCTACAAACTCCGAAAATTCTATATACGAAGATCAGTTTCTCTTGTACCAAACATGCTATGAAATAAGGTAAAAACAGCATGCCATCCCTAAGAACACATTAAAATGCACGAGTAGCGTCACGAAAACATAAGCACAGAGACTAACACTATTTAAAAAAAACAAACCAAAACCAAACCCAAACCAATAAATAAACAAATGAACAACACTTTATAGCCTCAAAACTTGTTATTACGTGCCACAAATGGGAAAATAATCACTAAAAACTACTGTTTCCGCGCATATTTTTCAATTTATCGATTAAAATCAATGCATGTCTATACAGGCAAGGAAGGCTATGGTATATGGGGTCATCTGTAGCCCACTTTCACTGGCAGAATGGAGAGAACAAGAATTTCAATACACAGAGAATGTAAGAGTTTTTGGAAATAAGAAAGTATTCAGCTTTCTCAACAGCCTGTCATCATCTATCTTAGCGCCATTTACATCCCTAGCTCATCTTCAAACCACTAAAAACCTAAGAGATTGACGATCATCCGTTCATGATGCAATTAAATTATTTAATATCCAATTTATGAGTGGGAAAAAAATGAAATTGATATCAAAGAAACAAAAGAACACTCCGTTGTGTAGGAGTAGCCAAGGAGGGAGGCAAGACGGGAGAAGAAATAAAAAGAATCAAGACATCGTTGAAGCTTACAGAATCTACTTTTGAATGTCCAGACTGACGCTGCGCTTCCAAATATCTTGGGTTTATGTGTATCCCATGTGTTGGTCGAGGAGATTCAGAAGCTCTTGACTGACCATTTACAGGAGGAGAAAACTGCAACTGCATATCAATCTTTTGAAGCACTGACAATGGGAATACTGCTGACCATGTACCGTATAAATGCCGCATTGCTGAGTGCATATTGGGGTTGACTTGTACGTAGGCCTCACAGAAAACCTATGCGATAAAAATAAAAATTAAAAAAAAAAAAGCAATAACAGCATGTTAAAGCTTCTATCATGCAGCAATATGAAAGACACTGACAATTAACACGCGGTCAATAGTTTCTCACCTCAGGCAAGCGAGCAGAGAAGAATTTAATGTATTCCTTGCCTATGTTCTTCACGATGCTATCCAAAAGGTACAGAGAAGGCAGTTTGTGTTCAACCGGAACCTAAAAAAGATCATCTATCAGAGAACGAAATCGAAACAATCAAGCATTAATTAAACAACTAGAAGCTTGAACCATATCTCATGTCAAGATTTACAAAACGAAAAGCTAACACTTGAGTCCTTTAATTTCAAATCAGGAGAATGAAAGATATGAAACTACATACTGCCACAGGTAAGCCATGACGATAACAGTAAAACTAGCTCAAAGACAACAGTAATACAGTTTATATATAATATATATCACAAAACCATCAGTTAAGTCAACCAAAACCTCCGTTATTCCTCTCGTCAACCATCCGAAGGAACACAATTAACTTTAAGCTATAACTATAAAAATAAAGCTAACAGGTATCTACATACGATGCCATCTTAAACAGAAATCTACAAGTTAAGCAGAAACTGCAAAGAGGACACAATTCCAAGGCATCACAGCGAAACAGAAGACAAATAAAAAACACGACTAAAGAAGCCAAGATTTCAGACTAAACGACACACGAACAAGAATCCACCTCCTTGTAAGATGAGAGCCCAGGACGACATACATAAAAGTTCTTCAACAAAAAACATACAATAATTAGGAGAAAAAGGAGCAAGAAGCTCCCTTCGATGCTCGCTTCATGGAATACAAGCCTTGTTTTGATTCCTTTGCACTTCAACAAGATTGTCATTTTACTGAGAAGATCAAACATGATTTCCCAACTTAAAAAGTTTCAAGATACAGAAGGGTGCATTCATCTCATAATTGCACAATTCTGTTGTGATCGAGTCACTAAAACTCGAATTTTGGCAGTTTAATTAGTGTGGTCTTTGTCAATTTCATATCATTGTTCCATTAATCCAGAAAGCAACATTTTTGTTGCTTCAATCTTGTATCTTCAAGCTCGAACTTCTTTTAAACACATAGATTAGATTAGATTAGATTAGATTAGATGAAATGATTATAGAGATAGATAAACAGAAATTAGATTAGATGAAATGATTATAGAGATAGATAAACAGAAATATAGAACACGAAAACGGAGTAATCGAAAAAGGGAAGAGAAGACACATCAACTTCAATCAAACTTTCTGCACTACAACTCCATTTGTAAAGACTATAATACAGTGGGAGATTGGGAATTCAATTCGAAAGATTACAAGCACTACCGAAGCTGTCGGGCCTCAAATGCTATACCTCAAGAATCCGGGAACAAATGGCATCGGCAATGCCCTCGCCGTGCGCCCGCTGCTCTCCGGCGATGATGGTGAGGTCAGTTATGATTGGCTTCGAATTGATGGAGAGCTCCGACAACACAATCTCGTAAATCCGCACAATTTCGTCTGTGCCCGCGGTGCCACCAAAAACCCTAAATTCCTCCTCCCTCTCCTTCACCATGGCCCTAAATCTATCAAGCAACGGCGAGAGTGGCTTCACCCCAACGCCGTCGTTTTGGAGTGGTGGAGGCTTGCTAAAACCTCCGCTGCTCAGAGGCACAGGGTTCTGAAATCTCGATGTCCGGTCCATCGACGGATAGGATTAGGGTTTTGAACCACCGATAGGGTATAAACTATAGGAAGAGCAATAGAAAGGACGCAATTGAGAATCAAGCATAAAATTAAGTAGAAAATTGGATGCGTTTGCGTATTGAGGGGATTTGGGATTTGGCAGCAGATTAAATTAAGAGGCGATGGGTGATAGAGAGAGACGAAGAGGCGGTGGAGGTTTTGGTTTACGGCGGCGACGGCAGGATAGCGGAGGAGGAGGCTTGAGATCTGCGGCGAAACGCCGATGGAACAGAGCGAGGAAGATGATGGGGAGCGGGGGTTTGGGAGGGTAGACGATTCTCTCTCTCTCCTCTCTCTCTCTCTCTCTCTTTTCCACTGGCTTAAAAAAGGAAAAAATATTCTCTCTCTTATTTTCTCGCTCTAGACGTTATGTGAAATAGCCCTAAATCATCAACCACCGTCCACCGCGCCGCGACTGCGCCGCCATGGGCCACCGCGAACCGCTCGAAGCTCTCCTCCCTACCGAGCCGTTCGACCTCGAATCCGGTCTCTCCCTCATCTCCCGAGTCAGACTCAACCTAACAATCCACCGCGCCGACAAATCCGTTTCCCAAATCGACGAGTGGAAGCTCAAGCGCTCTCTAATCGAATACCTCAGAAAGTCGCACTCGATCTCCGCTCCAGAAGATGACATCAAGGTCTCGAAGTGCAAGGACGCGAAGAAGCGGAAGCGTGAGGATCCTGTAGCGCTCGGGAGCTTGTTCCTGTTGGATTTTGACTTCCTGCTGAAGAAGCTGAGGATGGGCGGCGAGGAGGAAGTGGAGAGGGCGTTTGTGGAGTGGAGGAAGGGGATTGCGGCGGAGATGGATGGAATTGAGTTGAATTTGGAGGGGGTGAAGTTTAAGCTGAGCGTTGAGGTTCCGAAAGGGGATGATTTTGAAGGGATGAGGAAGGAGTGGGAGGAGATTGCGGCCTTCGGATCGAGAGGTTTGTCGAACTTTTCTTACATGATTCTTTAAGCTTGCTTTCTTGTTTATGCTTAAGATTTGACAGTGAGTTTGTGGATGAAGAATGTGAGAATAAACTTGAAGCTTATGAATCGTTGTTCGTTTATTAGTTTGTAAGAAATGTGAGAGATGACAATGCAGAGCTTAACGTATACGGATTAATTGAATACGATTCGAAAGGCATATTTCCATCCTTATGATTGTTTGCTGTTAATTCTGATGTGAGTTTGTGGATGAAGAATGTGAGAATAAACTTGAAGCTTATGAATAGTTGTTCGTTTGTTAGTTCGTAAGAAATGTGAGAGATGACAATGCAGAGCATAACGTATACGGATTAATTGGATATGATTTGAAAAAAAATGTGTTCTTCCTTATGATTGTTTGCTTTTAATTCTGATACAAGTTTGTGGATGAAGAATGTGAGAGTTAATTGGAAGCTTATGAACAGTTGTTCCTTTGTTAGTTCGTAAGAAATGTGAGAGATGACAGTGCAGAGCATAACGTATACGGATTAATTGGATATGATTCGGAAAAAAAAGTGTTCTTCCTTATGATTATTTGCTTTTTATTCTGATACGAGTTTGTGGATGAAGAATGTGAGAGTTAAGTAGAAGCTTATGAATAGTTTTTCCTTTGTTAGTTCGTAAGAAATGTGGATGTCATTACAGAGCATAAGGTACGCGGGTTGATTGGATATGATGCGGAAAAAACTTGTTTTCTTCGTTACGATTGTTTGCTTTTTAGGGCGAAAACTAGCTTAAATTCTTGTATGAATCGGAAAAAGATGAAAAATGTGACATTTGTAGCACTCGAATACGATTTAAGCTGTTAGGCCGAGTGAACGCAGACTGGGTCGATTTTAATTGCCTGTGAGGGAAGATAACTCGTCTTGTGGTTGTGGTGATCGTATCAGTTTATTAAACTCGACATGTGTGTAGGATACTCGAGGAGCGAGAAGCAGCAGCCCGATACGATTATACTGAAAGGTTTGCCTTCAAGATGGTTTGCCGAGCCTCGGGTTTCGTCTAAACCTTCAATGCTGGTTACTCACACGATTCTCTCCTCCCTTGGAAAGATAAGGTGTGTGCTTCACTACTTCTTGCAGCACATTCTATTTCTTCTCTTCAATGTGTTCTTCCTTCGTATGCAGGAATCTTGATGTTCGTGAGGACAAGGATGAGGACGAAGACGACGGGAACCTAATTTCAGGTCTCCATTGCAAGATCGTAGTACGGTTCGAAAGTCACGAGGATTTCTACAACGCCTTGAAGGTTTTATGCGGCCGCTCCTTAACTAAGGTAGACGAAGAAACTCCGTCTTTGGAACTACTTCCTCAGTCTCGCTTGACTTGTCTTGTTTTCTTTTTCGAGTCGTCCCGCTTGACCTGTCCCTGTTGCCTAAAAAGGAAAATAACTACGATACAAAATCCTATTTTTTCTTTGTGGGCCCCACCTAATGTACTCACAATCAGCCACTCGTCTTAATCTCCGTGCCGAAAAGAAAACAAGACAAGTCTAAGTCTCGTTTAACTTGTCTTGTTTTCCTTTTCGGGTCGTTCCGCTTGACCTGTCCTGTTGCCTAAAAAAGGAAAATAACTACTATACAGAATCCCATTTTTTCTTTGTGGGGTCCACTTATGCACTCAACAATCAGTCACTAGTCTTAATCTCCATGCCGAAAAGAAAACATATGCTTTAGCTTTACACCGTAAATGCTTGCCAATCCATGTTCACTCTTTTCATCCGTGTTCTTGTAAAATCTTGAAACAGGCGTGTTTGAACGGATTTGCGCGACTTTGCCGAACTCTAGATAGATTCACTTGCCCAGATCATCTTGAATATCTCAATACGCTTTTTTTCTTTATACAATTTGATCGATTCCCGCGTGCAAAACATCATCTTTCAATCAAGAAATGCCACATTTTGATCTGAATTTCATGGATATCTTGTAAAGAAGATTGTGGTTACGAATGCAGGAAGGATCGCGGTTGAGAGCCGATTACGATGTCTCGTGGGACAAGGACGGTTTCTTCCGAAACGGGGGCAACCGACCCGAACAGGGTAAGAGATGGGCGCCAGTAGCTGGTGGAGGTTTTAGAAGCCAAGCTTCCGGATGGCAGTCACAAGCCTCTCGACTGAGCCCCGACGAAGCACGTAGGAAACGATTCAGGGTAAAGACAGTTTTAACCTCGTAGTATGCAGTTAATTACCTCCTCTCCTCTTGTCAACTACTCATTGTATTGGTTTACAATTGCAGGATTGAAGATAAAGCATATGCATGCTTCAAGCAAAGAGAGGGAATGTAGTAAACATGTATTGGTTGCTGCATAGTGTGATGGTTAATGTAGACAGAAAAGAAACATCAGAACCACTAAACTATTTGATTTGATTCAGAAGAGAACCCTTGAACCATTTTTTCTGGGATACTTAGGTGGTTTTTTTATTTTATTTTTTTCATAACGAGCAATCCGTAGCCGGTGGGATTTGAACCTTCGGTCACATGCTAGAGTTTGGTGGGTTTTTAAAAAAATAAAATAAAATAAAATAATGAATAACCCGCAGTAGGTGTGAGATTTGAACTTTCAGTCACATGCTAAGCACCTTGACTGTTGAGCTATCTCATAGGGACGTATTTAAGGTTCATTTCGAGAATCGAACTCGGGACCTCTGGCATCCAAAGTGAGAATCATACAACTAGACCAAATGCCCTATAGGTTATATGTTTTCCTTATTTTGGAATTAGTAACATCTTAATATAAAATTTAAAAAAAATGAAATTGCTTAATGTAAAAATTAAAAAAATGAAATTGCTTAGTAACATCTTAATATAAAAATTAAAAAAATGAAATTACTTAATATAAAAATTTAATTGCTTTCATTGAGAGTCGAACTCAAGACCTCCCGCTTACTAAACGGGTGCTCTAACCAACTGAGCTATGAAAGCATTTGGTTTTGTGACTTTACATAATTATACATACCTCTCTAATTATTAGATAGTGAATGGAGTTAATTTTTTGTTCTATTCTATTAATTGCCGGTAGGTCATACCAAGTCGATACGATCCATTCGTTCGTAAAACTACACACTCGATTGCGGACAATTTGAAAAACCTATTTTAGATACAAAATAGAAAAAATATAGGTGAAAGTGATAAATGCAATTCTATCAACCCAAAGGCCCAGCTGAGTTGTTCTTTCTTATGTATAAACTATAAAGGACAAGGATTCGTGCACACTTGACATCATTTATTTGTCCACACCATCATCTCTCTCTCTCTCTCTCATCAATTTTCCATTATTCAAACCATTTTCATCACTATCTAGTTTCACTTAATTAACTCGTCACTAGGGCCTCAAATGAAGTTATTTCTATTTATCGTGTCGTGTCCGTGTAGTTTGAGTGTGATAAAAAAAAAGTTTAAATTAAATGAGGGAAAACAAAAAGGAAAGCGACAAAAATCAAAAGCACATGGCCTCGAACAAACACACGTGTGGTACTTGACTAAACCTATTGCCCAAACACTTGATGCTATGACCCACCTCACCTTTTTCACATTTCTAAATCTTTTTATCGAAATCAAGAATACGGAAAATTCAATACGCTCGTGACCCATCTTACGAAATTTACGTTACTAGTGTCCCCTTGGGATGACATAGCAGTTAATATGAATAGACTGTGGTCGGAAGGTCATGAGTTCAAAACCCACCAAAACTGTTATGTGTGGGCTTGTCACCTATGTTAGCCTAAGATTATTGAACCCTCTTGTATTGTTTGAAGGCTAGAACACAAGCTAAAACACATGAGCGAGATTTACCCAGTGCGCACTTCAGTAGCGACACGTTACTAGCTTACTACTCTTCGATAGATACTCCCTCCGTCCCATTATTAATTTCCCGCTTGCCTTTTTTGGTTGTCCCATTATTTATGTCCCATACCAAATAAGGAAATAAATAAGTGGACCACAATCAATCTAAGTAAGTGGACCCCACCCCTTTATACTTTTATACTACAACTTTATATCTTTACATCCACTATCTTAATTACCGTGCCCAGTCCCAATGAGACATAAATAATGGGACGGAGGGAGTATTATTTAAGAGAAGGTAGTAACATGTTTGAGGGTAAAAATCTCTCTCTACACACACATATATCTCCATCTCTATCTCTATCTAAATGGATGCAAATTGGCTGTCAACTCTGAGAATGATAGTCCTCTTCTTTGTGTTTTTTGTGTGGTGCAATTCTTGTTAGGTCCACTCATACATTTATTGTTCAGATGCCTTTGAATTATTTGAGGTTGCCATTTTCTTGAATTTTTAAAAATGGGATTAATTTACTCTCAAATCCCTTCAAGCCATGGGATTTTCCATGGGAAACTAACTCCCTTTGGAATTTTCCATGGGATTTGAGACTTGCTTTTCTATCATGTGACACAATTTGTTGCTTTCAATTTATTTGGACTTGACACATTGACTCGTGTTAGTTTCTACACCATTCGGCCGTTGCATTATTGATAGTATGATTCGATTTTAAGTAGAATTAAATTTAAAAGAGTGGGAGATTGGGATTTGGGATTAAATTGATGTAGACTTGGTTTCTTGTTTTGAGTAATTGAAATCAAGAAAACGATTGTAAACAATAAAGAAAAGGTCCCATTTTGGTGAGGAAACTAATGGAAATACTTGGAACTTTTAAAGCTAATTGTGAGTTGCACTCAAAGGGACCATTGCCCCTTGTAGGCCATACTGATGTAGTTCTACATCTTCATCTTTGAGGAAATGTCAACTAATGTTGACAACTATGCATTCTAGCAAACTTTTTACTTTCTTATCTCTTTCTTTTTGATCAATTGACATGGATATTTGCCATAAGATAATAGACTAATATTGGGACGATCGACCTATTAAGGAAAGCCACCGAACTTGTTCAGTATTTCTTTTCGGGCTGTCACACCGAACTTGTCCAGTTTCTAAAAAAGGAAGTAGATCTCACATCTTTAACAACTCAAATCAACTCAAAAATATTAATTAATTAAATGAGTCTCACACTTCTACGTTACAAATCAATTCTAAATTATTAATTAATGAATGAGTCTCACACATTTATCAATCTACACCAACTTTTCTAAATTACTGCGCCGAAAAAAAAGTGGACAAGCTCGGTGGGAGAGAGTAATTGGTAACATGTGAAAAGGGTTATTGTATTTAGGTTTTAACAAGTGAAGTGAAGTAATCATTGAGACAAATGAAGTTGGAATTGAGATTTGTTTTTGTCATAAGGGTGTGCAAGTAGGCATCAAATGGCATGTGCAACTAAGGAGAGGCTAAGGGACCAGCTGACTCACAAATGGTACCTTATAAGATATGCTAATTAATTGTGGATTAGTAGGATATTATTTTGTTTTGACATAATTAATAATTAGGTCAAAATTAAAACCAAGAAATATCTAATTAAGATTGTGGGCTTGATAAAGTTAAACTTCGATGAAGTAATATTTCATAGAGTAATAATTTCGTTTCAATAATAATTTCTTCATGTCTTGATATGGATCAATGCATTAAAATAATACTCTCTGTCCCATTTGAAACGATATGTTTTCTTTTTCGGGACGTCCCATTTAAAACGACTCGTTTCCTAGAAATTAAATAACTTTTCTCATACTTTTTTTATTTCTCTCACCTACTTTATTCTCATTAAATTACTCATTTTCTCTTTCATACTTTATCATCTACCTTCTCATTATCTCACTCATCTTCTCTCTCTTACTTTATTATTTACTCATCTCTCATACTTTATCATCAACTTTATTAATTTTCGTATCCATTTGAGCATTCGATAACGTAATAACTTCGTTAAATAAATATTTTTTCCGATCTCAAGATAATCTATCGAGGTTTAACTATAATTTTTTTTAATGAGTGGTGTGATGAGTTAAGAAGTAGTAGTACTAGTGTATCCATCACTACACATCTGTGCATGTTATCAGAAGCACATGATGGGCCTATCATCATATGTACCCTTTGATCTCAGCTGGCATCCTTGCCATTCTCTTGCTCACAAAATGGGCCAATCTTGCATTTACTCATTCTTGACGCCACCTATCACTTCAAAAAAAACATGTAAATAGTAGGGATTTACGTGGAATTAATAATCGCAAAATTAACATCAGAATCATATATTCCCTCAGTCTCAATAATATTGTTTTGTATTCCTAATTAGAAACAGTAAATATAAGAAGAAATCATATACTCCCTCCATCTTAATATCGTCTTGTATTCTTAATTGGGTCATCGCAATAATCCCGTCCTTTTTTTCCGAAAATGAAATAAGATAGCAGTAAACATCACAAAGAGTCATGTGACCAGCATCATTAAAAACAACATCAAACTTCTTAATCTCCGCGTCGAAAGAAACGGGACGGTATTATTGGGACCAAGAGAGTATTATTCAGAATTAACGATGAATTTATCAACGAATATATTTTTCAATATATAAAAAAATTGCTTGTTTTATAGTGTATTCCACAAAATATTACTTCATCTCTCTCCTAAAACCTAAGTATTAATAGGTGTGTGTGAGAGAGAGAGGGGGAAATATAGCCTTTTTCTATTAAAAGGTTCTTGGTGGAGAAAATAAGACAAAGTTTACATGCTAACCAAGATGAAGACAAGCAAAGTGAGAGGAAAGTTGGGCTTAGTGGGCAAATTATTTGGTGAGAGGATTAATGTTGGAGAGACAACCTAAGCACTTATGTGAATTTTTGTTGTGTAAGAAGCTGACCAACAACTACACCTCTCTTTCCTTTTCTTAATCATGTGTTTTTCATCTTTCTTTCAAGATTTGAATTTTTCTTGCAAATCCTAAGAACACTAGTTTCTGTCCTCTGAAAGTATGACAGTAAATTCAATGATAGAAAAATCCATAAAGCAAATAATTAATTAATTAATAATGTGGTGTAATGGAATTATAGTTGAGGAATCATACTTCATACTTTATTTTTATTTTTTTTATGACGAGAAACTCGCAGCCGCTACCTTTGCACACATTGGTGCGCATATGGTAAGCCTGCAAACCACACAGGAGAGTTCGATCATCCTAAGGTGACAGACACACACAACGTTTCCAGTGGAAATTGAAACCATGACCTTTCGATCTCGGACTATCCACCTTCACCACTACGCCATACTTTCTTGGCTTCTTGCATGTGAATGATTAATTAGTTAGCCAACAAAGGTTTTCAACCATTTGTCAAAAATGATGGTTACTTTCTCTAACTCAGTTTCTAACTATAAATTTCGCTCATGTGCAATAGTTTGTAAATTATAATTGATGCCAACCGTTTTAGATTAAACATGTCGGATGTGCTCACTTAGAACAATACACAGAATATACGAAAAAGATATATAAATAAAAGCAAGAAAATAACACGAGAATCGTTTACTCAGTTTGAAAGTTCTTCTTTCGACTACGTCGGGGTGCTACCAAGCTAGTATATTTGCACTATAGTTTATAGAAGAAAAATAGTCATAGTATATCGAGCCGTCATTGGCGGAACTAGAGGGGGTCGGGAGGGTCGACCGACCCCTACCGACAAACTTCGACTAAATAGGGTATAGAATTTGTATTGCTTATAGATAATTTTAGTGAAAAATATAATTAATTATTTTGCTTGTAGTGCAGTTGGTTAATGACTTTATCTCTTTTAAGAGATGTCTCATGTTCGAAACTCAATGCACTCATTTGATTTTAATTTTTAGACTTTTAAATTATTTATTTTCTAGTTTTCATTAGTTTTATTACAAGTATAATTAATTCAATATATATGCATTACTCTCTCACATGTTATAAATATTTCTCTCTCTCTATTTTCTACTAGTTATATAGGTATCTTTCTCAGCGTAACAAATACAAGACAAAATATATATTATATCTTTCATATCGTGTTTGTGTTCAAACCATTTAATTGTCAGTGAACAACCAAACCTCCCCTCCCTCCCCCCCCCCCCCCCTCCCACGCCCCACCCCTACCCACCCCTCCCACGAATGACGAGGACAACTGGCAAGTTTGATTCTTCTCGAAACAGATATATAAATATGGAGGTTAAGGACAAAAAGATAGCCTAGGATTTGAGTGTGATTTATTTGATCTCTCTTCCTCTCCATTTTCCCTCTTATAAATACGCACCAACAAGAAGAAAATAACCCTTACAGAATTACGCTTCTTCTCACTCTACAAGCTCTCTCACTCTCTCTCTCTACATTTGGAGGAATTCGAAGCTGCAGAAGAGAGTTGATAAATCGAACGAAATGAACGCATCAACGTCGGAGTACATCAGCGGCTGCGAGTCCGGCTGGACGATGTATCTGGACCAAAACTCGAACTCGACGGATCCGTACGGCGGAGGATTCTACGAGGAGCGAGGCACCTACGCGAACGTGATCGAGGAAGACGACGAGGATCTGTCCATGGTGTCGGACGCCTCGTCCGGTCCGCCGCACTACGAGAACTCGCAGTACTGCGGCTACGCGTCTTCGATTTCCGAAGACAAGACGAAGACGAAGAAGAAGAGCAAGAGCGCGAAGGAGGCGAAGCAGAAGAAGAATCCGTGCCTCGACGATACCGCCAGCTCTTCGATCTTCCATTTCTCTCAGGTAATCGATCGATCAATCAAATAGTTTCTAGAGCGAGAGAGAAATTAAAAAAATAAAAAAAAATCGAAATTAAGTCGTTTCTATCGAATCGCAGGACAATGTACCTTTCTCCGACTATCACGAGTCAGCCGGAAACCTCTACTCCGCCGCGCAATTCGAGGTACGACCGGCTTGCGAAGACTCGATTTCTCCCTCTACATTCATGACGCTCAAAAACATCTCTTAATTTTCGAACAGGATACATCAGGAACGAAAAAGCGTTTGAGTTTCTTCAAATCTTCAAGCAAAGGGAAATCTGGTGAGTTTTTTTTTTCTTGTGATAATTAACAAAGGGAAGAGAAAAAGCCCTAGGACTGAATTTGTTGTTGCAAACGACGCCGTTTTTGTCAGCAAGTTTGCTGGGGAGGAAGAAGAGGCAGTGAGGAATGGGGAAGCATGTATTTACTGTCAATTTCTGCTTCAAGTTAAAAGGGTATGATTACAAGTTAGAAAAACAAGTGAGGAATGGGGAAGCATGTATTTACTGTCAATTACTGTCAATTTCTGCTTCAAGTTAGAAAAACGACGCCGTTTTTTATCTTCTTTTGTTTCCATTCTTCTAACATATATGAATGGGTTCTTGGATTAGTGAACCGGGTTCGATCCGGACCACTTTGATCCGGATCCAACGCCAGACTCCATCTTTTAATAGCTTCGAAAATCGAAAATTTTAGTTCTAAAAAATTAAAAAACAGCGTAAGAGATTGTTTGCATTTTTGCTTTTTCTAAAATTAATTTGTTTTTTTTTCCCTAATATTACAAACACTAACAATTTCTCTTTAAAAGGGATTTTAAACAGCTTTAAGCATAAGTAATTAAAAGTTATTTATAAAAGCTATTTAAAGTTGTTTACAAAATCTACTCCCTCCGTTCCGTTATTACTGTTCTAATTTTCTAATCGAGTTGTCTCTCTATTACTTTTCTTTTTTTTAAAATAACAAAATTAGTCTTAAACAAAAAAGTTGTTTACAAAATCTACTCCCTCCGTCTCATTATTAATATCTTACTTTTCTAATTGGTTACCTCGCTATTACTTTTCTTTTTCCTAAAATTGCAAAAATATTATATTACTTTCCCTCTTATTTAACTCATCTCCACATTATCATACTCTCTTTCTCCAAAATTTTATCTCTCGCACGATTTTTATTTCACTCCGTACTTTGAAAATTTATGATTTTTAACTTTTTGAAAACTTAAGATTATTTCTTAAAATATAATATGAAAAAAATAGTTTTTTTTTTTGATAAATTTGTATAAATTTTTATTTCTTC
Organism: Lavandula angustifolia; assembly: GCA_028984105.1. Lineage (NCBI taxonomy): Eukaryota > Viridiplantae > Streptophyta > Magnoliopsida > Lamiales > Lamiaceae > Lavandula > Lavandula angustifolia. Next base: position 13,462,932 of record CM054802.1, on the reverse strand, counting down.
CATCAATTATTCCTAAAAAATTGTGCACACTTTTTAATATATTAAAATTTATAAAATATACAGTTAAACAAATTTTTTTAATCTCCGTACTGAAATCAAAGGGGACAATAATGTGATTAAGTGGTGTGTTGTGACTTGTGAAAGAAGGGAATGGGTGGATGAACTTGATTGGAAGGAGTGAGAATTGCCAGCCTAGAAAGAGAAGTGGTTGAGGTGGAGTATAATAAGGTGGTGTAAATTAGATAGAGAGACAATATCTATGAAGAAAATTTTGGTGTTCTTAAACTTTTGTTTGTATTGTTTTTTTATCCCACCAAGAAAATCCAAAAGGAGACAATCCCATCACTAATGACAGCTACACGTTGGTATGACACAACAGTTAAAGTGAATAGTATGTGGTCGGAAGGTTATGGGTTCAAAATTCATCAAGACCGTTATGTGTGAGTCTGTCACATATGATTAGCCTAGGGTTGTTGAATTCTCCTTTGTTGTTTGCATGCTAGAACACATGAGTATGGTTTATCTAATGCGCACTTCGGTAGCGACTGCGAGTTACCCTCGTTATAAATTAAAAAAAAAAGTTTTGTGATAATTTCATGCAATTATTGGATATTTTTAATGAGATTGATTGTCCCAAAAATTAAAACTGTATTAAAGTTGTGATCCTCAGAATTTGAAGCCCATATGCCATATCTATGGCGAATGAAAGAGAGTTCAAGAAAAGGACAAGTCCTCCCATTTGGGTCCTCTCCTTTATTTCAAACTAACTCTAATAATTAAGCATTTTATAAGCAATCTTTAATCAAATACTACATCGGTCCCGTTATTAGTAGTGTCTTTTTTTCAACACGGAAATTAAGAGAATATGTAATAAAGTATGAGAGAGAGTAGATAATAAAGTATGAGAAATATATGAGTGTGATAATGAGATAGTAGGAGATAGAAAATATGTGATATAATGAGAGTAAATGATAAAGTAGGAGGGATAAATGAGTATAATAATGAGAGTGGATGATACAGTAGAAAATAAATAGTAATTTTTTACTCATTTGAGACGTCGCCACTTATAGCAGGACGTCCGAATTAGGAAATGTCGTCATTAATAGCGGGACGGAGCCATAAGAAAATCATTAATCATCGTTGATTTCAAGATTGAGTAACTTGCATAACGTGCATAGCCAGTGGCGGATTTTATGACATGTATGGGAAATCACTTTTCTAGTTCCACTTTCTTAAAATTGGAAATTCGAACGTCTGAAAATTGCAAATGTTGTCTCGCTAATTCTAATCGTGGATCCCTTCTGCAAATAATGATACGTTTTTCGGATTCGGGTTCGGGTTCAGGTTCGGATTCATCCCTAAGTCTTCCTCTCTTGTTAATGACATTTTTGTGTTAGTTTGAAGCTCTATTAGTCTCAGCTATAATCAACTATAGTTAAACATCGATAAAGTAATAATAATAGGATAAAAAAAATTCATTTAACGAGGTTATTACTTATCGAATATTATTTTAGTGCATTGATTCATATCGGGATCGAAAGAAATTATTATCTTAACGAAATTATTACTTTATCGAATATTACTTTATCCAGGTTTAACTGTACAATTAGCATGCTTTTGAGTGGATGATAACAATTCTTTATCAATTGTTTTCTTGCTAGTCAAATATTTTGTCCCTTGTTTGATTGAAGTATTTGTCCACATTATATATAATAATCAAAACTATTCTTTTTTTCCTACTCTTCGTGCACACGCGTGCAGGACAAATCGAAAAGAAATTCAGACAAAAACAATAATTTTAAATATTAAAAAAAAAAAAGACATCGAGCAGCTAACTGAATTAAATAAATGAGGATGCACATCCACGTGTGCTAAGTCTTGGACCAATTAAAAGAATTAAATGTACGTGCCCACTTTCAAAAACTAAAGAGAGAAAGAACGTCGAAATCCAGTATTGGACAAGTTCATTAATGTCAAATATTGTAAGAAAAATGGGTATTTTGGCGCGTGGGATCATCTGTAACATTCCCGGTGGACCATTCGGTGGCCCATCAATCACGCTGTGTCACGCGTATATTGGTGGACCATATTTTTACAAATAAAATATTTATTTATTGGTAATGTGGTCACCACGCACGCGCAAGCATTTGCGTGATTGGTGGGCGCCAGTGGTCATCAAAATAAAATAGCCGAAAGATCCGGCTTGCTATTTTGGTAGAAGGGTTTCGAAATCGAGTATTGGTATAAATTAAATATAGCATATAAATTAAGTTTATTAAAATTAAGATTTTAAAATTATGCAAAAAAATTAGAACTTGTCAAATTTGTAGTAATAATTTGGTGGGATTTATCAATACTCACATTTGATTTTATTCTTCGAACCAGACGTCGTTTTTAATTACTCCCTCTATCCCACTCATCTTACAACATTTTCTTTTTCGGGTCGTCTCACTCATCTTGCAACGTTTCCTAAAATAGAAAAAAATAAGTGGACCACAATCATCCTAAATAAGTGGATCCCATTATTTTTTATTTTACACCACTACATTATACTTTTACCCCACTATCTTAAAATTTGCATCTAATCTCAAATGTTGCAAGATGAGTGGACGGAATGAGTATTTCTTTTGCATTGTAAAGAGTTTTTTAATCATCATCAATCCCAATAATAAAAGAGAAAAGGGAAGGATTAGTAAATAATTAAGAGTGGTTTAAGAAGATAAGCATGAAAGGGAAAGACGTGTGCATCCAAACAAAGATTAATAATAAGAATCCGAACCATTGTGTCCGTGGTTGAAAGATCCCATAAAAATCGAATCTTGTTAATATACAGACTAGAACATAAAAATTGACTCGAATATTCTCATTATTAAATGTATTATTCCCTCCGTCTCATTTATCTTGTCTCACTTTCTTAATCGGGTTGTTCCACTCATTCTGTCTTACGACAAAAATGGCAAATTATTTACACACAATTACCAACTCTTATTTTATAACACCCACTCAATTAAACACAATTCTCAACTCTCTTTAATAACCTTCCATAAATACGATTCAAGTTTAATACTCCCTCCATTCAAGCAAACTTGTCTTGTTTAATTTCGACACGGATATTTTAGTTTGTAGGTGATTGTATGTAGAGTAGTAGATGATTGTATATAGAAAGTGGGAATTTAAGTAGTAATTATTTTCCTTTTTAGGAAATAAGATAAGTCGGGTGGAACAGACCGAAAATGAATATAAGATAAGTCTGAGGGGACGGAGGAAGTAATACACTTCACTACCACAATTAAGACCTAATTTGGGAGGACAATTAAATAGTAACAAAAACAAATTAATAGCACTTCTTTAAACCTATTAACTTCCAAATAATTAAAAGTACAAAGCAAATGAAGAAAAAAAAGGTTAAGAAATTGTATTTAAACATTGAACAACGAATACGTTCCGAAAACAGATACAACGAATACATTGCACAACAAGGTGAAAACAGAGGCCAGCCCCACCCCACCCAACCCCACCCCCCTCACGGGAGCACAAGCAAGATCAAAATTGATGAAGGCAACATACGCTGCCTCAACTTCCCAATAGGCCCGAAAAGAGCCCGCCGTGTCGAACGCATTACGTTCCGAAAATATGTCTATGGACAGGCTGGGTGTCGAAAGTTTCAACAACTTGCCTCCATGGTTTGTCTATGACCAATAGAGAGCTTTTAGAAAGATGTTCAACGAATAAAACAGGGTCTCTGAATGCACAAAACTCGAAGTTATTTCTACCGCCGTGTTTGCCTTCCAATCCATGTAGCTTCCGTTTGAGCACTCCGTTGCTGTGTGCCTTTCTTGCTAGTCCATGGCCGTTTGCCAAGTCGGTTTCGTCGTCCTTGTTTACGGGCATCCCGAAATCGATCAAACACATTGCCCTGCAGCATTAGATATGTTAACTCCACAGAATCAAAGAAGATGAAGTTTCCAAGAAACAGTTAAAAATTCCAAATAGTGAATGAGTACGATAGTAAGAACATTGCTCTCCTGCTAGAGCTCGGGTTTATGGAAGAAGGAAGTGACCATCACAGACTTATCCTACACAGTTAACTCTACAAGGAGTATCACCAGATAAAGGAAGAAGAGCGTGTACACTAAAAGTCAAGTGGGCCAACATCTTTTACACACAAAAGTCGAGCTTCATAATATCCACGCTTAAAAGAAACAAGCCGTTATTAATGGGAAGAAGGGAGTATGTTGTAAGGTTTCTAGCCTCTACAGCTATCACCTAAGTCACTAAGCTATATGGTTAGTTTTCTTCGGGTCCTTAACACCAAGCCTAAGTTCCACAAAATGGTCGCATAGATGTCATAACCGTGCATCTTCACCATTTGAAGTAACAAGTCCAGCATGATATTCAGTTTAAAGGAAAATGAAGCTACCTTGGACTGTAGCCAATCACAGAAGACGAACTTGAGGATGGCTGGAATGAAAGGCCAATAACTTCTCCAGGGAATTCTTGATATCTTCTTGGCAGGGAGAAGGTATGACGCATTGACCACTCCCCCAATTGTTTTGCTTCGACATCCAATGCATATACTTGATTTGAAGAGGTGGAGATGATGAGAATGTTGCTATTTTTAGGAGTAAAGCCACCAGCTGTAACTGAAGCTCCATCCAATCTTGAAATGAACCAGTGTTGCCTGAAAACAATCCAACAGAAAACTTCGGTGAATTGAGATTTAAAGTCAGCACGCTACATACTTTGCCAAAATCACGATTTAACAAAATATCATAGTAGTTTTTATATGGATAGTAATCTAAAAAAATTACAAATTGATTTGCCTAATATGTTAAGTCTTACGAACAGAATACCTGCAGATCAGTATAATTCGTGCAGGATTACATAGGAGTAAGATCTTAATTTTTTTTAACTCTCGACTAGTCGCTAAGAGAGATAGTCCACATAAACTGGAATTCATTTGATAACATAGATGGGAGAGAAGTTGGGTAACATTCAATGGATCAGCTATACAAGAAACGGCATTCGCTATACCTTAGTGTCTCTAGATTGAAAATATAGACATCGCCATGACAGTTGACAGCAGCTAACCACTGGCCGTCATTACTTGTGAACATTTTAGTAATGGGCGGTTCACTAGGCGGCAAACCGTCAACATTGTCTTTCCGGCAAGGGGTGAAAACATGAAGGAGCTCCAGGCTTCCAACATCTACTACCTGCCAACATCATTGGAAGATTTCATATTAAAAATCACAAGAAAAGTGCAGCATCAGAACATAAAAGTTCATCCGTAGAATGCAATTCTATAAAAACTTAAACAAGAATAAATATGTAGTGCATACATAAATCCTTCTGTCCTGTCCAGCTAATATTAATCTTGAAGAATCATAGCTGAAAACCATAAAATGAGCAAACGGCAATCCATGGGGGAGCAGCCTTTTATTTACAGCCCACGAATTGTTGCCTGATTTCTTTCTTTTCAACTCAAATAAATTGGGTTTCATGTGATCAGAGTATGCAAATAGTGCTCCTGACGAGGAGATTGTACTGCAGATGATCTTCCGAGAATCCTTGCATTTAATTCGGGCCACTAAATCAGTACTCGCAAGCCCTCCGGATGAACTAGGACTCACATCAGTTGCACCTTTTTTTCAAGCGCACACAAAAGATGTCTAAGAAATGGGTGGACTGAACCAAAAGCAATGGAGTCTGATTGAAAAGTGTTTTAAGCACAAGTTGCATGGGCATCCTCTGTGGTGCAGGGCATATGTCATGTGGAGAAAACTTGGTAAACTCTTTTACGGAATATGCAAAAAGTTTAGTGTCATCGCCTGCGGATATAAGCATGGGTACACCCAAATGAGCCCATTTATGGTAACTTAAATCAAGGGGCTTCTCTGGGCCTCGTGACCTCTTCACCTTTTCATCAGGAGGCAGATCTGCCAATAGGAGAATTGTTATGTTGGATAACGATAAGAATAAAATGGAAGAAAAGAGAAGGTGTTCACGAGTGAAGCATACAATCACAAACATCTGCAAAATGAAAACTATCCAGCTAATACAGAGCAGAAACCGAGAAACCAACCTTCATGGCAGATAGGAACAGCTACTGTCAACGCCTTTACATCATGTGTATGCGCTCTTACATAGCCAACATAGGTCCATTTCTTGATAGATGGAAGAGATTTTTCATCACCAGAACCAACAGCCTCAGTAGAAAGTTTGTACAGTATGATCTACAGGATAACAATGATCATTACGTATAGTTTAACCAAATTACAAAGTCAAAAACAAGTTTAACATGCAACCACAAAGGAATGATAGCATGATTTCTGGCCAAGCCAAACAAAGTCCAAAACATCATATGATTGAAAATCCAACTAACAATTTTCAAGGAAAAAGCATTGACTTGATTACCATGAATTCAACAACGATAAGAGAGTAGAGAATTTCTGAAACCACAGAACAGACTCAAGAACCACGTGAACAGCCAGAATATAAATATACCTGGCCATCAGAACCAGCAGAAAACACTCTGTTATGACTGGGAGCTGCAGCTAAAGCATTTACATCACCCCTGTGATAAGAATGCGTCTGTAAAGGTGTTCCAAATCGACCATCCCAGAACTGCACGCCACCCGAACTATCCCCACTAACTACTGTTCCACACCTGTCCCCACAAATGTACAAAATGGATTTTATTGGGAAAAGATCTTATCCATGAGCAATAAACCAGTCAAACAGAAATACATAAGGGCTAATTCAAAAAGCTAAGAAGCACGGATGCGTTTGTCTTGGCAGCGTATCTGTATCCAAGACGTTTCCGACACGGATACAGCTGGGATACGGCTGAGATACGGCTGGAAACATTTCCTAAACGTATTGTATTTTCATATTTCTTTGTAAATTATTTTTAATATTAGGAAACGTGTGAAAAATGTTTTTAATTTATTTTTTATTTCTTTAGCCTCCATTTACAGATTTCAGTGGTGGTTTGGGAACTTGGGCTAATTAATTTATTATTATTATGATCTTGATGAAATTAGTTAATTAAAGGTAACGGGTAGGTAGTGGATGTAACGGGTAGGTAGTGGGTTGACTATGAAATTAACTAATTAAATGTAAAATAAATTATATTATATTATTAAAATAATTTAAAAAAATGTATCATAAACGTATCCGTATCATGCTTTTTTGAACAATGGTGTATCGCCGTATTCGTATCCCCGTATCCGTTTCCGTGCTTCTTAGTCAAAAAGGTAATACCTTAATGCAAGTAAAGACCATATGCAAAGTTCATTCCCGCTAGCCAGATCTCCATGACCAACAGTTATTCTGTATATTTCCTGTGCCAACTTAACATCCCAACACCTTATGAACCTAAAAATGAAACAAAGTTTAATGAAAAAAGTCAGAAAAATGAAGATAAAAAATCATCCAACAGCCTCATAGAAACCAATTTACATGCTAAGAGAAATGATAAATGTGCAGTATTTCAGATTCATTCCAACATTATATAACGTATAAAGAACTAGCATACCCGTCACTATTCCCCGAATAAAGTCTATTTGCATCTGAACTCCAGGTTACACTGAGTGTACGCCCTGAAAGACCAAAAATACCATAAGCATTGTATACTCCAAAGAAAAGGTTAAAAAAAAGGTTTTTCAATTATATAGGGATGATGTCTCACCACTGACCCTAGGCAATGTTCTATTGTAAATAAGTTTCTCTGCATCAGAGACACTATAGATTCGGACACATCCATCGTCACAGGCAGTTGCTACCCGGGTACTCTTGGCACCATCTTGTTGATGACTTTCAAATGCATACTTATCATCATCGTCATCATCACTTTCACTACTACCCTCTTCATCAACATCACTGGAAATTGAAGGGCTTGTGTGACCATTCTCGTAAGATTTCATTTCCTGCCGTCCACTTTCTGGCAAATCGCTACATGGCTCTGCAGCAATCTGCCAAATCGAGAAGCCAATAGAATCTAGAACCGTCTGCATAAATACAGCAAAGAAAATCAGCAATACATCAATAACTTGACGAAAACGTCTAAAGTTCATTGAGTGAATTCCAGCACGGCTCGAGCAGGAATTAATGAATACGTGCTTTGCAGCTCATTTAAGTGCTTTGCAATTCCTAATCCTAGTTTTTCTGTCCTGATTGGGAACATAATGCTACGTATTATACAGAAGCACAACAACAGTAAATTAAAACAAAACGAGCTAAAACTAACTCTTAAGCAAGATTGCTGATAAGCCATATTGCATATTCAATACTAATGGATGATTGATTTAGTTCAACGAGTTACCTTCTGTCTCAAATCGAACAAATCCCACTCCGAAATCGAACCATCGATACTGGAAGACAGCAATCGGCCCAACGGCGCGCCCCTCGGCCCGGACTGACACCAAACCAGCGAAGACACTCTCAAATTAGGGTCCCCGTGTATTGTCTACACATGAAACCCCAAACAAGTTAATGAACAAATCATCATTTGCTAATTTTTCCACATAAAACAAAACTAAAAAAAAACAAATTAATCGAAATACGGCGTACAAGCTGACAGTGCCAGCCAACGGAGCCGGGAGAGACGAGCCAAATCTCGAGCGTGCCGTCGGCGCGGGCGGCCGCGACCTGCGAGCTGTCGGCGCTGGTGGCTAGGGCTACTACCGGCGACGGATTCCACTCCACCGAGTTGATTCTGTGAACCTTAAGCATTTTCCGATTATCGAATCTTGTGAGAAGATTAAGGGATTCTGATCGGGAAGGAAGCGAGTGAGAGAAGCGGCATGGAAGGAGGGTTGGGGGCCGAAGTAGGGCAAAGAGAAGTATAATTAGGTTTTTGAGGGTTTAAGTCTGACTCGGTTACAGATGGCCAGGCCGGGCCGGGTCGACTCAGATTATGGTTCGTTCGTGGGCCTAATATGGGCCTGATGATTTAATTTATAGGAGTATTATTTTATTTATATTGTTTTTATTAAAATTTAGGAATTGTATTTAAAAACTTTAGATTATAGAACTTATTTTTATTTAATTTAAAATTCACATTTAATTCTCATTTTAAATTGTGGAGAAGATCCTTAATGTTTAGAAACTAAGAAGAGAATTTGTCTAAATACTTCCTAACAAAGAAACCTCTAAAGATAGATGATTCTGATTATATCTCAATAACCAAAATCAACCTTCCAACTTACTCCCCTTCCCAAGACCCCAGTATTAATTCAGATGATCAAGAGTTTAGAAACAAGAATATGAATTAACCAGAGACGATATGCACAGTTGAATGTTTTAATTTGAATCAAGAAATTTAGATGATCAAGATCACATAACATCTAGAAGAACATTAACAAAGGTCGATAGAGAAAATGCACCGTTAAGCTTTCAACGAGAGAGTGAATTTCACGTCACACAAAAGAATTTTAAAATATGAACAAACTAGACTACATGCACTATCTACGTTGAGGTACACCACACAAAAGATCTTAACATACTAGTATCTACGTCGAGGGAAAGCGTACGCCCCTCGAACGTTGTAACATATGTCATCAATTGACTGATCCCTCTGGTACTCGACCTCATATCCGTCCTCTATCACACCTCTCACCCTCGTAATACTGCCTAGACCCCTTCGAATGCCATTGTCGGTGATCCATAACGGATCACCAATGCGAATGCCTAGACTCCTCTTCGATCTCTTTAACGTTCACCTTCGAGAACTGCACCATCTCCGAAGTGAAATTCGAAATTGGATTCCAAAGAATTCTCTCCTTTTTCGCCTTGATTTTCGATTTTGCGCGCGGATAATTAGACGCGGCGGAGTACAACACAACTACTGTTAGTTTCCAGAAAGATCTCGAACTTTGGATCGATGCGTAGAAAAAAGTTTGAATTAAAATCAGGAAACGGTTAATTCTATCGATTGGGGGAAATTTCTTGAAATTAAAAATTGGTTTTCGGAAGAGACAGTTATTTTCTTTTTATACTTTACTCATTACAGTTAAACCTCGATAAAGTAATAACATTGGGACCAAGAAAAAATATTCATTTAACGAGATTATTATTTTATCCAACATTATTGCAGTTCATTGACCCATATCGGGACCGGAAGAAATTATTATTTTAGCGAGATCATTACTTTATCGAAGTTTAATTGTATTTAGTCCCACATTCTTATACTCTCTTTTCAAAATCAATCTCACACACGATTATGTTCCGCTCCAACCCAAAAAATTATGATTTTTAACTTTTTGAAAACTTTAGATTAATTCTTCAATTACAATATGAAAAAAATATAGAAAAAAAATCGATTGTGAATTACTAGCCTTACAAAAATTTTGATAATTCACATTCCCCCATCACTCCTCGAAACCGAGTCATTTTCTTTACACAATTAAAATTCATAAAGTACACACTAAAATAAAATTTGATACTCTCCATGCCGTAACTAAAAGGGAATTAATAGCGGGACAGAACGAGTATTACATACAAAATCTATATTAAAGGGCAAAAAAAATATTCTAATGTATAAAAAAGTCGTTTGTTATTGTGAGTTGGATCGCTTAATTTATAGGTGATTTATATATTATATTACATATATAATATAATCTTAATATATTTTCGATTAATGATACGTATGTGTAATTAATATGAATATCTAATAACGTGTTTGTCTTTTCAAATTATCGAACACAATAAATTATGGATACAAGAATGTAAAATAAACACAAACCACATAACAGGATAAAAATTGAAATTTTATCACCATGCACGGGACGGGACGGGACTCATTCCTCCCGTCCATCCGACAGCGGCGGTGGCGGCGGCACTCAGCCCTTCCACATCAAAACCGCGTTCTCATAATGGCTTGACTTTTACTTCTGCCGTACTTCAATTCATTCTTCAAACTCCCGCCATTTCCACCATCAATCTTTACATCTTCGCCGCCGCCGGAGCAATTGCTCGGCCTCTCCTCGTCGACAGGGGCGGATCCAGGATTTTCGGTTAGGGGGGCGAAATTTATCGGGACTTGAGTTTTCTTTGTATGGAGGAATTTTTTTTCTACTTAAATCTAATTATACTTATTCTTTATGACTTATTTAAGGATTATATTCTTCTTTCATGAATAACTCATATATTTTTTATATTTATTCGAAAAACATAGTACACAATCTTATTTTGACATCACTCTAAATTTAGTTAGAGGAAATTATGAAGAATAACAATATCTAACTGAGGAATTAATAAGTATTTAAATGATAGTTTATTTATACTTCAAATGTTCTTAATTTTATATAAGTAAGTACATGAAAAAAGAAAACACAAACATAGTATATTAATTGCATCAATCAAAAAACATAGTATATTAATTGCATCGAGTTATATAAGTTGACTGTACCAAACTAGGTATCCAAAACTCAAAATCTACACCTCTACTAAAATATGTGATACTTAATATACGTTTTTTAATATTTTTCAAAATTAGGATAACAAATTTAAAAATTCTGAGGGGGCGAATTCGAAAATTTAATTGGAACAAGTATAAAAATTATTATAAATAAAAGATAACTCGTAGTATTACACAAAAATTCGGGGGGCGGTCGCACCCCCCCACCCCCCTTGGATCCGCCTATGCTCGTCGATCCTCCCCATCGCGACGCTCGCGCTTCTTGCCGGCGCCGCCCTCTTCCTCTCATGCTTCGTATCGCTTACGTAATCGAGTCTACTCCCCACAGTCCGGGCCGAGGCGGCCCGGACGAGCTCGCGGTATTCCTCGTCGGCGGAGCGGGACGAGGCGGCGCTGAAGCTCCGCGGCAGGCTCGCCGCATGAGTCGACTTCTGCAGCCCGACCGCGTTCTCGCTCGCGCAGTCGGACATGCTCCGCACGTAGAAGTCTCAGGCCCTGCAGAGGGCCCGAATAGGAGAGGTAATTATGTAAGTAAACCGGCTCTGCTCAGTTTCTTTTGTCTTCATCATCGCCCTCTCTCCCTCTCTTGATTAAGTTTAGGGATAAATACATTAAACCCCCTCAACTATTAAAGTTTTTAACTTTGCCCCCTAAATTACTAAAAGTTGCATTTTGCCCCCTTAATTGTTGAATTCGATGTACTTTGCACCCTCAATTATTAAATTCGTTGTAGAGCACAACATTCCGGCCACAAACAAATTTAAAAATAATCTCATGAAAACACCATAAACTATATTTCAAGAATTTATAGTTTATATCACCGCTAGGGCTTTCTCACTCCATCTTCTATGTCTCTCCGCTCATTCTTTTCCCGAATATATGTAGCTAAGAGATGAAAGTACTATAACAGCTAGTGTGAGCATCGTCATGGTCGTTAGGGGCTATGGCTCCTATTTTGCTTCCTCCTTTACCACTGAATTCAAAGTGTGCATGTAAAATATTTGTTGTATACAAGTCGCCATATTTCGTGAATTTCACCCTTAGAGATTTTCCCTTAAATTCTTGAATTTGTATGTATGGTCGGAATTTTGGCCGGAATGTTGCTCTCCGCAACGTATTCAATAATTGAGGGGGTAAAATGCAACTTTTTATAGTTCAATGGGCAAAATGAAAAACTTGAATAGTTGAGGGGGTTTATTGTATTTATCCCTTAAGTTTAATTAGTGAAGAAGAATGAGGAGAGAGAGAAGAAATTGAAATGTGTTTAAATAAGCCTAACATCTTTTTCTAAATAATCGAAATTGAGTTATTTTCTATGAGAAAAATATCAATTTTGGTCTCTAATATCGCTTATGTCCGATTTTGATCATTTAATGTGGTAGTGTTCGATTTTGGTCATATTATTTTATATGGTGTTCGATTTTGATCCTCTAATATAGTAAAAATTTGATTTTGGTCAGGTAAATGTGTACGATTTTGCTTCTATAACTTTTCAAAATATACGATTTCGGTCCTCTTACATAAATTATCGAACAGAAAAAAATACATGAACTATACTATTCGCCGTATGACTAAAATAAAACATTTTATAATGTTTTGAGATAAAAAAAACAAACACTTTTAAACATTACAATATCAACAAAACAACTGGAAACTATATTGTAGAACCAAAATTGAACTCGTTTTAGCAATTAAAATATTCTTTATCATGAAATTTTACAAAATGAATTATTTTAGTCATTTGATGAAGTGTGAAATTCACGAGCCTTTTTATGTTCGATAATTTCTATCGAATGACCAAAATCGGATACTTTGTAAAATTAACCAAACTTTAATACATTATAAAATTATAGAACCAAAATCAATCACTTGCCACATTAGAGGACCAAATTCAATATTTTCTCATTAATGAGGTTGAACGTGTAATATTAATTTATTTTAGGTGATGCTTTTAATTTATTAGGAATAGACTTAGAAAATTATGAAAGGAATATTTCAATAATCCCCAAATAATTAAGAATATAGGGTGACAGCCCACAGTATGAATTAAAAGTATTGTGACAAAATTGAATGCTAATGAGACTAACATTGTGAATTCTTTGATTTTTTTTTTCTCACTCAATGAATTGTTGCTTGGATTTGATTGTTAGTTAAGCGCACATCATAACACAGTTAAACCTCGATAAAGTAATATTCTCGCTAAGATAATAATTTCTTCAGATTCCGATATGGATCAATGCACTAAAATAATATTCGATAAAGTAATCATCTCGCTAAGATAATAATTTCTTCCGATCCTGATATAGGTTAATGCACTAAAATAATATTCGATAAAGTAATAACCTCGTTAAATAAATATTTTTTCTTTATTACTTTATCGAGGTTTAACTGTACTATTATTATTGTCCGTTTTCGTTTTATTTTGTTACGTAATTTTTCGATTTTGAATTCGATTTTGAATTTCACTCACATTTTTGTAGGTGATATGGGAGGATTATAAATTGTATTTAGTATAATTAATGAGTTGATGTAAGATTGCGTGAGGGAATATTAATTATAGTATTAATATATGAGAAATTGCGTAACACGAACATTATATTAATCTCTACATGACTTTGTCTCTCCTAAGTAATGGCTAATGTATTTTTTATTATTAGAGAAAATTAGGTGCAGGAGAGTTGGAATATCTAAGAGAATATTGTGCCAAACACGTTGCGGATCTTCTACGAGCCAATATATGACTAGAAAAATCCATCGAAAATACTTCATTCGTCTCGTTAGTAGTGTCTGGTTTCTTTTGGACAAATTCAAGAAAATAATATTGCGTGGTTTATGTTTATGTAACTTTTTTATAATTAATTTTTTGACCTTTTAAGAAATAAAACGTTACTAATGAGACACATATTTCGGGAATACGAAACACTATTAATGAAACATATGGATTATTAATTAGTCTTTTAATATTAAAAAAGAAAGAGAAAAAAGCCTATGGGTAATGGGTGTTTGATGTCACAAAATAAAAAACCCATGTAATTCAATGCCACAAATAAAAAGGCCATTAATCCAATTCAACAAAAGGCCCAATTTAAAGTGCATTAGAAAAAGCCCACTTATTAGGCCCACTTATGTTCGACATTTTTCTACCATCTTTCTTAATTTTAGAAGCCCATGTGATTTTTAATTCATTTTGATGAGATTATTTAGAGTATAACTATCGGTTACCTTTGTCACGAAAATAAAAATAAAAAATTATGATTAAGAGCACCGACAGTGTGACCATTTGGACCACATTTTTGGCATACATTTAGAGAATGTATATAAGGATTTAGAGTGTGGATCTGGTGAGAACCCACACTTAACGTGAGAATTGCGAATCATGCATAATTCGTATATAATTTATGGATAATTGTTATACTCCCTCCGTCCCATTATTAATGTCCCACATGCCTTTTTTGGTTGTCCCATTATTTATGTCTCATACAAAATAAGGAAATAAATGAGCGGACCACAATCAATCTAAGCAAGTGGACCCCCACCCCTTTATACTTTTATACCACAACTTTACACCTTTACCTCCACTATCTTAATTACCGTGCCCAGTCCCAATGGAACATAAATAATGGGACGGAGGGAGTATATTTTATGCAAAAAAACTTGTTATTTTATTTTTTTGTCTTCTGCATAAAACATATAAGGATTATGCAAAATGTAAAATTACAGGTTTTTTGCATAAAAAACATAAGAATTATGCATAAAACATATAATGATTATGCATGGTTCTCAGTTCTCACGTTAAATGTGGGTTCTCACATGATCCATACCTCTCTTTCTCTCTCTCTCTCTCTCTATATATATATATATGGTTCCCGTGTGAACGTTTGAACAATGTATTTTAAAGATAAACGTATTGCATTTTCAAAGTAAATATATTGCATTTAAAGATAAATGTATTGCACTTTAAAATGCAATATCTTTGTCTTTAAAGTGCAGTACATTTGTTTTTAAAGTGCAGTGTTCACACGTTCACACGATAACAAGTTGTTCACATTTAAATCTCTTCCTATATATATTTGTATGTATTAAAGTTAGGTAAATGAATAGCCAAATCATATTGAATGAGTCCCATCTCATTTTCTTACAGAGTGGAGATCTTCTATCCCATTGGGTGGACCACTACATGTCCCACCAATAAGGTGAGGACATGTGTCGATTTATTATAAAAATGTGGCCCACCAATGCACGCGTGACGGAGCGTGATTGGTGGGCCACCAAGTGGTCCACCATTTTTTCGGACAGAGGATCCCCTCCATTTCTTACATCACTGCACTTTACTAAGAGTGTAGGGGACCACTTCACTTCAAACGACCAGATTCTCTCTCTCCTCTCTCTCTCCAATCTCAACCTTCAAACTCATCAAATCAAGTTGCAGAATTCCTTTCTCTTTCACTTTTTACCTCACAATCTCAATCTATTGGAGCTTAATATTTTGTCTTTGCAGTCGAGTAGTAGTATTAGTAGTACAAAATTCATAAATTTGACTACGACTTATCCCATCCTTCTTATTAAGTTTCGAGGAAATTTCAATTTTGGTCTTATTACGTGGCTTCCTATTTTTGGTCTAATTCACCCGTCTTTGGTTCTTCTGCAAAGAGAGTACTTCACACACCCTTTTTTCGTCGCCTAGTTTACCGATGACTTAATCTATGTTGTCTCAAACTTGAGAGTGTTATCGGTAACACAACGTTAGGTACACAATATTCAGACAACCGAAAGGGAAATATGAATATACTGAGAATCAAAAACTGATAGAGACCACTTTTCATGAATAGAATCGAAATTTTCTCCATGTATCAGCCGAGTAGTAGTACTAGTAGTAATAAAGAACTCATAAATTCGGGTACGACTCATAATTTATTCTACCTCCGTCCCACTATTGTTGACCATCTTTCCTGATTGTGACGTCCCACTGATAATGGTCATTTTTCGAATTTGACAAATAATTTACATCCTCTCTCCTACTTTATCATCCCATCTCTCTTGTTTTTATCATCTATTTTTACCCATCTTCTCTCTTCTACTTTATCATTTCTTTTCTATTTTATCATCTACTTTCTTCATTCCCGTACTGGAAAGACAGTGGCCAACAATAGCGAGACGGAAGTAATATATGTCAAGGTTTGTCATATTCACTGAAAATCCCAAATCTACAGAATGAAACCTGCCAAACCCATCCCCTCAAATTTATGACTCCAGGCATTAGCCTCCAACCTTCTTCTACTCCTCATCATCATCATCATCGCCACATCCCTTCTTCTTCTTCTTCTTGAGCCATGCCTAAACAACTTGCAGACTTCCTCCAAGAACAGCAAGAGCCATTTGCCTTGGAAGCCTACCTTCTTGAGAGAGGCTATTCCAAACACCTTTCCAACTGCTCTGCTAAATCTGCTCCTCCAAATTGTTCAGACTTTCTTAGATGTGTCTTCAGCCACTCCGTCTTGGCCAACGCTCGCAACCGAAGAATCGCCATTACGGAGAACAAAAATGCAGCTCAAGATGGTTCTTCACAAACAAGCAGCACTTCAGAGAGTTCAGCTGAGGACAGCAGAAGACTTAGCCCTATCTCAGTCTTGGATGAAGATGAAGATTCATCAATTCATTATAGTAAGTTTTTAATTGAAAATTACAGTTAAACCTCTTTAAAATAATAATCTTTGGATCCATTATTTCTTTATCGAACATTATATTAGTTCATTTATTTAAGTTGGGACCGGAAGAAATTATTATTTAAGCGATATTATTACTCTGTTTATCGAATTACCGTATCCCACTTTAACAAACATTAAAGAACTTCATATCAAACTTTGAACAGAATACTACAAGTTCAAGGCTCAAGAGCAACATTCAAACTCAAGAAGAAATGCTTTTAAAGAATCTCAGAAACTCAATCATTATGATCACTACATTATGAACAAGAAGGCTTTGGAGCATGGGAAGGAGTTGATGATTGATTGCAGGAGAGAAGTGAGAGAAAGGAAGATGGGAGAGATGGGAGATGAAGATGTTTGGGAATATGTGAGAATATGGAGCCAATACATTAGTGAAAGCAACATGGTTCTTCTCTTGCATTCACAATTCTTGGCCTCAATTGATGAATGGAGGTGTGGATTTGAGCAGGGGAAGTTGGAGGTTTCAATGGAGATTGAGAATGTTATATTAGAAGATGTTATTAATGAGATCATAATATGTTAGGCCTAAAGTATATAAGTTATCAATTATTGTACACTTCCAATGTTCATTTTCAATCACTTATACACTAGATCACGGCATTTTCTGAAAAGCTTAGAACACGATACGGTCGTTGATATATACTTCCCGTCGTGCTATTACTATCTCCTTTAGTTTCGGCACAGAGATTAAGAAACTTTATTTAAATGTGTATTTTATGAGTTTAATAGTATTAAGAAATGGACACAACTTTCGAGAAGTGGTTAGTGAAAAAAATGAAAATTTACCCAAATTTTTACATGGCATAATTGAAGCAATCGATTTTTTTTTCTGTTTTTTTTCATATTATATTTTAAAAAATAATCTTAAGTTTTCAAAAAGTTAAAAATCATAAATTTTCGAGTACGGAGTGAATAGTATGAGAGATAGATTTTTGAAAAGAGAGAGTACGATAATGTGGGGATGAATATTAAATAGGAGGAGCCCACTTCATTTTTTGCTTAAAATAATTTTTGCTATTTTAGGAAATATAATAGTAATAGCGGGACAACCCGATTAGGAAAGTAGGACAGTAATAACGGAACGAAGAGAGTATAAAAATATAAAATCGTATGTAAAATAAACTAATTCTGTATATTTTTACTAAAATTAGATATCATGTTTACTGAAATGTACAGAGCACGGCAATTTAAGTGTTGTGTACCCCAACATGCATCCGACGCGATACGTAGAAATTTTTCTAAGTGTCCTTGCAACATATAGCTTATTATAGTGAAAAACTTGTAAGATAGTGTCAAGATTCACTCCAAAATCCAAAAATCTCAAATGGGCCTCTTGTTTGTAATTTTTCTACATAAGTAAATAGATCTATAAAGTTTGAAATGGGCCTATAGCACATTGACCCAGCGGTTCAACCGACTCGACCAATTGAACCACTAAATTTCAGTTTTCCCAATCGAACTCTAGAGATCCAACATCTACAGAAGGGAAGACTCACATAATATGAAGGCTAATGCATATAAAGATGACAAATGTACAACTTACAAATGTCACATCCATAGAAGACCCTCAAAAAATTAGCACATGCTTTCAATGCAGAACAGCAAGAAAGGGAAGGCGTTTTCATCTCAAACTGCATGGTCTAAACAAGAGCAGATTCATAGACAAAAAAGCTAAGCAGCTACACATCCTGAAGGAGAAGAAAAATTGGGGAAGCATATAGAAACAAACTAGTCATCTAGCAAGACAGACAGTCAGCTCGAAATACTGTAAAATTTACCGGAGAGACGACGACTACAAGTCCAGAGAACAAAATGGTTTGGAGGTGGGTGACTATTGGATCTCCCCATCCTCACCGAGTTCACCATCTTCGAGCTCCTCGTGACCACTTCGTTTGGATCCATCCCGGTGGTGGTCTTTTCTATGTCGTTTATGCCTGCTTTCGCTGTCTGATTCGGGTGAATACGCATGCTGAAGTAAATTCAACAAAAGCATCAGATTATTGCATCTGGCAGTCATTCAAGTGTGCATGTATAGTTGCTTAAAGTGACTCTTTAAGTACCTTTCTTGACTTTTTACGGTCACTGCCATGTCTACGCGACTTCTTTAACTCCTCTCTCTCGTCTTTGTCTGAACTCACATCGTCAGCTGTGCTCTGGTGGCGCTTCCGATGTTTCTTATCTCTGTCCTTTTCCCTCTTCTTGTCATCTTTGTGTCCATGACTTCCCACGTAATCCATATCGTCGGTATCTTCATCCATTCTCGAACTATCTTTCCCCTTATCCTTTTCTCTTTCACGGTCCCTATCTTTCTCCTTCCTTTCTTTATCTTTTCTCTTGTCTTTCTCTTCCCGCTCTTTTTCCTTTTTCGTCTGCAGAGAAGCACACAAATAGGAACCAGTTATTCGAGATCCATCCAAATAGTCGATTGATTAGATGGGAATACATAGAATGCTGTGTTTATTCTCGAACTAGAAGAATATGTCTGAATCTGTATGTAAAGGCTAAAGATCAATCCGGTCTTAGATATAGAAATGGGCAATTATTATCCTGATTATCACTACCTTCTCTTCCTCTCGCTTGCGCTCCTTATCCTTTACTTTCTCTTGCAAACGCGATATATATTCATCAAACGCCTCTCTGCACAAGTCTTCTTCTCCCATGGCCCTAGAAAAAGTGAAAATTGGATAGAACAAAAGAATTAGCACGCTGCGTCGTAAAGAGATGCAAGGGCGTTTCATCTCAACTGAGAAAGCTTTACCTGTACTCTGAGCTTTCCTCAATCAATGGTTTGCATTCCTCCCACTTGGATAGCACGTTTATTTCCTGAGATAAATCGAATAAGGTGACGAAATGAACAATAGTTCTGAAAAAAGTAACGGGGCAAGAGTGGAAAAAACAAACTATAGGACCCTCCTTCCACCCCTCAAGCACGTCTCTACGTACCTTTATGGTGCTCAATTTATCAGTGAAATCTTTGGCTAGACGTTTTCGCTTCTTAATCTCTTTCTCTTCTTTCTCTTTAGCTCGATCAATAAGATCTTCATAGACAAGCTGCAATTTCACATCAACACATTTAAGATTTTGACTATAAAGAAAACACCAATTTAAAATTTTTCCATGTCTATTCCTTAAAAGAATGGTAAACGAAGAGGGAAACCGACAGGAAACACACACAAACACAGATGCATACAATGAAGTATTCAACAAGTGGAAGTAAATTGATATTCTATGGCAACATAACCTAGATAGTCATATTTATCGATATACAGCAAAAAATGAAAAAATGCTAGTAAAAATTATACCTGCAAATTTATTTCAGATATGGAGGACAAAACAGTTTTATCTCCAAAAGAAGACTTGAAGTCTTCAAATGTCCATGTCGATGCAACCGCTACCTAACAATGAGAATAAGCGAACACCTTAGGTTCAAAATATCAACATAAGTAATAGACTGAAGTGAGATAATCATACTATAATTCTACCTTTTCCTGCTTTAAAGCGTCCTTTATTTGGGCTTTGTCATCATCAAACTGCAAAGAAATAACGGAGAATGCCAGCAGCATACATGACTGTCAGTCCTTAAACTGAAGGGTACATTTTTTGCAAGAAACTACTAACAAGGGATGGAATCAAAATATATGAGGTGTTAGCAGATAAGGCATGCAAGATGTGAACTAACCACAATCATTTAATAGTGCTATACTTACAGCAGTTCAACAAGTATGTGGCTACAGGCTACAGCATAGTATGTGTAATTCTACATGCATGGTGAAGTGGCAGAAGATATATAAAATGTCTTCAAAATGTAGTTTCAAAAACTTTAGGTGGCTCGTTTAGCTCAAGTTGCAGTTTGATGACAGACATAAGTACCTTCTTCTCCAATTCTTCTGTTACATCTTCAAACAAATCTTTTGGGGTGGAACCAGAAATGTTTGATGCAATTGCCTCATAAGCCTCAGAGTTCTTAACCTGTAACAGTAACCATAAACATAAAAACACGTGAATGCCGAAAGATAATCTAAAACAACATAAATCGAACCAGAAAAGAAAAAAATTGCACTAATATGTTGTACTAGAAACAAAATAAATGAACTGTACTTTTTGACAATAATCCCGCCAGTTAGTTTTTGCTGTAAGAGTACCAGCAGCAATATCCTCTTCCATCATCTTACGAAATGCATCACGGTTTTTACGCTCAGCTCGTCTTAGTTGTTCCTTGATATGCAAAAAAATAATCAGAATCGGAACAAATTTGATCATAAAAAACTGAGAAAAAAGAAGTAGAAATACCTTTTGTATCTTCTTCCGCTCTTCTTCCTCTTTCTCCAAGTCACGAACATAATCCTGCAGCAGTGACATACATCAATAGGTACTTCTTCCAAAAGAAAGATATCATGAAAGAGAAGGCAGTCCTTAAGAGACGATGGAGGACCCCATAAATAAAATGATGCCCTATAATTAATGATGTCTCACCTGAAAAATGTCAAGCCGGTCTATTTTATCTAGACGCGTACATCGCTCGTCATCTTCTAGAAGATCTTGAACCTTCCTCCACTGGCTATCAACCTGACACCATACACAAATTAGTAGACCATGTAAGAATGGGAGAATGTGAGATGAAAAGGTGGGAAGTTGGACTAGGCAATGAGTATACCTTGATAAAGCTACATGATTCCAAAAATTGCCTAAATTCCAATCTGTACCGCCGATACTCCTCCTGAGCCTTTGCCTTCTCCTGGAACACACAGCCAAGCAAAAAGGAAAAAACATACCTCAGACTCAAGGCCATTGCAGAACCAAATCTGTCATCGCAGCTTGTGAAATACGTGACTACAAACGGACTGACAATAAATGAGTACCTTTTTCAGAAGGTCAACCAAATAGCTTCTAAAGAGATCCTCGCGGTCCACTTCAAGCTCGACTGCCTTGAACCGTTTATCATCTTCAAACATATTCACTGCTTTGCTGGTTATTGCATAAGAAGCTAGATGAGAATATATACTAAAATTTGAGCTAAAAAAGAAGAGTGCAAACAACCTCCATCGTGTAGATGACGTAAGTTCTTCTGATTCCTACAAATCAAAAACAATTAGTAAGTCTCATATGATATATACGCCAGAAAATAAGCACCAGAATTACAATTTCATGATCACGAGCTGCAAAGGATAAAAAATTACAAGAAACATGCATGATCTATATTGAGGGAGATAGAACGGTAGAATCAAGCAGGAAACCAAGTATTTTATTCTGAAATAATGAAAGATCATGGACAAAAGATGGAGAATATGGAACGAGGCTTAGTCCTTACTTCCAACATCTTCATAAACTCCTCTTTTGCTTTTCTCTGCCTCAGACGTCTTTCCTCAGCTTCTATCTTTTTCCTCTGCATTAAGTACTACAAAAGCACAAAACGATATATCAATAACGGAAACAACCTTAAAGAATAATGACATCAATAATATGCAGAAACTCGTGAGTAAATTATAAACATATACACATCAACAATTACCTCATTGAATGCTTGCTTTCTTTCACCAAGGGTTTTTAGGGCACCATATCTTTTGTCATTGATTATCACCCTCATAGCCTGATGCAGCATAACATATCAACACGTGACAAGTTCAACGCAATTATTTGAAGAGTAGAGAAGAACATTCAGTTTACCTGGTCCCAAGTCCAATCCGCCTCCACATTTGCAGACTCTAATAGTGATTTAAATGCATTTTTCGCCTCCTGAACAGATGGTTACCATAAATCCCAACGTGATGCTAGTAATATTGATGAGCCATTAAGATCTACCTGCTTCGTAGCATATATGAAGGGTTCATCATCCACTGTTTTCTCTTCAACTGGTGCCACATTCATTTGTTCAGCAACAGCAATTCCTTTTTTATCCTCCTGAAAAAAGATAAAAAAGACCATCATCAACAAGTACTTATCTGCTAAATATTAATTCTATCAGTAATGTGTCTCTTGTGTCTTCTTCAACAACAAACAAATTTAGACAATATTTCAGAAGAATGTCAAAACCCCCAAGATTGTGTGGGATGAAAAATAAGACGTGATAAGGAGAGATAAAAGGGTGAAGGAAGGAAGAAAGAGTGGAAGGATCAAAAGGAGGGAGGAGCATTGGTAGAGGAGTAAGGGAAGCGGGAGAATGTTGAACTATGAAATTGGTAACAACGAAAGATATAGACTAGAGAATGAGATTGATGCGTTACACATCAGTTTTCTTCATTCGAGAGCAAGGAACTCTCCAAATCTCTTTCAAGAGAAAAGATAATTCATTCCATTCGCAATAACCCATATACGAATTGTCCATATATAGAGCAACAAAAGACTAAACCCTAATTTATCCCTAAAATACCCTAATATATAAATATTAAATATGGAATTGCATAATAACTAAATCGGTTCGTATCAGAGGGCTGGGCTACAAATGAATGCCTTAAAAGGCTAGTCATACCTCACCATCTGAGACTGGAGCTCCAACTGAGGGACTTAAACCCACTTGAGAAGAACGATTTTCCATGTCGATCCTGAAACATTTTAAGCAAAAAAATTAAGAAAAGCCTCCAACAATATGAATGGAGGTTAGTAAACTTCATGCATTAGTGTTGACCTGGAGCTTGACAAATTAACTGGAACACTACTGTTTCCAGGAACTTCAGAACGGGGTGAAGCGACCGTCTCACCCACTGACACTCCAGTTGCACTTGAGACAGATGTTTGCATCGCAATAGGAGTATTAGAATCGGTAACAACAGGAGTAGTAGCAGGGACAGGACTCGAAATAACTCCAGCTCCTGTTGGTGTAGCCAAGTTCACCACAGCAGGTGATTGTTCAACAGAGAAGCCACTAGCTGTGGGTGGTGCAGGGCTAGCATTCATTTCTGGACGTGATGCTTCAGCAGCAGCTTTTTCAGCACGTTCACGAGCCAACTGAAAGCACAAGTTCAAGAGTTAATTCAAAACAAAAGAAAAGCAATAAAAAAGCAGTTCTTCTCAAACAGACCTTCAATTCATCAGGTATCGTCCATTTTGATTGTTTTGTTTCCTTATTGTAATAATACCTGCGTAACCCAATCGTGATGACTTTCCATATAAATACAAGTTGAGCATTAAATTATTGAGGAACTAACTAAATATAGGGGGTTTCTGGTCAGACTCACTTTCTACCCTCAGGAGTAACGAATTCCTTCCAAACAGTTGATGCATCAGCTCTCTGTCCAAACAAATTTTCTCAATCAGATAATTTGTCAATCAAGCACTAGTCAAAAGCATGAAACAGATATCATTATAATTCTCTTAAAATAAAGCACGTCCATGCATAAACCAACAATATATTAGGAAGAATATAACATATGATATTGATTGTTAACAAATGAGATTACAAATGCTTTCTATTTCAGAAACTCTGAGCAATATGATGCGTGATAGGAGCCAACAACTAGCAGATAAACGATCTAGCACTGAAAAAAAGTTCAGTATAGAAAATTTTTATCTAGCAGTTATGCATCCAATACTAAGTTAAAGAACATGTACCTGTAGAGCTCTTTGAACCACAAATGCGGGCAAAATAGAAAAATTGGAATAAAGAAAAGCCTATCGTTTTAACTTGTGTACATCCATACAAAAAGAATAGAAGGATTAATTGCAGCCGAGACAGACTCAGATCGAAAATGCACTGAAAATATAAAATGAGAAAATAGTAGAACTCAATAGCTGGATAGAACTTTAAGAAAAGGATGAAAAGCACCTAGAACCAGAAAATACAACCCCATGGAGTTCTTCTAAGAAGTGCAAAAGGTTCTAATTCAAACCAAAAACAAAATAGCAGAAACATACATAATTACTACCAAACAGGATGAAAATAAATCATATATTACAATCAATTGTTGGAAACAATAATCCAGAAAAAAGGGCTTATATATGTCTTCAACTCGAAAAGTAACCTTGTACTTTTTAAAGATTCTTGGGAATAACAGCACCTATGGGTTATTATGGTGAAAAAATAAATCCCAACATAACAGTTAATGTAAATAGCAAATTGTTGCCTGCCTCGAGAAAGTGATACCGCCTTCAAAGTGAGGACAAAGATCAGTCGTTATATTCCCCTGTCTTGCCATGACATCTACAAACCATGGAACGACATGCAAATAAACGAGAATACATAAACAAGTCTATAATTTTCAACTTCAAGAGCATAGGACAGAGTTTGCACAAGATCAGAGCAAAATCAATTGATGACTGGGAAAAGAGATGAGATCAATTAAGATATCTAGACAAGTAAACATCATGAAAATCACTCACCTCTAGAGGAGTCATCAGCTCAACAGGCTTCTCCCAACTAGACTGTTTTGTGTTCTTGTTGTAATAATATCTGAACAGATACATATTTAAATACATCAATTAGAGAGCTACATGGCAGTATAATGCAATGAATCTCAATAAGAAATTGGAGATCCTGTAATTATTGAATCAATTTTTAACTATCACAACTCAGAGTGCACTGGCTCCAGTCTTCTAAAATGTGATATAGAGGGGAATCAAGCTCCCACAAAATCTGAATCAAATTGCATTGCATACAGGCTCCAGCCTTACGGCACTAGAGAAAGGTTAGTCTCCTTAAAAAAAAAAAAAAAAAAAAAAAAAGGGTCAAAGTATCAAATTACCTTCTGCCATCAGCAGCATCATATTCTTGCCAATCAGAAGCAGATTGTTGAGCAGAATTAGAACCATTCACAGCCTTGAAAATGATTAGTACCATGGTTAGCCCAGACTAGAGGTATCATAAAGGAAATATAAACAAAGATTGTGGCGTAGAAGAATAGAAACTGATTCCAATATTTGAAACAAAAGATATACTAATATTGTACATGACTTCCTGCGAATCTTTTCATTACGCATCAGTGGCATTATGGCATTAAGTAGAAAGAAAAACAGGACAAGGAAACCTACTGTTACAGTTGCGGTAGCGGGGAAGGATTGAAGATTGCCTTGCTGTAGTGGTGCAGCAACTGGAGTACCTTGACCTGATTGCATCCACGGTTGTGCCCCAGTAGAACCAATAGGTGTAGACATTTGGGGGGAATGTTGATATTGGGGAGGCATGCTGATGCTTGCTTGGGGCAAGCCAAAAGAAGATTGTGCATACTGAAAAAGGAATAAAAAATAAGATGAAGCCAGAAAAGTACTCCTGGGATAGAATCAAAAATATATGGCTTATTTCTTACAGTATACGGTGCTGAAAATGGAACTCCCTGTGGTTGTGTCCCGCCTGATGTGATAGGCATACTTGGTTGAGGATATGAGGATGGCGCAGCATGCCCAGGTTGCGCAGGCCGTGGCATAAACTGCTGCATTGGCTGAGAAAATGGAGGTAGTTGACTTTGACCTGGAGGCAAACCCATATTTTGTGGCTGTCCTGATGGGTGGAATTGTGGAGTCGTTTGTGGAGACATAAAAGGTTGGCCTTGTGGTGCCTGTGTCGCAGGACGAAACTGCAGCAAACACATATGGGAATGATTTAATCCCCTTGAGTTGCGTCTCACTCAAAGAAATCTCAATAGAACAAAATATAATTATTGTTTAATATGTTTGAATTACATACTTGCATAGGATATGGAGGAGCATAACTCTGCGGAGCCATTGGTCCAGATGCCGGATGTGACCAATGTGACTTTTTATACAGGAAAAACAGACAAATCAGAAGGGAAATCACAAACAAAGATATTGAATTGAACTCTAAACATCTTCAACAAACTTAAGCCATGAAACAAATTCCAGACAGTTGTGGCCTCAAAAGAAAATTACTGAGCTCTACATCTGAGAGCTAATCATATTCAGCCAAAGCATCATCAGACATCTCAATGACACACAGTCTATTAATGCCAACAGCTCTCCAGTACTTGCTCGAGTTCACAACAACACTCATGCATAAGACAATAATTCACCTTAAGGAGTTATATTTTTCACCATGTTTTCACAAATTCCAATTTCCCAATCGAAACTCAATAAGAAATTTCCTAAATATAACTAAAGAGTCATATTATTTAAGCTCATAAAAAACTCTACCTGTGAACCAGATGGTGGCGGGTTGCTTGCCATGCCTGCAGCAAGCAGACTCAGAAACCCTGCACACAAAAATCACCAAACAAGCATGAAATTCAACAATCTACGTACATACGGATATATACACACACACACACGTAGAGAGAGAGAGAGAAAGCCGCATCACAGTTAACTCTCCACACTAAAAAATCAGCCCCTAAATGCATTCGTTAATGAAACAACAACCCTTTCTAAACTAGCCAACAAAAATCAATAGCTATACAGTACCAATTTGCAAATTGAACTAGGAAAATAAAACAGCATAATTACCGGAAAGAACAGGTCGTCGGGATGAATCAGTTCCAGACACGGAAGATTTTTGCCCGGTGAGATATAAACCCTAGGAACGAATCGAAACCGAGTCGATTCAAATCGGAATGAAATGGCTCACGAGTGAGAATGGATCGAGCGGTGGAATTTGAGTGGATCGGGCCACAATACTCAAATCCAGTCCATTAAAATTGCTGCGGATAATGATGAAACTTGTTCGTCTTGAGAAGCCCCACCTTTGAATTAGAATCAACAATAATGAACTCGGCCCAAGTAAATTCTTTTATATTGCCCCAAACACAATATAGTTGGGTTTATTTATGAAAATTTCGATTTTGGTCATGCAACGTGACTCTATCGGCTTTTTATTTATTTTGAAATATAAATAATTGTCAATTTTTTAATTATTTAAAAAGTAGTGTACTCGCTCATTTTATTTTAATTTTACAATTTGATCATTATGTGTCTAACAGTGTGTTAGTCGTAACACTTTCGAGTTACAGATTTATCGCTACTACAAAGTAATCATCGGTAAATTAAGTCATCGAAAAGAAGCGTTGATACAAACGAGTCGTCGGTAAATTAGGTCCAGAAAATACGTGGTGAATTTCACTCTCAATCAGACAACCAAAAATTGACGTTCTTTAAAGTCATAAGAACAAAAACGGACGTGGCTACGACAAAAAAAGGGATAGATACGAAGTAGTGAAATTATAAAAATAATTTGAATGCTTTTAACTTACTATTCTTGAAATATAAATAATTGTCACTTTTTAATTCTCTAACAATTAGTGTACTCACACAATTTTTTTTACCGTTTGAACATTATGTGTTACTCGTAAGTCGTAACACTTTCAAGTTACTGACTTATCGCTACTACAAAGTAATCATCCGTAAATTAGGTCTAGAAAATACGTGGTGAATTTCATTCTCAATTAGACTACCAAAAATTGACGTCATTTAAAGTCACAAGAAAAAAAACGGATGTGGCCACATACGAATTTTTCTATCCTAAACCGGGTCTAAGTTGTAGACCCGGTGGTTAAAAACCATGACACATCACATGTTTGTAAAAAAAAAAATTAATAAAAAAACACAACTTCTATCCTGCACCACAAGGTCTTGTAGACCCGGTCCTAGGATAGAAAAATTCGGCCACATACCAAAAACAAACCGATACCAAAAAAGAAAAATTATAAAAATACTTGGTGACCAAAAACGGACCGAGACCAAGAAAGTGAAATTATAGAAACGATTAAAGCAATCAAAAGAAAGATTTCACAAGCATCAAATAAGATTTCCATGGTCCTAACCAAAAGGCAACAAACAAGATGTGTAAAATACACACAAACAATATACTTAAAGTTATACTGCACCATATAAGATGTCACACATTACATATTCATTACTACTAAAAAAAAAAAAGCAATTGGCTTTAGAGTTTAGAGTGCAGGTAGTTATGGATTCATCAAGCCTTGATTGATCATTCCATTGAAGTGTATAGACCCATCATGCATCCGACTTGGGCTACTCGCCGCGCTGCTATTAGAGAGGGACACGAACGCGCCCCTCTGAAGAACCCCAGTTGGTGATGATGCCAACCGGGTTATTATCCCATCTCTCGATGAGATTGAGTTGTTTTGGGTTAGGGTTAGGGTTAGGGTTACTGCAGTCGCCGATGCTGTTGTGGAGGACCTCTCCAAGGGGTCCTCCGATCGAGCTAGGCTCCCACGGGATCGGGTTCCGAGTGCCTAAACCTAATCCCATCTCAAGCTCGTACGAAGGAGAAGCTGCAAGCTTCTCCTTCGTGGGAGTCGGGATGGAGATCGAGAGCTGCTTAGGCCACTCGTCCATGAATTGCCTTAGCGCGTTATGAGACTTGCTACCGCGATCGCTATTGAAGTTTGTCGAGGCGACTAGGGTTGAGCTCCGATTTAGAGGGTTGAGCAAGGAGTCGGAGCAGACTAATCCGAATTCTTGAATTTGTGGAGTCTGATGTTTGTGAGGTAAATATTGGTCTTCCTTTGCAGCAACATCAGCTTTCTGCTTGCCCAAAATACCCCTACAAAATCCCCACAATATAAGATTAGCGACGCTCCAATTGTCATATTCGATACATAAAACCTAATGCTACTAAAAATAATGCAAAATTAATTTATTTTATATTTCATTATTATATATATAAAATATTAGCTTGTATCATGTATTTAACACTACTTTGATAATCAAGAAATGATTTTTATCGAACCCGTTATCGTGTTGCGAAAAGTTATCATGTATTTACAACTTTGACGATCAAGAAACGATATTTATCGAACATGACATCGTGTCGTGTCCCGTATCATGTATTTAACAATTAACACTACTTAAACGATCAAGAAATTATCTTTATCGAACATGCTATCGTGTCGTGACCCGTATCGTGTACTTATCATACCTGCTGACGGTGGGAGTTGCCGGGAGGTGGTTGTTGGAAGTGGGCTTGGTAGGTTGGGGTTCCACAGGCTTTCTTGAACGGTGGCGGCCTCTGTTCATGTGGCGCTCGCAGTACTTCTGATCCACAACCGCCACTCTCGAGCACCGCCACTTCTTGCCGTCGGTGCGGCGGCACCGCCCCGGCTCCGGATCCGTGTTGGAGAATCCCAACTGGAAACCACCCCATCCCACTGTCCCAACCAACAATCCGCATCAACACAATGCACTCAAAACGGATCCAGAATTCATAATTACGGGGCGAAATACAAAAAATTACAAAAATATAAAGAAAATTCTGGTGCGTACGCAATTTGGGGCGGTTGCACCCAAATGTGACACGCCCCCCTAAATCCGGCTATGCTTCAAAAACAGTTGCCAGAAGAAACTAACTCAGCCATCACATGAAGTGCTTGAAGAAAGAGGAGAGAGAACTCACAAGGATTGGATCTCGAGAAGCGAACAGAGTCAAAAGCTTTTCTGATGGGGTTAAGAAGGTAAGAAGGGATGTGGTTATTAGCAGTGATGTATTTGTAGATCAAGGCTTGATGCTCAAGCTCCATCCATTGTGAAGGTGTAAATGGCCCTCTAACCCCTGCAAGAGAGAGAGAGAGGGAGAGTGAAAAAACTGATTGTAAAGGTCCCATTTTTGCGGGATGGAATCACCTGTCCGATAAATTCCTGTCCAATTGGTGTCTGATTTAAAAAGACGTAGTTTTGTATTGAAAAAATACACTCTTTATTTATTTATTAAATTATTTTTTAAATCTTATCTTTTTGCTTTGTAATTTTTCAATACAAAACTACGTTTGAATCGAACACCAATTGAACAGAGATTTATTAGACCGGTAATCTCATCACCATTTTTGCACTCCAATCATTCTACATTTTCTATGTCATGCTTCAGATTTGAAAAGGGTGTCAAGATTGCCCAAAATCTTGAATAATTTATCTTCAATTCTCTCTCTACAATGCTCATAGAAAAATCACAACTTTTTTCTTTATTACATAAAACTCCAAAAACAGAGCAAGAAAAAGGCTGTTCCTTGTTGTGTGGATAAAAAAGGCTTGTAAGATGAAACAGAGCATTTTTACATGACAAGATTTCTCAGACAAAATTCCCACAACACCAAAAACTGAAAAAAATAAAATAAATAAATAAAAGTGTCAAGATTACCCAAAATCTTGAATAGTTTGTTTGTTTGTAGAGTTAAACCTCGATAAAGTAATAATTTTGGACCGAGAAAAAATATTCATCGAACGAAGTTATTACTTTATCGAACATTATTTTAGTGCATTGATCCATATCGAGACCAGAATAAATTATTATCTTAGCGAGATTATTACTTTATCGAGCTTTAATTGTAGTCTCTCTGTACAGTGGTTCTTGAAATTAAAAAAATTGAAATTAAAAAAAAAAAAAGAAAAAAAGCAGAGCTATAGTTACAAGATGAAACGGAGCATTTTCTTGCTAACCTGAGTTTCTACCAAATGCATTTGAAGTAAACTGATAACAAGGCAATTTGGCAGGTTGTGTGTACGGAGATGAGAAGCTGAGCATCCCCTCGGGAGGACTACAGCCGTCGGATCTTCCCGGAGGAAATCTGACCGCTCCCTCGCCGCAAGATGATGAAGTCTTGGCCATTTTGAACTCCCTCGGATCCTCCTCGTTCAAGGAGAATGCGGCGGCGTTGGAGGGGAGGGGATTGGTGTCGAAGTCCATGAGGAGGTGGGGGCGGGCAGGACTAGAGAGGGGACGGGCAGGAAGGGTCGGGCAGTTTGGAGACAGAGGCTAGGTTTGTTGGAGGGGGGAGTACCATGTGTTTTGGAAGTGATGTGTAGGGAGGCTATGTTTGGTTGAGCAGAGATGAAAAGGTGGGATTGTTTAGTGAGTTTGATGTTTGTCAAAGGAAAAATAATTGGAGAGAGAGAGAAGAGAGAGAGAGAAAGAGAGAAAAGAAGATAGTATCGTATCTCAAAGGTTTGAAACAAAACTAACATTACTACAATTGCTGGCTCCTCTTTGCATAGTATATATATGGTGTATAAATCATGTCCATTTTTAACAATCATGAACTCAAAGATTCCATTTTATTTTATTATTTTTTTTTTTTTACTTTTATGAAAAAAAAATCCGAACCCGCTCTTAGACGTTCTTAGTTTTACTCAAAAGTTCACATTTTTTTTCTTGTACGAGAAAAATTCACATTCATTCGTAAACGTCCTTAGTTTTACTCAAATAACAATCACGAACTCAATGATTCCAACGCCTTTTTTATTTTTATTTTTACTTTTACGGAAAAAATTCGCACCCGCTCATAAACGTTCTTAGTTTTACTCAAAAAGCTCACCTTTTTTCTTGTATGAGAAAAATTCACACCCTCTCGTAAACGTCATTAGTTTTACTCAAAGAGCCCACCTTTATTTTTTCTTTCGCGAGAAAAATCTCCACCTACTCGTAAACATCCTTAGTTTTACCCAAAGATTTCACTGTTTTTTATTTTTTCGAGGAAATTCACACCCGTGCCTAAAAATGTCCGTAGTTTTATTTAAAGATTCCACTTTTTTATGAGAATCGCACTTGTTCGTAAACGTTCTTAGTTTTACTCAAAAGCCCATCTTTTTTCTTGTATGAGAAAAATTCACACCCGCTCGTGAACATTCTTAATTTTACTCAAGGAGTCCACCTTTTTTTTTCGCGAGAAAAATCTGCACTCGCTTGTGAATGTCATTAGTTTTACTCAAAGATTTCACCTTTTTTTTTTGAGGAAATACACACCCTTGCGTAAATGTCCTTACTTTTTGCTCAAGAATTCCAATTTTTTATTATGAAAAAAATTCGCACTCGCTCGTAAACGTTCTTAGTTTTACTCAAAGATTCAACCTTTTTTTTTCTTTTAAGAGAAAAATCCGCACCCATTCGTAAATGTCCTTAGTTTTTTTACTCAAAACTTCCACTTTTTTTTTTTCTTCAACAAGAGAAATCTGCACTCAATCTAGTAAAAAATTCCAATTTTTTTCTTTTATGAGAAAAAAAGTAAATAAATTACAATTATGAGAAGTGGGTTTTTTGTTCTATAGTTCTTGAGTGTACTATTAGCCTATGAGATCTCAATACACGAATGTAATAAAATCAAGTGATTTAGGACAAGAAGCAATTTATTACAAGTAATTGAGTACACCATGCTTAACGATAGTAACAAAGATTGGTAGAGTGACGTGCGTCACATCGTCTTGGTGGAGTCCATCGAGCAGCATTACAATGGCATCTAGCATTGCATTATGAAAGAAGACAAGAGAGAGAAGAGAGAGAGAGAGAGAGAGAGAGAGAGAGGGGGTTGTAAATGTAAATGTAAATGTAAATGTAGTTGTATTGTACGTTAGGGAGTGATGGGGACGTGTCGACGGTGGGGGGCGTGGTGTGCGGTCCACATACACCAATACCATGGTCCCGGACAAAACCAACACATTTATGATTTATTCACACGCACCCCAACTCTCTATCTCTCCTATATTTTACATTATTTTGTGATTACAGTTCCACTCAATGATTTTTCGATTTTTATTTAATGAATTTAATACTCACTCATCTCTGTCCAATTATTTTTGACTTATTTATTTTTATTAAAAAAATTAATAAAATAGATAATAAAGTATGAGAGAGATGTAGATGATAGAGTAGGAGGATGAATACGGTTGAGATAATGAGAGAATAGATGATAAAATATGATACAAAAAATGATAAAATAGATAAAGTAAGAGAGACAAATGAAAAAGTATGAGAATGTTAATTAATTTTTTGCCAAATTGTGACCGAATCAGAAATAATAGAACGTCTCAATCGAAAAAGCAAATTAGAAATAATAGGACGGAGGGAGTACGTGGGAAAATGGGGAAAATATCGGGTAAAACATGTTCATTTTTTTTCAACAAATATACTCATGTTGTTGCGATTAAATCTCTCTTGTTAAATTTAATTGTGCATACAACATAAATACTCTCAACTCTTTGACTCTATTAATTTGTCAATAGAATTGCATATTTATCTTTTATTTATACAACTAAATTCAAATATAAAAAATAGTATACTTACTTGTAAAAAATAGTCCCTATATATCGAGAATTAATACATTTTTTATATATACATATATAGAGTGTGGATCTAGTAAGAACCACATTAACGTGAAAACTACGAAATATATATAATTCTTATTTGTTTTATGCATAATTCTTATTTGTTTCATGCAGAGGGACAAAAATATAAAATTACAAGTTTTTTACATAAAAAATATAAGAATTATGTATAGTTCGTAATTCTCATGTAAAATGTGGTTCCTATCAAATCAACACCCTATATATATAAATAAAAAGAATTAACATATTTACTTAACTTCTAATTTATAATTTTAGACATTTTAATAGTATTCGAGGTCGGTAAAAAGGAAAAAAAAAATCATTGCTCTTATAGTTTGAGGCACCCATAGTTAAATTTGACGGGAGGTATTTTCGTACTATATATATAAAAAAACAAATAATTCTTTTATGAAAACATGAATAGATGATAGTTTCATGTATAGTTCTCAAAAATCCATTTTTCTTTAAAATGTATGTCTAATTTTTTATGATATTTATTCGATAAAAATCTACATATATAATATAATAAATAATAATAAATACACATAATCAGAGTGTATGTGTGTGCTGTCAATGCCGGTAGGAGAGAGAGTGATGTAGGGTTTCGCTTCCTCTTTGCCGAGGTTACTTTGATGACAGCCCTTTTCTTAGCTTGTGATATTTTCCATCCTTCTTATTCCCGGCAGAGGATCCTCTGCCCCAATTTTTGGTGGACCACACGCGGTGTCACGCGTGTATTGGTGGGCCACCTTCTTTACAATAAAATCACACATGTCTCCACCTTATTGGTGGGACACCCACTGGGGCAGAAAATCCGGACTCCTTATTCCCCGGCCCCACTCCACATATTTCTTCATTCTAAAGATAAGATTTTCACATTATTGCCTCAAATTAATTTTAATTTCGAAATATGAAATTTTGAACTAATGGAATTGAGTCACGTTTCATGTTCCAACAATGGTATTATGCCACATGTTTATTTAATAATTATATGCTAGATATATATATTTCATCCATTCCATTGAAATAATTCAATTTCTTTTCAGTGCAATTTTTAAGGAGAATAGTAGTTGATGTATAGAGTTGTTAAATTTGTGGGTTCCTCAATAAATGTATTTCTAATAATTTGCCAAAAAAGAAAACATAATAATTTCAATGTGACATTCCGAAAAAGTATACTGAACTATTTCAATAAGACAGATATATATTTCATTTAGGTTGCACGAATACGGGACACGTAACACGACTCGATACGAACACGAGACACGGGACACGATATTTTTAAAAAAAATTAGGACATGAAACAGACGCTTATTTATTGAAAAATATAAAATAAGTGTAAAATAAACTAATTTTGTATGTTTTTATTAGAATTAGAAGTTATGTGTATATAAATCTATTGGACACAACAATTCAAGTGTCATGTCGTGTCTGAGTGTCTGACACGTGTCTGACACTATACGTTAATATTTTTGAAGTATCCGTGCAACATAGTATTTCATCTATTCCATTGAAATAATTCAATTTCTTTTCAGCCCTTTTTTTAAGGAGAGTAGTAGTTAATGTATCGTGTTGTGTAAATTTGTGGGTTACTCAATAAAAGTAGTATTTCTAATAATTTGCCAAAAAAAAACATAATAATTTTAACGTGACATTCCGAAGAAGTATACTGTACTATTTCAGTAAGACAGATGGAGTAATTCTTTTTTTTAGGATTAACAAATTCCGAATCGTATATATAATTATTAAAAAAGACACATATCATCATTTCATTGGTGAGACATAGAACGTTACGTGAAAATGGAACAGAGTATCCTCACCGTGAAATTTGAGGTGTAAATATGTTTTGGCACGTTGCAATAATGGGCGGTAAATGGTAATGAATCTCTTAAATTATCGCAGCAACCCTAGTACTGGTTTACTAGGTTGTACATAGCTTTTACATTTACTGCAATGACATTTTTCACACGAGTCTAACTGTTCTATAGCTGTAGTGTGATCAGACATAGGTGAATAAATCTTGCCCTAGATCCATGCATGCTTTTGAATGAATCATTTGGGCTCGATGTATAAGCTATGTTGCACGGACACTCCGAAAAAACTCGCCGTATTGTGTCGGACACGGACACGCTCGGACACGCGCCCGACACGTGTCCGACACGGCAAAAAGGAGTCCGTAAAAAAAAAAAAAAAAAACACGGACACTTTTCGGACACGGAAAATTGTGTGTCCGACTCGCTTGGACACGGAAAAAAAACACTGACTCTTCTTGGACACGGAAAAATTTCGGGCTCTTCTCGGACTTTTAAAAAAAACACGGACTAATTTTTAAAATAGATATTAATAACTAATAAGTAATAACTAATATAATAAGTAATAAATAAGTAAATAAATATATATTAAATAACTAATAAATATATATGATATTGATGTATCATATCAATTTTACGTACTGTACTCCATTCCCAACCCCCAAATCCCTAATCTGATAATCTCCTAATCTACCCAGCGCAGCGAGGAAGCAAGAAAAGTGAAATTTCTCCGTTCCTTCGTGTGATCAAAGCAGACCTACATGTTCGTTGTTCTCGCTATCTTCATTGTCAACGATTTGCTCAGGTTATGAATCTTATGATCAAGTCTTTCTCCCTTTCTCGTTACCTTGATGACGTTCGTTGCTTTGCTCTATTTCTTGATTTCGTTTCGAGTGTGTCTCTCTATGACTCAAAATAATCTTTGGACCTTCCTCTTCCTCGAGTTTCATCTCTAGCTGCATCAGATGCGTCCTCTCGCTGAGGCTGCCGACGGCAATTAGCTGAAGAAGTGCTTTATTCTTTAATTTGTGCTCTGTTTGTTAATTTGTGCCCCTATGAGTTTCTGCTCTGCTTGTTTCTGATTGTTAATTTGTGCCCATATGAGTTTGTTTGTGTATTGAATTTGTGCTCTGCTCTGATTGTTTTTGCTCTGCTCTGTTTGTTAATTTGTATGGAAAGCCAATAATTTGTGCACTGCTCTGCTCTGCTTTGATTTTGTATTGAATTTGTGCTCTGGTCTGATATAATTTGTGGTATACTGGTAGTCTATAGTCTGGTATTTATGTTATTTTTGCAATTTCTATTTGTATTCTAGTGATGAATACATGTGGTTCAAGTCAAAGTGATGGTAATGAATCTACTCCGGTTGAGGATAATTGTCCGCTATGGAAGTATGTTACCAAATTGCCTAAGACTAGTGAAGGTGGTGGAAATATATCATTCAAGTGTAATTTGTGCAAAATGCAATTTAAAGGTATTGTGTCGTGTCCTAAATTTTTAAAATATCAGCGCCCGTGTCGTGTCCTAAATTTTTAAAAAAATGCCGTGTCCCGTGTCCCGTGTCCGTGTCGTACCGTGTCCCGTGTCCGTGTCCGTGCAACCTTGTGTATAAGCCATATAGATATGTAAATAAATTTAATACTCCCTCCGTCCCATCGAAAGTGTCTCATTTTTATGAGACACAGAGATTAAGAAAATAAGATAGTATAGTACTTCCTCCGTCCCATTGGAAGCGTCTTATTTTCCATTTTTGGCGTCCCATTGGAAGCGTCTTATTTCTAAAAAAGGCAAGAATATGCGGACAAAATTTAACTATCCAAAAGTCAAACAATATACACCACACATTATCATTTTCTTAACATCCGTGCCCATTGGAAACAAGACGCTTCCAATAGGACGGAGGGAGTATATATTATTTAACTTTTTGACTTGTTAATTTTGATATACATATTGTTTGCTTTTTTAAGAAACAAGACACTTTCTATGGAACGACTCGAAAAGAAAAACAAGACACTTTTTAGGGAATGGAGAGAGTACTAGTAGTGGAGTAATGTTTAATATGTCCACATATATACCATGGGCCATATAACAAAATCCACATAATTTATGCTACATTCACTTAATTAAGTTTCTTATTCAATTAAATGAATTATGTTATAATCGAAGAAATAATATAAAGTTTTTAAAAAGTTAAGAATAATAATTTTTTTAGTTCAGAGTGGAACAAAATCGTGAGAGACAATATAAAAATGTAGGATGGGTAGTGAGTGTGGAGAGTCCACTTCATTTTAGGAACAAAAAAATAATAACTGGACAATTCGATTAGAAAAACAGAACAGTAACAACGTGATGGATGAACTATAAGTATTTATTTATATTAGGTATATAAACAGATGACAGGAGTATGTAGCAGTGCTCCAAGATCTTAGTAATTGATTCATTTTGGAAGCAGCAGGTGACAGTAGGCAGAGAAGACAAAAAATATGGGCATAAATAATGTAGGTGCTGGGATTTTAGGGAAGAAAAAAAAAACATTACTACTGCTGATTGGAATTTTCCCAAGGGTGGATAAATTAATAATTATTAAGTAATACCCGTCATATTTAACATGACACGTTTCTTTTCTGTACGATAATTAAAAAAGTGGATGATAAAATATTAGAGAGAAATAAATGATAAAGTAAGAGAGAGAAGATAAATGAGTTTGTGAGATAGTAAATAATAAAGTATGAGAGAAAAATGATAAAGTAAGATAAATAAATGAAAAAGTAAGAGAGAAAAATAAAAAATGTAATAAATAATTTAGTAATTTTTTTTAAATTTAATTCCTTTTAAGGAAATGTATCATTTTAAATGCAACGTCACGAAAAGAAAAATGTGAGAGTATTAATTAAATCACCTATTACATGCATTGGGACAATACATGTAATTTTTAATGTAAAAACCTTCGGGTATAGATGCTCGAGCACCATAACTAAATTGGTAAATAAATTAATTAATTAAGATTAATTTCTTTATTTAATTTTGTACCTAAAGAAACGTGTAATATAGTTAATAATAATTATTATTATTAGAATTAAAATAATAAATATATAATTCCAATGAGAAAACGAATATGCATGCCTCGTACGGGCCTTTAGGTGAATCGAGCTACGTGTACTCTTTTGTAGTATGTGTATTCATTTATTACTATTCAAACAATAAATTTTATTTGTAATTGATTCATTAAGTTTGAGAATATTTTTTATATATATTATTATTCGAGTACTCCGGTTAGAACTCAACATATTATTGATTCGATTAATGATTATGTTTATATTTCTTCCATTTCATTAGAAACGACATGTTTCTTTTGAGTTCGAGAATTAAGAAAGTGGTATTATGAAGTGGAGATTATTTATTTTTTTGTAATTAAATGTGGTTTACGTAATTTTTACTATTTTCTAAAATATATTATTTATAGTGGAACATCCTCATAACAATATCGTGTCATTTCTAATTATATGGAAAAAATAACATCTTAAATTCAAAGAAAATTAATGGAGTGGTCCATCTCTTAGAGGTCAAATTAAAAATCAAATCTGTATATATACACATTGAGGCTGTCCAATTTCACAAATTGCATTTATAATAAATACATAATATGTTTCTTGAATGGACTCATCTCAATAGTCCCACATGGCATGTGACCACAAGAAAATTTGGACCCTCTTCTATTTTCTCTCTCTTTTATTTTCTCTCTCATTAATTGTAAAATAAAACCTGGATTAACTCAGGCCTGGAGAATGAGGCTCATGAAAGGTTGACCCTTTTGGATCAAATTCCCAAGATTTGTTTATATAGCTTGTACATTTACTGTAATGACATTTTCACACGAGTCTAACTGTTCTATAGATGTAGTGGTCAGACATAGGTGAATAAATCTTGCCCTAGATCCATGCATGCTTTTAAATAAATTAAATACTTCTTCCGTTCCATCGAAATTGTCTCCTCTTTATGGGACACGGAGATTAAAAAAATGAGATTGTGTAGTATATATTATTTGATTTTTTGATTTGTTAATTTTGATCCACATATTATTTGTTTTTTTAAGAAACAAGACACTTTCTATGGAATTGAGAGAGTACTAGTAGTGGAGTAATGTTTACTATGTCCAC
This sequence comes from Lavandula angustifolia, assembly GCA_028984105.1. Lineage (NCBI taxonomy): Eukaryota > Viridiplantae > Streptophyta > Magnoliopsida > Lamiales > Lamiaceae > Lavandula > Lavandula angustifolia. The sequence continues at coordinate 13,422,827 of CM054802.1, read as the reverse complement.
ATATATACATACCATGGGACAGATAATAAAATCCACATAATTTATGCTGCATTCACTTAATTAAGTTTCTTATTCAATTACATGAATTATGTTATAATCGAAAAAATAATATAAAATTTTCAAAAAGTTAAGAATTATAAATTTTTGAGTTTTGAGTGGAACAGAATCGTGAGAGAGAATATAAGAATGTGAGATGGGTAGTGAGTGAGGAGAGTCCACTTCATTTTAGGAACAAAACAATAATAACAGTACAATTCGATTAGAAAAACAAAATAGTAATAAGGTGCCAACTTGATTAGAAAAACATAACTGAAATAACGAGACGGATGGAGTATAAATATTTATTTAAGTATATATTATAAACAGATGACAGGAGTACGTAGCACTGCTCCAAGATCTAGTAATTGATTCATTTTGTAAGCAGCAGGTGACAGTAGGCAGAGACGACAAAAAATATGGGGCATAAATAATGTAGGTGTTGGGATTTTAGGAAAAAAAATATACTCCCTCGTCCCATAATTTTTGTCCCTTTTTTTTACACGGAAATTTAGAAGAGTGGTTGGTTGTGAATAAGATGGTAGGACCCTCAACTAAAGTGTGTGAAATAATTTGCTATTTTAAAAAAGGGGACAACAATTATAGGACGTCCCGAAAAGGAAAGAGGGACAACAATTGTGGGAGGGAGGAGTATATATTACTACTTCTGATTGGAATTTTCCCAAGGGTGGATAAATTAATAATTATTAAATAGTATTAATTAAATTCACATATTACATGCATTGGGACAATACATGTAATTTTTAATGTAAAAACTTGCGGGTATAGATGCTCGAGCACCATAACTAAATTGGTAAATAAATAAATTAATTAAAATTAATTAATTTATTTAATTTTGTACCTAAAGAAATATGTAATCTAGATAATAATTATTATTATTACTATAATGAAAATAATAAATATAAATACAATGATAAAACGAATAAGCATGCCTCGTACGGGTCTTTAGGTGAATCGAGCTGCGTGTACTCTTTTGTAGTATGTGTATTTATTTATTACTAATATACAAACAATAAATTTTATTTGTAAGTAATTGATTCGTTAAGTTTGAGAATATTTTATACTTTCTCCCTCCCTATTTTATATGCCAATTTATTTTTTCACACAAATTAAAATAATTAATGATATAAAAGTTAGATAAATGTTGATATTAGAATTTCAGCAAATTAAAGTAAATTACTAAAAAGTTAATATCATAATTGTGTTTGTTATTATAAAAGTTGGATAAAATAATATTTTTCTATATTATCATATTAATTAAATCTATTAAAGTTGGTAAAAAATTTAGTTAGCTACAAAAAAATTACTAATAGGCATATAGATTTGGGACAGACAAAAAAGGAAAATATGCATATATATATTTAGAATGGAGGGAGTATATAATATTATTCGAGTACTCCTGTTAGAACTCAACATATTATTGATTCGATTAATGACTATATTTATATTTTTTCCGTTTCATTAGAAACGATATGTTTCTTTTGAGTTCGAGAATCAAGAAAAGTGGTGTTATGCAGTAAAAAAGATTTTTTTTTTTTGTAATTAAATGTAATTTACACAATTTTTACTATTTTTTAAAATATACTCCCTCCGTCCCGCTCCATGTGACACACTTTCCATTTTGGGCGTCCCGTCTCAAGCGACACACTTCCAAAAATGGAAATAATTTTAAAAAAAAATCATAAATTTTCTCTTACTTTATCAATTCTCTCTCATACTTTTTCATTTCTCTTTCCTACTTTAATCATTTATCTCTCTTATTTTATTATTTCTCTTTCCTACTTTATCAATTACTCTTTCACAATCTCACTCATCTTCTCTCTCTTACTTTATCATAAACTTCTCTCTCATACTTTATCTTCCACCGCATAAATTCCCGCGCCGAAAATATTTGTGTCACTTGTGCTGGGACGGAGGGAATATTATTTATAATGGGACGTCCTGATAAGAATAACGTGTCATTTCTAATTGGAAGGAGGAAGTAACATCTTAAATTCAAAGAAAATTAATGGAGTGGTCCATCTCTTAGAGGTCAAATTAAAAATCAAATCTGTATGTATACACGTTGAGGCTGTCCAATTTGACAAATGGCATTTATCATATATTTCTTGAAATTGAATGGACTCATCTCAATAGTCCCACATGGCATGTGACCACAAGAAAATTTGGACCCTCTTCTATTTTCTCTCTTTTATTTTCTCTCACATTAATTTTAAAATAAAACCTGGATTAACTCAGGCCTGGAGAATGAGGCTCATGAAAGGTTGACCCTTTTGGATCAAATTCTCAAGATTTGTTTATTTTAATATTTAATTTGATTGGAATTTGGGCACTCTACTCATGGCTACTACAATCTCTCCTACAACTAGTGTTACAAGCACAAAGCCCTACAAAGCTTAAAATAATAAATGAATTTATTAAACTCCCTCCGTCCCGTTATTACTGTCCTCTTTGATTTCGGCAAAAGAGATCAAGAAATTTTGTTTAAGTGTGTATTTTATGAATTTTAATAATATTAAGAAATTAACGTAATTTTTGAGGAGTGATTGATGAAAGAAATTAAAATTTATCCAAATTTTTTAAGGACATAGTTGAGGCAATCGACTTTTTCTATTTTTTTTCATATTGTATTTTACGAAATAACCTTAAGTTTCCAAAAAATTAAAAATCATAAACTTCCAAGGACGGAATTGAACGAAAATCGCGTGAGAGATAAAATTTTGGAGAGAGAGTATGATAATGTGGGGATGAATATTAAATAGGAGGAACCAATTTTATTTTTTGTTTAAGAGTAGTTTTTGTTATTTTAAGAAAAAGGACAGTAACAGCGGCACAACACGATTAGAAAGTAGGACAGTAATAGCTGGACGAAGAGAGTATAACTTATTATGTCCCGTTTGACTTGTTTTATTTTCTTTTTCGTATTCTATTTTTTAAAATAAAAAATTACTATGTAAATATTTACTTTTTATTTGCGAAACCATATCTTTATAAACAACTAATGATTTGAATCGTCATAGCGAAAATAAATAAGATAAATAAAATGGGACGGAGGAAATAATTCTTAGTTGTAATTACGGATTAGTGGCATTGCCTTGGGACCACACAAAAGAGTTAAATCACCTTTAATGTGAGGGGAAAAGCGCACCGCTATAAGGGCAATTGGGAGAAAAAAATTCACCGCTATGCCATCCCAATGGGACGGGAGATGGGATTATTAGTTGTTGGTTTGGCGACCTAAAGATGACAAAAGCTTGCTCGTACAAAGTAAACAAAGTGAGATTGAAAAAACAATCTTGGTTTCCGAACTATTGTAGAGACGTATTTAAAATTAAGAATTAAAATTATTATTTGAATATTAAATTTAATTCATATTTAATTAGATAGCGATAAACGAAATATTTGATTAATTTCTCTTCTAGATATTTAATAAATATCATTATTGAGTATTTAGCTCGACTTCAATACTATTTAACCTTTTGCCATTTTTTAAAATAAGACATTACAAATGAAACATTCCTTTCCGAAATATAAAAAACAAATGATGTGGATTGAAAATCAAACCAGATTGATTAGATAAATCATTAATGGGATCTATTCAATATCTTTACGACACGAACTATATACTCTCTCCATTCCGTCGTCTGATTTATCTTGTTTTTTTTTTGTACGGAAATTAAGATAAATTGTTGGTTGCATGTAGGTAGGCCCCACAAAAAAAATTGTGAAAGTTTGTGTGGTAATTATTTTTATTTTAAGAAATAAAATAAGTCAAATAGGATAATTAGAAAAGAAAAACAAGACAAATCTAGCGGGACTGAAGAAATATTATAATTTCGATTCGATTTTCGAATATTCGCACAAATAAGACTAAAATCATTATTGTAATAACGAAATGGTCCGTGGCATGTGATCAGATCTTGGGATTCACTTGCACGGGTTAAGGGACAAATCTTATCTTACCAACCCCTATCAATAATTAAATAAAAACCATATTAAAAATTTAAATTATATAATTAAATCGGACCTAGGCCGTTTTATTTATTTAGCACATGGACTTGGATCAACTATTTAAAAAGAAATATTATATAATTAAAAAAAATGTAACACTTGTAAATTGGTCTTGGGCTGATATATAATATTTGATGGAAATATTGGGCCCAGTTTCTTTTATAGAATTAAACCCAATTGAACGTGGGCCCGGGTTTGTAAAGCTGTGTAGCCAAACCGTTTTTTAATCACACTTTTATATTAAATGTCGACAATACTCTTGATAAATTATTAACTCTCACTAATTAGTTTGATTATGTGGGCCCAAATAAATTATAGTTATGAAAAATAATAAAAAAAAAATTAGTAGAAAATTAAATTTCTATAAAAATAGGTATAAAACTTTTAAGGCCTAAGCAACATGTGTGAGTTGCTCATAACATTCTTTTGAAATTTAATAATCCATCCCGCTATATATTACTGTTCCTTGGATTTCAGCTAAAGAGATTAAGAGATTTGATTGGATTTCAGCTAAGAGATTAAGAGATTTGATTCCGTGTGTATTTTATGAGTTTTAATTATATTAAAAAATTGACACAACTTTCAAGTAGTGGTAGGTGGGAAAAAATGAGAATTATTAAAACTTTTGCAATGCTAGTAATAGGCAATCGGTTTTTTTTCTATATATTTTGTTTTAATATTGTAATTGAAGAAATAATTTAAAGTTTTTCAAAAATTAAAAATCATAAACTTTTGAATTCGAAGCGGAACATAATTATGTGTGAAATAAATTTTTGAAGAGAGAGAACATGAGAATGTGGGATTGGGTAGTAAGTAAGAGGAATCCACTTCGTTTTATGTTTTACCATTTTAGAAAATATGATAGTAATAGCGGAACGGAGGGAGTAGAAGTTTAGAGAGGGAGAGAGAGGGATTTGAGAGGCAAGAGTTACTCTTATGATGATACTCCCTTTATCCCATTATTTTGTCTTACTTTCCTGATCGGGTTATCCACTCATCTTGTCTCTTTTTCTTATACAGTAAGTATTTACTTCTTACTGCAATGAGGGATCCACACCTTTACTAACCAAACTCATCTCAGCTTAATAATCGCACCGAAAAGAAATGAGCCAGACTCAATGGGATGGAGAGAGTACAATTAAACCTCGATAAAGTAATAACCTTGGAACTGAGAAAAAATATTCATTTAACGAGGTTATTACTTTATCGAATATTATTTTAGTGCATTGACCCATATTGAGACAGGAAAAATTATTATCTTAATAAGATTATTACTTTATCGAATATTATTTTATCGAAGTTTAACTGTATGTGCCTATGAGACATTAATTAATCAATTTCTATAGAATGGATTATATACATATACTAGTGAAGAGGTGACATAAAAGTATTCGTATAATAATTTTTTTCATGACGAGGGTGATCTATAGCGGGTACGGAGGTGAGCACAATGATTAAGTGGTTACATATAGTTCATAGTTAAGGTTATAGTTCATAGTTAAGGTCGACAAACCGTCTGTCTGCCACCATATTTGGTCTGGAACAATCGACGTCACGGCGACAAATAGTTATGAGTGTGGATGCAATATAGACATACACAAAATTGAATTCCATATCGATTTTATATGACTCAATCTTCGTATATAACATGATATCGTAAATATACACACGAAATATTCAAATCTAATTGCAGTTAGAATTAAATTACCCTATCTAATCAAATGTATTTGATTGATGATTTAGATTTCCTTAACACTAGTTTTCAAAGACTAACTTTTTCCTAATTTTGTAGTTGGAGTAAAATACTCTTTTTGTTAGTTTTGTCTCGCTTGAAAAGTAAAAACTAACGTAACGTATCTCGAAAATTTTAACGGTAAATCACACACATGTAAACGGAGATGTATCGAGTTTTGAGCCCATAGCTCTCCCCTCACCTAACCCAAAGAAATATTTAAAAAAATAATACTCCCCCCGTCCCATTATTTATGTCTCATTGGGACTGTGCACGATAATTAAGATAGTGGAGATAAAGGTGTAAAGTTGTGGTGTAAAAGTATAAAGGAGTGGGGTCCACTTGCTTAGATTGATAGTGGTTGATAGTGGTCCACTCATTTATTTCCTTATTTGGTATGAGACATAAATAATGGGACAATCAAAAAAGGCAAGTGGGACATTAATAATGGGAGGGAGGGAGTAATAATTTATTACATTCCGAATCAATCCAATGCAACAAAAACTTGGTTTGTAGCACGTAAAAGGAGTATGTAATAAATGTTGGTGATTTATTACCAATATAATTCATGATGACAGCTATGAATATTACAGATATGAAACTCCATTGATCTTGTATTTACTTCATGCAACAATTACAAAACCCCAATTTGCCTTGAGCCAAAAGGATATACATACATCAGTTGTACTCTCTCTCTCTCTCTCTCTCTCTCTCTCTCTCTAGAAGAAGAAGAAGGTGGCGATGGCTATGGCACTGAGGCAAAGGAATGTGAGGAGATCTTTGATTTGCCCTATCTGTCAAAAGATTTTCAGACACGTTACAATTGTTGAAGAATGCGGTCATCGATGTGAGTTTTTTTTTTTTTTTTTTTTAATTGAAGCTCAATTTTATTTATAATTACCCTTTATATTTCTTGGGAATTCAATCTATATAAGGGCTCTAATTTTATTAGTTGCATCACTGCATGTACAAAATCTTGGGCCTAATTATTTTATTAATACTTTTGAAAGAGTGATCAAAATTGGGATTTTTTTTTAATTATTATTATTATTATTATTTTATATAATTAACTCTTCTAGTGATGAATAGAATTCGGACGACCCTCTAAACTTAATTATCGAAAATAATGTTCGAGTTGTATGAAAAACACTACAATAAATTTTATATTTTAGAAATATACATGTACGGCATAATCCAGTCAATAATTAATATAGTGAAATTAATTATCTATATTAATTCCTAGTTTTATTGAAATAGTATTTTAATACAAAAGCTTCCAATCATTATGTTTTAAGTGTTACACATAGATTATGTATGAGCAAAGAAAATATTTTAATTAACATGTTAAATCAAGAAGAATATTTATGTTTTTTTTATATTTCTGAATTAATCTTGGTTTTAATTTTTTTTAATTTAGTTTGTCATAGATGCATAACAAAGAAGATCACAGAGGAGGGGTTGCATAATTGTCCAGTCTGTAATGTTGATCTTGGTTCTTCTCCACTTCAAAGTCTAAGGTATGAACTCCATGAATTCTTGCTATAATCAATCTCATAAATAATATATATAGAGAGAGGATCATTTAGGAGCCTGCATTTAACGTGAGAATTGTGAATCATTCATAATCCTTATATATTTTATGCATAATCGTTATATATTTTATGCAAAAAATCTATAATTTTACATTAGACATCATCCTTATATGTTTTATGTAGAAGCGCAAAAATGTAAAATTACAGACTTTTTTACATAAAATATATAAGGATTATGTAAATTTCGCAGTTCTTACATTAAATGTAGCTTCTTATCAGATCCACTTTTTTACATAATTCTTAATAATTAGGGCTATGTATTAACCAGTACGGATTATCACTTTCAAAGGATATTGGACAACTTCGATGAAGCAAAAACGGACAACCTAGGGTTTCCGAATCAATGTAGAGAGTTGAGGTCAAGAAGGAGGGAAGAAGGAAACACAAGCATGGCTGCAGGTTGCAGAGGATCAAGAAATCCAGTTGAGATTTTTGCAGACTGTGAAAAAGTTGAAACCTTTTGGTTTTCTCTTGTTGCTTCTGATAACCAGTGAGATTATATATATAATATTCCCATTTTTTAAATTTATTTATTTGGATTCTTTTTAGGTAATTTTTTGTTTTAATGTGTTGTAGGAAATGCAAGGCACCATTAGAGCAAATACCAGCCAAATACTTGAGAGTGAAGTAAGTTAGATGGAATTAAATAAACCCCAAATCGTCCAAAAATCTGTTTTTCAGATATAATTTAAAAAGAAAAAAGAAACATTTCTCCCCTTCTTTCTCGAGATTCCACATTTCATCGCCCTCTCACGTATCTGAATCCACCCGGCTTACATTGATGAACAAACACTACACCCCCAAGTTTTAAAAAAATTGGGAATTTTATTTACCTCTGCATTTTGTGAAATTACTATTTTACCCTTCAAAATTGTGTATTCGCACCCTTAAGAATTATAAATCCAAACTTTCACCCCGAATCAAATTCAATTCTGAATCCGCCCCTGATTTGATGTAATTAAAGTAATAGAATTACTAATATTTTATGAAAGTGGATTGCTTTATCTTTACTGCAGGGATGGGAACATCACAGTTTCATCCATCAAGAAGTACCTCATGCAGAAGCTCAACTTAGGCAGTGAAAATGAGGTATTTAATTAATTAATTAATTAATTATTAGTTTGATTAACATCAGATTTTTCCAAAAATATATTCCCTCCGTCCCATTCCATCAGTTTAATTTTTATTTTCGGACTGTCGCACTCCATTAGTCCACTTTCCTTTTCTAGTTTAGAATAATACACTAACACTATATTCTAATGAACTCAGCCACTTTACACGCAACAAATAACTTTTTTAATTTCCGTATCGAAAAAGTACCGGGCTCCCTGATGGAGCGGGACGGAGGGAGTAATATACATTTAGTATATTTTTCAGGTGGAGATAACTCTGCAAGGACGGCTCTTAGTTCCCAACTTGCAAATATGCAAACTGGTTGACTTGTGGCTCCGTACAACGGCACCACCAGAAAGGAAGAAAGCCTTTGTTGGTTCTTCAGCAGGAGACTTTGTCTTAACTCTAACATATACCAGAAGGCCTATGCATGCTTAAATTCGGACAAATTATTAATTATCTTCTTTGTTTTAATTTAGGGAAAGAACCCCAAGTCAGATTTGGTGTGGTAGTTTTGAAGGAGATCAAGTTCTTGGGATTAACCTTTTGTTATGATTGGGAATCTTTAATTTATAAGCATTAAAAGATTTGATTTTTGAGTGTTATGGTTGATTTTTTGCAAATCTTGGAATTAAAAAATTAATGATAATGTGATCAATCCAGAAAAACCATAATTTCGTGGCCCATCCCGTAATCATTTAAATGGCTACCGTTGAAGATAGCAGTAGGACATGGATGGACCATGAAATTATATGGGCCAAAAGATCTATGTTGGTAATGTGATGCGTCGAAGATAGCGGCAGCTTGGTACCTCAGAAAACACGAAAGAAATAAGCACACACTTTGTTCTAGTGGATTTCATCAACTCCCGAGGGAAACGGACTAATGCGCGAGGACTCATCGTCGATAACGAGCTTTTTCCGTCATTTTTCGTTTAGGATCTCAAACTGACCGTTTAATACTCCCTCCGTCCGACCGTATTTATCCCACTTTCGTTTTATATCGTTCCATTTCCAAAAATAGCAAATTATTACAAAAAATTTATTTGAGGAATCTGTCATTTCTATACACAACTAACAATTCTCTTAAAATAACTCGTTTAAAGAAATAGGACAAGAATTAATATGCAAATTCACAAGTGGGCCTCAAATTGACACTTAGATATGGACTTGAAAGTGTCAATTTTATAAGCCCAAACCAATGCTAATATTTACCGCGGTTAATTTTGTTGGGTAAATTTTCTTTTTTTACCCCAAGATAGTTTCAGCAATTGGGCGCCATATATATAATAATAACAAAATAAGCTTATCTTCTTCTCCAACTCTATCCTCATTCCATTCCCTCACACCAGAGAAGGAAAAATGTCGGTTTCAGCCATATTCGGTGCAAGGCTGGTGCTTCCGCCTCCGTCGAAGGCGGTTTTGCCGCCGCCGAGACTAGCGGTTGGCGGCGGAAGTGGTGGACTGCTCATTGAGTGCTCTTCGAGGCCCCAGAAGAAGGCGACCGCGCATCACAGGAAGACTCGTCCTCGTAAGAGCTGCCCTTCCGACATCCGACGCGGCCCCGCCGTGTACCCGCCGCTTCCGCCTCTTCCTCCGGACTGGACTCCGGTCTCCCAAGACCGCTGGGCTGAGTCGCCGCCGCCGCCGCCACAGGATGCGGTTCAAGTTGAGTAATGTTTTCCGCGATTGCTGTTGTTCAAATTTGGGAATTAGGGTTTTTGTAATTTTGGAATGCGGTAACGTTCAATCCTTGTAAAATTCTGAATTTCTGCATATGATTATTGCCTTCACAATTTCACGTAAAATGTTACTCCCTTCGTCCCACTAATTCTGTCACGACTTCTTGACCGGAGATTAAGAAATTTTAATTTAGTATATATTTTATGAATTTTAATTATATAAAAAAATGACTCAATTTTCGAGGAGTGGTTGGAGGAAAGAAATGAGAATTATCCAAATTTTCGATTTTTATTTTTTATATTTTTTTTATATTATATTTGAAGAAATAATCTAAAATTTTTAAAAAGATAAAAATTACTCCCTCCGTCCCATTTCACTTGTCTTGTTTCTTTTGGGCATGGAGATTAAGAAGAGTGGGTGGTTGTGTGTAGATGATTGTGTGATTGTGTGTAAAGAGGTAGGCCCCATAAAGAAAAAGTGGTAGGTTGTGTAATAATTAGGCTTCCTTTTTTGGAAACTAGACAAGTCGAGCGGGACAACACAAAAAGGAAAACTAGACAACTCGAATGGGACGGAGGGAGTATAATTTTCTGAATTCGGAGCGGAACATAATCGAGTGAGATAGATTTTTGAAAAGAGAGAGTAAGAATGTGGGGGTTGAGTAGTGAGTAAGGGATCCACTTTTTTTTTATGTTTAAAAATAATTTTTATTATTTTAGGAAAGAGGAAAATAATAGCGGGACAGCCCGATTAGGCAAATAGGACAGTAATAGCGGGACGGATGGAGTATTACTTTAAAAAGGTTTAACTTAATTTTCAATTCGAAAGAACCAAAATAAATAAGAAGCAAATCATCAAAGACAAAATCCCGAAAACGAAATCAAGAAACTTTTCCTTTCAATCGTAATAGCTTTATAAGTGTCGTATTTCATTCATTCATCTAAGGAGGGTGACACGACACGTACGGTGCACAATATGGAAATAAAACCCTAGGAACCCCGAAACACGAAAAGGGAAGGCCTTAGAATCAAGAAACCGATCGAGGAGTTTTACAAATGTCATGTGTCGTTTCATTCAAGAAGGGTGACACATAAAGAGTGCACAATTTCTAAATAAAAACCCTAGAAACCCTTACCCGGAAACAAAACACGAATTATAATCTTATCATATACGTAAAGACTTACAACTCTGTTTAAACACGAATTATCGAAGACTGTAACACAAAAAGAAAGGCCTTAGAACATCTACAACCCATACTATAATGATGTTTGGAGTGGAAAAATCATCACCAATTCAACTCTATTTTCAACACTAAAATATTAATTTATCATTTTTCTCTCTCCTAGTACTCCATAAAATGGCGACTACTATTCACCACACCATTTTAATTTTTCAAGTTTAATCATGATTTTTGTATAATACAATTATACTAATAATAATATAAAATAATAAAATATAAATACAATAATATATTAAAAACATTAATTAATTAATAGAAAAATACTAGAAAATGCATAAATAATTTGTATATTTTTCATTTATATAATAAAAAATATTTCATATATAATTGTTGATTAAAATTATTGTGAGCCTAATGTGTAATATTGAGAAATACTCCATATAGGCATTGTTGTAAAAGTAGAAAAAGTAGAAATATAATATATGAGTTGTGAGTCTTGTATAATATTGAGAATATTCTTTTTTAGGGTGAATTTAAAGTTATGGGTTGGAGTGAGATTATTGTTTGATGTGACAGAAACTGTAAAATGGTGTTAAAAATAAACATCTCAGCTGGAGATGCTCTTAGAATCAAGAAACCGATCGAGGAGTTTTACAAATGTCACGTGTCGTTCATTCAAGAAGGGGGGTGACACATAAGAGTGCACAATTTCGAAATAAACCCTCACCCGGAAACGAAACACGAATTCGAATCTTAGCATATACAGAAAGACTTACAACTCTGTTTAAAGAAGCATAAGGTTCCTTGGCTCTTGCTGCAGGCTGCAGCTCTTCAAACCTAATTGCTGGCTTTTTTCCAGATCCTGAAAATTGGAAAGCATCATCTCATCTTCCAAGATTACAGCAAATAAATGCAGACTACAAGATCACACCAACAGCATCGAACTGATGCGATCATCCGCCTCGGAACAAGATAAACAATCGAAAGCTGAATCGTAGGGACAAGATAAAGCAAATAATTAACCTACTCAAGAGAACGAACTGACAACTAAACCAACTCAAGGAGTTCGATACACGAGAAGATGCAACATGGAATTGTAATAATACATCAACAGAATTTGCTTCATCTATCAAAGCTTTCAAATGTCCAAACTAGAGGCACTGTATAGGAGACATATATATATAAACATATAAGAATATAAGAACTATATAAGGCATGTTGAGAAGAACATGACTACTACCTACCAAGCAACCCAATTACAAGAGGAAATAAACGTATTTCAAATTCTTCGAAGGTAAATCGCCAGAGAAGGCATTAGAAAGGATAAGCAACTTCAAACAGCACTGCACCATCCATTTCAGTATGATTTATACTTTTACGTAACGTAGTAGCTTCAACCGACTAGAAGTTAGTACCAGAAACAACACATAAAGATAGAAAGATGGGGCATAAGCTTATGCACAGAGATATACACAAAATACATGGTAACCCTGTAGAATCCTCATCCAAGTTGTTTCATACAATAAGATCAAATCATTACAGATAGATGTTCTGTTTAATATGTTACCAGTTCTTGAAGCTCAATCAATAAGGCAGGCTGCTTTCCGAGTCTCCCCATTTCCGTCTTTTTAAAAAAAGTACAAAAATAAGTTTTAAGAATGATTCTGAGTACCAAACATAGTTCAGATACAGCAATGCAAACTGCTGTCTTTAATGTTCCATGGATCATCTAAAAGCATTTAAAGAAGCTACAACTAAGAAATATAAGCAAGAATAATGTGAGCTTCTAATTCAGTAAATCAATTAGTTATTTCATAAACTTCATCAGCACCAAAGAAGAGTACACTCTTCTACATGACAACTACCATGAGAGAAAGGAAATAGGAGAAGCACAAAGAAGAAAGACCGAAAGAAAAGGGCAATGCTGAACGAGGTCATAGCAAACGTTCAAAAGTCTAGATCAGATCTATATTTGATTTCTATATCCAGAGAGACAACAAAGTCGTAAAAAAAATATCCCACATCAAACTAGCTTCCTAATTTGATTAGGTTTCTAAATAGAACCAGTTATTTGATAACCCTGTATTCGGATGTAGTTCGACGAACAATATAAATCTTTCTGACAACGACAAACATAATAAGTACAAAAGACTTATTCTCAGCCACGGATTTCTTGAATGGCGGAGCGCAACATGTCGTCTCCAACAAGTGAACGTAATTTTTTCATGAAAGCGTCTTTTCCCAGCTTTCCTTCCTACAAAAGAAAGGGTAAATACTTTAATGCATAAAGAACATAATACTAATTAACCTAATTACTCCTTTTCGAATCAGATACAGGAAATCTCACCTTACACGATTCCCACGAAGTTTGCAATTCACATAAACGTGGCGAGGGAAGAGAACCTCTCAGCTTGGAAAATAGCATCACAATAAATGTCGACGGATGAGGAACCGAATTTTTTGGCACACCATTTACAGACCCTATAAGAACAATTAATGGCTTGAGTTTCAAAGACACATCGAGATTTAAGCAAAGTCGACATCTAGAGAAAATTATTACCTTTCGAATTTACAGGCCGGTAGCTGACCACACAATCTGGCATGATATGAGTATTCATATTACTATGCCACACCGTATACCATCTAGGATTGTTTAAATCGTCAACACCACTATCGTACTCTACACTTGACGGATACAACTGACGAGAGCCTGCATCAATCTTCTCACACTTTCCTAATATCACTCTACACAATATGACATGCTTCTCACCATTCTCGTCTACATCTGACAAAATTGAACTGACCATCCAAACCAACACTTTTAGTATAAAACAAGCAAAGTTGAAACATAAATTAAATCCACACGTAAACAAACAAATACTCTTCTGGTTTCTCAACCGCAATATTAAGATTATGAACTTACACAATTAACCAGCACAAACATGAAGAGAACTGTAACTTGCAAGAAGGAAGGATCATAGATAGAAACAGACCTAGTTTCCGGAGACCGGATTGGGGACAAATGGATTCCAACGCCATAACGGGGCGAGCGAGAAGCCTTGCTACGTATTCCAAATCCGTGCATCAAGATGCTATCCACTCCCTTAGCCGATGTACCATACCATGCGAAAACCATGTTGCTCTCCCCTCTAACTTGTTTCGTGATCTCCATTTGCTTAGCAAAAACCTCGGAGCGAGCTTTCTCCATGGCCCCGGTCCGTATGCATTGATGAATGGAGGTTATCGCAGCACCCGGCTCCACAATGTCCAGCCTTGATTGGAACAAATTCTTAACTATCGCATAACCTTTCTCCTTGGTCGCCATAATTCTGGCCTTCGGCCACCTCGACGACTGCGATTCACTCTCAACCACTTTCGGCTTCTTCGCAGCGGTGGCGCAACAACTCTCGTCCACTTCTTCCTTCGCTAAATCCTGATTTCTCCCCCTCTTACCCAAATTCGCATCCTTAATCAACCCTACATCCGCACGATTCACTAAATTCTCACCAAATTTGGTATCATTTCCCTCATCGCCATCCACCAATTCAACCTCACGATCGCTTCCACAGCTGTCAACAAACGTTTTCGGGAAAAAACACTTACCATCAACATCAATCCAAGCAATCGATCGCTGATTTCCAGACTCCAAGTCGATCTCAAGCATGTGGTACAAGTCAAACAAGCAGTTCAAGCCGAGGATTTGAGCCTCAACCACCGGCTTCTTCTCGGCAAACCCTAATTTCAACAAATCCGCCACTTCCTCCGAATAATCAACCCACGATCCGTCTTCGTAGTACATCAAACGCTCCGGGCGAGAGCTCCTCTTGAAATTCGAGTAATTCTGGATCAACGGCTCGGAACCCGACACAGCTGCCGACCTACGGCCCAGCGCTCTCTCGCTGCTGCCTCTTTTCGCCACAACGGCGGCGGAACTCAACGAATCCATGGCTGAGACTGAACGTAACGTACAAATTGAGAAGCTCTCTGTACAAGATTGTCTGATTTAGCTCTGCAAAGAAACTCCTGAAGGAGTCGCGATGAAACTTACCGCCTATATAACAATTACTACTGTACAAGTCGGTTTAGTCGAAAAGACGATTCTGCCCTTGTAGACCTCGTGAAAAGACGATAATGTACAATAAAAAGGGCGTAATGACTTGACCGTTACGAAAACACGAAGTCTCGGAATTAATGACTATTATTGGGCTTAAATTGTTGTCGTGGGGATTACTTCAGCCCAAAGAAAAGTTGCGTGCATTTTCTTTTAAAATAATATTCCCTTCGTCCCGCTATTACTGTCCTACTTTCCGAATCGAATTGTCCGGTTATTACTATCCCCTTTTCTAAAATAACAAAAACAACTCTTAAACAAAAAATTAAAGTACGCTCCTCCTACTTAATTCTCATCCCCACATTATTATACTTTCTCTCCAAAAATCTATCTATCACACAATTTTCATTCTACTCCGTATTCAAAAATTTATGATTTTTAACTTTTTACAAACTTAAGATTATTTTTTAAAATTCAATATGAAAAAATAAAAAAAAATCGATTGTCTCAACTGTCATGTAAAAATTTGAATAAATTCTCATTTCTTCCACTAATCACTTCTCGAAAATTATGTCAATTTCTTAATACAATTAAAACTTATAAAATACATAATCTCCGTACCGAAATCAAAGGAGACAGTATTAGCATGAGGGAGTATTATTATTCATAAAATTGACTTTTCCTTATTCTATTCCAACGGTTGGCTAAAGTTGTATTATTCCTATATTAATGGACTAAGTTTCGTATTATACCTAATTTTATATCTTATCATGCAAGTGTTCTTGAAAACCGTCTAATCGCAGTTTATAAATCTGGGCTCCAGATCACATGTCCCATTTACCCTGTCCCAACCCTGATCCCAGCACCAAAACGACGTCGTTTTGATGCTTGTAAAAAAAAAATAAATAAATAAAACGACGTCGTTTTGATGTTGGGACAGGATAAGTGGAACAGGTGATCTGGTCCCATAAATCTGTATGTCGCAAATATATCTATCGTTTTTACCAAGGCGAAGCTATGAATATACTGATCCGGATCAAAAATCTGAGTAAGATAAGAAAATTGAATTCCATCGTTTTTACCAACTCGCCAGCAGCATCGAAGCCAAGTATTAAGACGGATTTAAAACCAAATTAGATAAAAAAAAGTGAATGAAAAAGAAATAAATACAAGTAAAAAGATAAAAAGTGAAAAATGACGCAATGGGGATAAAACTAAGACTCCTACGTTGAATCGACTAGACATTACCACGGTAATATGACACAATTATTTGATTAATTATATTTAAAAAAATACTCCATACATTCCATTATTAATATACACTATATTCAAAATCAGATGTTCTATTATTAATGTCCATTTTTCCTAAATGTCAATATTTTTCATTACCCACTCCATATGAGGTGGATCCCTCATTACTCAATACTCATCTCATATTCTTATATACTCTGTCTCTAAAAGTTTCTCTCTTATACGATTCTGTTCCACTTTGAATTTAGAAAATTTTAATTTTTTTTACTTTTTGAAAAATTTAAATTATTTATTTAATTACAACATTAAAAAAACGAAAATAAAATCAAATGCTTCAATTATGTCTAAATAAAATTTGCATGAATTCTCATTCATTCCCACAAATCATTTCTCGAGAACTGTGTTAATTTATTACTCCCTCCGTCTCATAGAATGTGTCTCCTTTTTATGGGGCACGGAGATTAAAAAAATGAAATTGTGTGGTATATTATTTGACTTTTTAGCTTGTTAATTTTGATCCACATATTATTGTCTTTTTAAGAAACAAGACACTTTTTTATGGGAATACTTGAAAATGAAAACAAGACACTTTCTATGGGACGGGGACAATTAAAATTCATAAAAATAAAGTTTCTTAATCCTCATGCCCAAAATAAAATGGACATTAATAATGAGACAAAGAGAGTATATATCAATATTTCTTAGTTGGATATGCTTTTGACGGATGCCAGACCTGTTTGCCCTTTTTAGTTTTTATTTCGTACTCTCCCGTCCCATTAATAATTTTTTTTAATGCTTGGTTAATTATTTTGTGACAAAAAATATTTTGGTATTTTTGGAAACAGAATGTTATTAACGGAAAACCATTTTCAAAATATAAGACACTAATAATGAGACGAAGGGAATATTATATTTAACTACTAATTTGGCAATGGCTAATAGTTCTCTTAACCAATCACATTTGTATGTTTTTATTTTTATGCCCAATTTGACTATTTGCAAATTAAAGGGTGGCTTTGAAAACAGAGGTGTGTACCATAATTGTGTACTCTTATATGTACCTCATTATAAAGTGTCGACATGTGGCGTATGTGGCCCATTATTTTGAATGAAAAGCTCCACATGTCGACACCCTTATAGTATGGTACACACAATAATACACAATTATGATACACTTATACCTTTATGCTTTGAAAATAAACTTGAATCGAAAATTTGGGCTTTTTCTACAAAATTGACTTCAAATCTCTTACATATTGGGTTGTAATTTTTCTTATCAAAATAATATTATTATCCCCAATAATAAATCTTTGGACCTTAATAAAATTCTAACTTATAATAAGAGTAATTTTCTTGAAGTTTTCTAATCAAGGGGCAAAAATAAAATTTCCATTCGACAAAATCAAGTAGAGGTAATAGCAAAATTGAGGTAAAATAGTTTATCGAGACCCCGATTACGGATTTTTCTCGTCATTTCGATTTTTCCAATACGGAATTCGATTCATCCTTCATCCACTGTTCCTCTCTCTCTTTCTCCCTCTCCATCTCTCTCCATCCCCCAACGTCTCGCCCGGAGCTGAAACCGCGCCACCGCCGCCAGAAACTTAACGCCCTGCACCGGACTGAGCACCTCCACCACCTCCGCCACCGTCCACCCTTGAAGCGCATCCGCATTCCCCACCACCGCCCGCATCGCCGCTTTCAGCCCCTCCACCGCCGCGTCCAGCTCCGGCATGTCCCCCTCACCCGCGCTCTCGAACTTCCTAATCAGTCCGTACACCGGCTGCTCCGCCACCGTCTCCTGCACGCGCGCCATCGCCTGCGTGATCTCCCTCTCCCGCCGCCGCGACTCCGCCTTCACCTCCTCGATCCGCCGCCGCTGCCCCGGCGAGAGCTCCTCCGCCAGCGCGCCGTCGACGATCGTGAACAGAATCGACGGCCGGAACCCCGACATCCACAGCAACAACCGCTCGAACGAGCTCATCCACGGCCGCGATATCGCGACGAACACATCCTCCGCCTTCACCACCTCCGCCTTCTCGCGGTAGAATTCGCGGTAGTGCTCCATTACGCGCGGAATTATGTCGCCGCACTCCTGCTTCCGGTCGAATCCGTCGACCGGAGATAGAAGCGTCTCGAGCTCGCGGAGGAAATCCTCTTGACGGCGGAGCCACCCCTCGAAGAAGGCGGCGAAGTTTGAATTTTCTGCCATTTTCGAAATCTTTTTTGACTTAATTTTCAAGTAATCGGGGGTATAAATACTAAGGGGATAGAATAATTAAATTTGGCTTAAGAATGAAGGATTTCAGTTATTTTAAAATTTCTTAGCCGGGAAGAATTTGAGTTGTTGGGGTGGCGGAAACTGTGAAGGCGGTGGCGTGACGGTGGCGTGCTTCGGCGTAAAATTAAAATGGTGGATGAGAATTCTTTCAATTATTAACATATGCTTAATATATTACTCCAAACAATACGGTTTTTTAGGGCGTAAATTAAAAAAATGCTGTTATGTAGTAAAGATTGTTTAATTTTTTATATGCCATTCGACTTCCATCCCACTCATTCCCTCCCTCTTATATAAAATGTTTCTTTCTATGAAGTACGGAGATTAAAAAAATAATATTGTGTGGTGTATATTGTTTAATTTTTTGATTTGTTAATTTTAGTCCACATATTGTTTGTCTTTTTAACTGTGAGACGGATCGAAAAGAAAAACAAGACACTTTCTATGGAATGGAGGAAGTATATCGTATTGGATTGTCTCACTGATATTGTCTTCTTCCTTATATATAAAAGAAAATAAAATAATACTATAAATAATAAAAAGTCATTTGGTCCCGTATTATTTATACACAAAAGTTAAGTTTTTTAAACTTTGTGTCGAAACTCTCCATGACATTATGAATAGAACAGAAGGAGTAGTTAATGTGATTTTCACAAATTTTTATTAATTTTAAAAACGTGTTAGTTATAATTTTACATCCCCATAAGAAAAATATGTTGTTTTTGGTGGGATGGAAGGAACATAATATATTCATTATATAATTAATTATTTAGAAACTTGAATAAAAAAAACGAGGTAAAGGTCTTGGGTTCGAATCCCACTGAAAGCAATTTTGTGGAGCCTGTCACCTATGGTTAGCCTAGGGTGGTTGAACTCTCCTGTGTGGTTTGCAGGCTACTGCACAAGGAGCGAAATTTACCCAGTGCACACCGAAGGTAGCGGCTGCGGTTCCACGTATCAAAAAAAAATAAAGGGATAGATTGTAGCCTTCTGGATATTTCAAGAGTGATCTGTGTCAGTAAATATAAAATCAATTTTAATATTTTTGAAAATAAATATATGGCACGATTATTGAAGACATATTTCGGTTTAAACTAGATTATTTTACCGCTATATTCCACGTGTCAATCATTTTAAAAAAAAATTGTTAATGCTTAGTAGTGGTGAAAATCTAGAAAGGATCCTCTGCACCATATTTTGGTGGACCACTTGGTGACCCACCAATCACGCGATGCCACGCGTGCATTAGTGGACCATATTTTTATCAGTACATGACACATGTCCTCACCTTATTGGTGGGACATGAAATTGATCACCAAGTGAGGCAAAAGACCCCTCTTGTGAAAATCATATTCCATCATCCCCACAATTATTTTAATATTTCTTTTGATCATGATAATTTAAAAAAATTATTAATTTTGAGTAAAGATGGTGACCCCTAAATAAAATATATAATAATTTATTATTTTAAGAAATGAAATAAAAGTTATAGGAATAAAAGAGTATTACATTAATTAAAAATATTAAAATTTGTGTTTATAATGTACTCCCTCCGTTTCACTCCATTAATCCACTTTCCCTTTTTAACTTAAAATAATACTTTAATATATTCAAGTGGACCCCACTACTTTATCTATTTTACACACAACAAACAACTTTCTTCATCTCCGTGCTGAAAAGAAAGTGAACTAATGGAATGGAACGGAGAGAGTAATAAATAATACAAATAATTCTTTTAAACAAAAAAATCTTGGGTAGTCACATACACAATCCCCTATATCTTAGCCTATGAGCAAATTTATGTCAAAAGCAAAGTAAGCCATTCCAAGAAAGTACTCCTTCCGTAACATTATTAGTGTTTGTGTTCTCGAGATGAGTATCTTATTAGTAACATCTTATAACTAAAAATGACAAAAAAATTGTATTAACAATATACACTACACAATACTCTCTCTATCCCACCGAACTTATTCAGTATTTTTTTTCGGACTGTCCTACCAAACTTGTCCAGTTTCTAAAAAAAGAAATAAGTTACACACCTTTACCAATTCAAATCAACTAAAAAATATTAATTAATTAAATGTGTCTGACACCTCTACCTCACAAATCAATTACAAATTATTATTAATATACGATCCCACACCTTTATCAACCTACACCAACTTTCCTAAATTACCTCACCGAAAAGAAAGTGGACAAGCTCGGTGGGACGGAATGAGTATTATTTTCTTAATCTTCATGCCCAATAAAAACCAGACACTACTAATCGACAGAGGGAGTAATTCACTACAAGACTATAAATGACAACAATAACATTAACATTGGGTGAAAAAAATCATATAAAAATCTGCAAAAACTCTACTATATCCCAGAAGCCCCTCATACCTGCAGAGCAAACCAGAGCCAAATCTCAATAGAAATCATTGGATTCAAGATGGCTGCTCAGCTTCAACCCTTCAGGCTCCTTCTTGTACTGCTTCGACTCGATATAGCTCCGAATCGACATCTTAACCTTGCTTACCTTCACGCTCATCGACGCCGAACCGCCTTCTTGCAAAGCATTCAGATACTCCTTTCCTATCATGCTTAGTAGCTTCTCAAACTGGTTTCTGTATCTACAGTGCATTGCATATCCAGCCATCTGCAGTAGAATTACACAATCACTAAGCATTACTAACTCGTCCGCTATTTCGACACACTCCTAATTTGAAAATAACTATCATCTCTCTCATACTTTGCCATCTTATATCTCCTACTTTTTCTTACTTTATCATCTTCTCTCTCTTACTTTGCCATCTTCTCTCTCTTACCTTATCATCTACTCACACTCATCTTCTCTCTCCTACTTTAC
Organism: Lavandula angustifolia; assembly: GCA_028984105.1. NCBI lineage: Eukaryota > Viridiplantae > Streptophyta > Magnoliopsida > Lamiales > Lamiaceae > Lavandula > Lavandula angustifolia. Next base: position 13,401,026 of record CM054802.1, on the reverse strand, counting down.
ATCTATCCATATCTTATTCTTAATTATCTACTTTCTTAATTTCCACATCTAAATGAAGTGGGAAATAGGAGGAGGTAATATAATTTATAAGCATGTAAATGAGTAAATCTTTCTGAGTTATATGAAGATGAGTGAAATGCTATTTACTTCAAGGAATGAGTCAAGTGCAGTTGCAGTGTATATGTTTGCTGGGAGGGTGTTCAAGAATCTTGCAAGCCATGACCAGCCTTCCGGAAGCCCGTGTAGGTTTTGGAAGTTTCCGATTTCGGTCTGCCACGACGGATCAGAATGCAACACTAGTGATGATACTTGATATTTACAGAAGAGATACTACTCTCCTCTAAATACACCAACGTTTTTCAAATTCCATTTTTGCAGTCGAACTTTCAATTTAGCCTATAAATACACAAACTTTTGATTTATTTAAAAATGCACTTGGGGTCAAATTTCAAAGCCGACATGACATCTTCCGGAGTGATATGACTACTGCATGTCGGGTGAGTCAACATCGATCATATCCGATTTTTTAGTCAATACACAAATACTTTACAGTTTCCCTATTTGCATATGAACTTTGAATTTAATTGAATTCGGACATTCATTATAAAAATCTTATTATAAATAATAAAAATAAAAATTTCAATTGTGTGCCAAAAAAAAAAAATTAAATTCAAAGTTCATGTGAAAAAAAAGAAATTGTAAAGAGTGTGTGTATTTACTGGTAAACAAGGAATGGTTCATTCTAAATTAGCAAATAAAACACTTCCGAGCTATGAAACGAATCAATGGTGGATAGGTTGATGCTGACTCACTCGCCATGTCAGCAACCACATCACGCCGGAAAATGTCATGTCAGCTTTAATTTTTGACCCGTGTGCAATTTGAAACAGATCAAGAGTTGGTCGATTTATGAGCTAAATTGAAAGTTCGTGTGCAAAAAGACAATTTGGAAAAAGTTGGTGGAATATCCACAAAACCATCATGAATATAAACTGTGGGATATAAAAAAATTTCGTCATAGTATATAGCGTTGCTTCCACTTCACTCGCCGTGTATGTACATGCTAAATATAACACCCAGTATGAATTTTGACATAGCTAGTAAAATTCATCGTATGTGGCAGTGAATAGGCAGAGATGTAGTAGGAGGAACAAACCTGCACTAAAGCTCCATATAGTTTCATATAACAGCTTAACCGCTCTACGCAGTCATCGATGCCTTCGATCTTGCCATTTTCTTCCTTGTAGCCAATGGCTTTGAAGTAATCAACTTTGGATTTGAATGCTTTCTGAATAAACAAAAACAATTTATTTTTTTAAATATTAATACGAATAGCACCACTAGGGAAAGTACTCCCTCCGTCCCTTTCCGATACGGCCATTTCATTTTTCACACGTATTAAGATAAGATTTAATAGATATAAAAGTTCCACTTTTTCCCTATGTAAGATATGGTTATTATTTATTCATATCACTTAGTATTGTGGTATACGTTTTTATAAGGGATATATGTTAAATCGAATAAGTTGGTTATTATTAAGGAGATAATCTTATCTATAATGGACTAAATATTTAATGTCAATCATATTCCAATTAGAAATCGGTCCTCTCTCCGCCTATAAATATATTGCTTTAGAGCCAACATAAAGCACACTTACGAAACCATAATATACACGGTTCATAGGCTAGGAGAGAGAAACAGATTTCTAGTAGCTACATCTACCGACGTCAACCACCAAAACCATGGAAGGAGGTATTCTTGATCTCTCTCACTTATTATGTGTATCATGTCATAATCATGTAGTTTAAGATCTTAGGATTCATGTAACTAACTAATCTTACACCCTAATGCCAAGATAAACGTTAGTAATGGAATTTGAGCAAATTGAAATAAATTACTAAAAAGTTATATGACATTAGTATGTTTGCTATTAGAACATTTAGTTAGGCACAAAAAGTATGCTAATAGGCATATAATACGGGACAACCAAAAAAGGAAACGAGGCATATAAAAAAAGGGATGGAGGGAGTATAATGAACAAGCATATGATGAAAAGACGGACAAGAGACCGCGGGTGTTTGAGCTTAAGCATCAATTAAACATTCTGAAGAATGAGATAACGGTGGAGAATGATATTACCTCCGAGTAACTTATGTGCTTTGGAACTGTGTAGATACAAACTTTGTTCAACTCGGCAATGAGAATATCCATGGCTAGTGGGATCTGCTTCCAGAAAAGACTAGTTACAAACTGTAATAAAGGAGCACAATGACAAAAAATGTCTATATATAAGTCTATGATATTATTACAAAATCGCCGCCACAACTGTTTGGAAAACTTGTACTACCTCCGTCCCGCTATTTCCGGCACACTTCATTTCGGCACGGAAATTAAGAAAGTAGATAATTAAGAATTAGATATGGGTAGATAATAAAGTAGGAGAAATAAGATGAATTAGAGTAGATGATAAAGTAAGAGAGAAAAGATGATAAAGTAATAAAAAGTAGGAGATATAAGATGGTAAAGTATGAAAGAAATGATAGTTTTTTCCAAATTAGGAAGTGTGTCAGAAATAGCGAGACGTCCATTTCGAAAAAGTGTGCCAGAAATAGCGGGACGAAGGTAGTATCTAATTTTTTTTTTTTGTCAATCCTTAATTTGCAAAGTGAAATTATTTTCACTCTTGAAACTATAAAAACTAATTAAACAAAGAGTAGCAAGAGGAACATGAGATTACTTGGATTATGTGGTACCTTAGATGTTACAAGAACAATAACACGACTAGCAGCGAAAATGGCTTTGGAGCTCTTTTGATTTGTGCAGTCGGAGATAAGCTGGAACGATAATGCATTGAGTATGAGCAACAATTACCTAAAGCTGACAGTAACCGATCCCTATAGGTAAACAAGGGACGAACCTTTTCTGCAAATAATTTGATACTGATGGACTCCGGAACTTGTGGACTATTAATCAGATTTCCTAATTCTTCTGCCCTTGTTCTGAATTAAAAGAAGACAATATAGTGAATTCTTGGATAATAAAAGTAAAAGAAATGGTGCAGATGGACAACCCAACTTACCTGATGTTTTCTATGGTAGCTGAGATGGTTTTAATTAGTCTACCTATAATTTGTCCATGTTTGCGATAAGCCTGCAAACAACAATGAATCATTACAACTTGAATAAGCATTTGCTCAAAGTATGTACTCCCTCTGTCCCAGCCGACTTGTCTGGTTATTTATGCGGGTTGATTTTATCTAATAAAAGTGTGGGTCCCATATAATTAAATAATGGTTTAGAATTGTTTTGTGTGGTAAAGGTGTGGGACCCATATAGATATTTAATTGTTTGAAGTTGATTTGAGTTGGTAAAAGTGTGGGACAACCCAAAAAGGAAATGTGGACAAGTCGGGCGGGACGGAGGGAGTATTTAAAGTCGTTGCTTTTTTGTTGCTCAATAACTAGTGCTAATTGGCATACTAGACTTCGAATCAGCAGCTTTATGATGATTTTACCTGATTACCACTCTCTGTTAGCGCATTGTTTTTTGCAGACAATTCTTCGTAAACTTGCCGCTTTCTTTTCTCCAATTCAAGAGCATTTTCCGAAGCTTTAACAACGTTTCTGACTGCCAAAGAGAAGCATAACCATGAGAATCAATTGAGCAAGTAATGTATTTTCATTTGCAGAAAAGTAAACAGAAACCTGATGATTGGACTTCTCTATTGACATCAATTGTAGAATCGGAGGGGCCAGGGGCTTCCTTAGGAGCAGTACTTAAGGTTTCAGAAGCACGTCTAGCTGCAGCTTCTTCAGCAGCTTTCTTCTCAGCCTCTATGGCCGCTGCTGCTTTAGCTCGCTCTTCTTCAATTTTTAATCTAGCCTGCATCATTAAGAAATACGCCTACGTTGGCAAAAAAACACATGATGGAAGTAGCGAAGGATAGAAAATAAGATATCGATATGATCCGCTAATGAGCACGAGGATAAAACCTCCTCTTCGGCGTTAATCCTTTCTAGCCGCGCCTTTTCTTCCTGCATTGCCTTTTCCCTTCGTTTAGCCTCCTCACGGGCCATATCGTCTCTTATTTTTCTTTGTTCTAACTGAGACATGTGCTCATGATCCCTCTGTACAGCTGTCAGGTGACTATCCAGGGCTTCCGCACTGCAGTAGTTACACGAGACGTCATCAACATTCACCTTCAAATCAACCTCGGAAAAAGAATATTTGAGATGCCTCATCCAAAATGTGTACTATGGAAAATTGATAAAGAACTAAAACCCCCATCAATTTTTATCTAGACAAAATTAAATAACTTACATTTCGCGTTGATACTGCAAGTCAAATATTCTCTCCTTTTCCTGTTGTGATTCTCTGTGTTTGTCAATTTTAATTTTAAACGAGTCAAATTTCTCATTTTCATTGGCCAGATCTGTCTCCAAAGATGATATTCTGGATCTCACTTCCTCCTGTTGTCAAGGTAACAATACATCAATACCACAGCAAAAACACGAAGCTCTTAGCATGTTAGAACGGACCTTACTATGCGACGGTAACAGTTGCTACCTTGAAAAAAGTTGCAAAATCACTACATGCCAGAAATTAAAATATCCTAAACAAAAAATGGTTCTAATGAGGGTCAAAGCTTTTAATTGCTACGCGTAATTGCTATTACACCAAAAATTACAAAAGAACTTCTACCCACCGTTAAACTCAGCCGATGTTCCTGTGTTAATTCATGGACTGCACCTTCAGCTAATCCGGCTCTTTCCATCAGTTGGGGCCATTGCTCCCCAAGAGTTATACTATCTTCCGAATCATCACTAGGAAGAGAGAACACAATATTTGACAAATTAGATGTGCACAAGGCAACAAACAGCTATTTTAGTTCAGATTTTTAATCAAATAGAAGGCGAAATTACTACTGTGAAAATGAAGGCAGCCGTATGGACTATAATGTAATAATATCCATCATAACCATACTTCCATTTTTTTTAGAACTTTACAGACTATCAGTTAATCTGAGCTGAAAACGTAGTCAAATTCGAACCTCAAATAGAGATCATCGCAGGCAAATCGTCTACCAGATACCACAAGTGAACTGTCAGCCTCCAAGTCACTATCGCTATCACTATCTTCATATTTGGTATCATGATCCGACACGCGCATTACAAAGCCCCGTTTATCCTTTAGAGTTTTCGAATCTCTGTAAGATTTATGTATATCATGAATTATCACACTAACAAATAAAAAAGACCAAAAAAAAAAGAAAAAGTAAAAGTGGAAATGTACCTAGGTTCTGTTTTGGTGAAAGGTTTAGGAAAATCAACTGTTAAATTCAGCTCTTTGTCTATTGAATTCAGCTCCGAAAGTAAGATGTCGAAACTCCAATCAGGTTGCGGATCAGCTGCGATTCCATTAACGTTTTGAGGACACAGAAGCATTAATTCAATGCGACCCCTGATTGTAACAAGATGACAATGTAATCAATTCCCATTTTGAGTTTCGCAAAGCAAAGCGAAAAAAAACTACTCCCTCCGTCCCAGCCGACTTGTCTTGTTTGGTTTCGGCACGAATATTTGGGTGAGTGGGTGGTTGTGTGTAGAGGAGTAGGTGATTGTGTGTAAAAAGTGAGAGTTTGTGTAGTAATTATTTTCCTTTTTAGGGAACAAGACAAGTCGGGTGGGACGATCCGGAAAGGAATACAAGACAAGTCGAGCGGGACGGAGGGAGTATTAAAAAAAAAAAGACCAACTACACAAAAAGCAAGCAACATTGAATAATAATGTAAATCTGAAATTTTCTACAAATCACAAATGAGATTTCTATGCTTGAAGTGAGAGGGAAAAAGAAGGAAGAAAACGATGTGAACTTACATTCTTGACGCCAAGGCTGTTCCTTTCGTTTCTCCCCCAAAAAAATTCTCAATTGAAGAACCTCAAATCACAGAATGGCTAGAATATGTTCCTGATCCAGAAAAATAATTGAAATTTTATATCCTAGCAATACACTAAACCCTAATTTACGTACTTCTTCAAAATTACTGTAAACAGAAGTACAGTATCCGATTGAAGAAAGGGATGGCTTTATGATTCCTTGAGACCTCATAATATTCAAAATTTGACGGAAATCATGAATTTCAAGCCACTGATAACCAAATAACAGAAACAGATCGCATTTGAATCCTAATTACACCTTCCAAAACTGAAATCGATGCTAAACAAATTCAAAGCCGGGGATCACCGAGGGTTCTGGAATTACCTTTTGCCGATAAATTATTCAATGCGGCGAACAATGAAACCCAAGCGCGAGCAGGAGCGCAAGCAAGAAGCGGGAAAATATACAAGAACGCGAATTTTCAAACGACGTCGCGTCATCTGTACGTCGGGTTATTAACTCAAACGGCTCGTAATTTGCTTGATGCGGAGAAGACAAATTGGTTTAATTGTTTTGGGTTTTATTTCGGGCATATTTTAGATTTAGATAGGCTTTTATTTATTGGGCTACTAATTGTATTTTTTAGATTATATTGGGCTAAAAAAATTACTCCCTCCGTCCCAAAGACTATGTTTGTTTGATTTCGGCGCGGATATTTTGGTTGTGTGTAGACGAATAGGTGATTGTGTGTAGAAAGTGAGAGTTTGTGTAGTCATTATTTTTCTTTTTAGGAAACAAGACAAATCGGGAGGAATGGCTAGGAAACGAATACAAGATAAGTCGGGCTGGACGGATGGAGTATAATATAAGTGAGCGTCTGTTTTCGTAATTCTCATCCGCTCGATGGATCGATGTTATTAACTTATGTATTTGTGTTGAATTAATTGATTAACGAAGATTATTTTCCGGAGAAAATAGCAATTTTGGTCCTTTAATGTAGTATATGTCCGATTTTGATTCTTTAATATGGCAATGTCCGATTTTGATCCTATAATATGTCAATAACCAATTTTAGTTTTATAACTTTATATAATATTTGATTTTAAATATATATGATTCAACTATTAAGTGTAGTGGTTGACCTCTCTTGATTCTTGATTTTAAAGTAATTTTTTTGGGATGATGAGGTAACCTGGAACTGCTATGAAAATCTTTAAACAATAATCTTCGCTAAACCTTTATAGTTTAAAATAACACAATTTCGGATTTGATATTAATATTCCATTAAAACATTCAATTAATTCTTTTATCGAGTTTTTTAAGAACGATCCTCCTTTTGAGTATTCAATCAAATTTGAATTTGATTCCTTTTCGAAATTATATTTAAGAATATATTTTTTTGATAAATTTTAGAAAAGGTATATTACATATATAAATAATATATATATATATAATATTTTTATTTGATTGAGTATTTGTTAATATTACATTAATATTAATTTTTCTATTTATATTTAAGCACCATTTATTCAAGAATTAAAATTTGGAATACGAATATTAAATAGGACCGAAATTTATTATTTATGACCCTAAGTTTGAATCACAATTGCACAAACACATACACACTCTCTTGCACATACACTTTAGAAAGCCACAACACAGGGTGTCGAACACGTGTCGAACATTTCGACACAACATTGCGCTCCAATTCTCATGTCCCCTACATTTAAGTATACATTATATTTGTGACTGTTTCCATGAGTTTTTGTTACTAGAATTGTGTTTGATTGCCTTAAGTTTTACATCTTATCCTTGCATGATATTTGGATGAATATTCTCTTTAAGTGATCAAAACAAAATGTCTCAATTTGGACTGTAAAATCTTGCTTCTCAAGTTCTTGATTCCACTCATGCAAAAGTTCTTGATCGAGTGTGAATGCCTAACTGATTAGGATGTGGGTGGTTGTGACTCCTCTAGTGTGAAATACTCCCTCCGTACTTTTCAAATTGTCTCATTTCAAAAATGATAATTTTATTTATTTACAGTTAACTATTCTGTCTTTACGGGACTCGTTCTTTCACTCACAATTAATAATGCTCATTAATATACGTGCTAAAAAAGAAGGAGACAAACTCAAAAGCAGGGGGATTGCCCCCGACTTATTTCTTTTCTTTTTTTTTTTTTTTTTTTTTTTGTGTGCCGCCTTCTCTTTTTTTTTTTTTTTTTTATTTTTGTTTTTTTTTTTTAAAAAAAAAATTGATTTTTTTTTTTTTTACACCAAAAAATAAAAAAAAAAAACGGACTTTTGTCTTGATTATATTTATGTCTTGTATGTTTTTGTATTTTAATTTTTGATTCATACGAAGAATGATAGATTACAAACAGGTAACGATTGATAAAACACTATAATATTTCTTATTTTCCTACTTTCCTTTAAGTTCCCCCAAATCGAAGAAAAATTCCAATTATTTGATCCTATGATAAAACAATAGTCACAGTTTTAAAATGTCCAAAAGCATATCATTATTTGATGATTTTTATAGTTTACTGACACTCATTATATTTGATGTTCTTTTGTGTACTTTTATAAGTTTCACCCCTCGACTATAATTCTGACTCCGTCTCTGGACAAACTCAATGGGACGGAAGGAGTAAGTAAAATAACAACACCATTAGCTTGAGTTGATTTTGATTCTAAACATCATTCTCAACACATTTCTTCGAGATAAGCTGCAAGATACTAAGCATTGATTCCCACATTAGTAAAAATGATAGATTTAAACAAGAATTTGATGTAACCATTATGCCATGGAATCTCGAGCAATTTGCTCAAACGTGTCCGGTTTCGTGCTACCGATTCCACGAACTGAATACATGCTTCCATACTCTTTTTTTTTTGGATGATGAGGGTAACCAACAACCGCTATCAAAGTTGATACTGGGTAAATCTCGTTCCTGTACTCTAGCCTGCAAACAATACATAAGGGTTCAACCACTCTAGGCTAACTATATGTGACAGACTCACACGTAGCGGTCTTAATGGGTTTTGAACCCATGACCTTCCATACTCTTGTCTTCGGAAAGCATGGCTGCCCTTTTTATCATTCTCTCTTCTTTAATCTGCATCTTAACTTTGGAATAAATTCTTGACATTTAAGGTGGATTCAGCAGCAGGAGAGGAGGGCCGGATCGATTTCGACGATGGATTTTCGAGTTGTGAGGTAATATACTATGCCTTTAAACCATCCCTCCTATGAAAACAATGCATATTGTAATGCTTAAATTCTTCTGCACTGTTGAAGAATATAGTGGTGGGTGCTTATCAATTCTGTATTGAATCAAGAGACTTTTTTTATATATTTTTTTTAATTTTTAGTTCAGCCATTTAATGTGAAAATTTCGATTTTGGCCGTGTAAATGTGACCTAAGTCCGTTATTGGTTTACAATTGTCTGGTTCTTTTATTTCCTTTGACAAAGAGTACTTGGACAAAAAATAGACATTTTCAGAAATTACATTGCAAGAAGCGAACGTCACAAGATAAAAGAACGGAGAGAAGCCACATTACATGGAGAAAATCGAATTTTCTTGTTATTTAATGAAGCCCACTTACAATTTTATCCTAAGGAATGTGAGAAGTAACTCTCCGCCGATTGACAAAAGACGAACGTTCTTAAAAGTATTACATGATTATAAAATCGAAAGTTTTTGATATTTTTGATGAACCCCACTTACCATTTTATCTTAGTGACTGCGTGACATATATTCTCTGCAGAATGATAAAAATCGAAAGTTTTTTATATTTTTGATGAAGCCCACTTACAATTTTACCCTAAAGAATGTGTGAAGTAACTCTCCGCCGATTGACAAAAGACGAACGTTCTTAAAAGTATTACATGATTATAAAATCGAAAGTTTTTGATATTTTTGATGAACCCCACTTACCATTTTATCTTAGTGACTACGTGACATATATTCTCTACAGAATGATAAAAATCGAAAGTTTTTGATATTTTTGATGAAGCCCACTTACAATTTTACCCTAAAGAACGTGTGAAGTAACTCTCCACCGATTGACAAAAGACGGATGTTCTTAAAAGTATTACATGATTAAAATCGAAAGTTTTTTGATATTTTTGATGAACCCCACTTACCATTTTATCTTAGTGAGTGCGTGACATATATTCTCTACAGAATGATAAAAATCGATAGTTTTTGATATTTTTGATGAAGCCCACTTACAATTTTACCCTAAAGAATGTGTGAAGTAACTCTCCGCCGATTGACAAAAGACGGACGTTCTTAAAAGTATTACATGATTAAAATCGAAAGTTTTTTGATATTTTTGATGAACCCCGCTTACCATTTTATCTTAGTGAGTGCGTGACATATATTCTCTTACGCGAATGATAAAAATCGAAAGTTTTTGATATTTTTGATGAAGCCCACTTACAATTTTACCCTAAAGAATGTGTGAAGTGACTCTCCGTCGATTGATAAAAGACGGACGTTCTTAAAAGTATTGCATGATTATAAAATCGAAAGTTTTTGATATTTTTGATGAACCCTACTTACCATTTTATATTAGTGAGTGTGTGACATATATTCTCTACAGAATGATAAAAAAACGGATGTTTATAAAAATTTCTAAGGCCAAAAACGAACAGAAGCCATTTTATATAAACAAAATCGATAATTTATGATATTTTTTTATCCTGCCCCAAAAGAAAGGGATACACACACCACTGTTATCCATGGTTGTCATTTCTTTCTGTGTAAATTTCGGTGCCACCACATTTGTTCTGCAGGCTGGAAAAACACGAGGGATGCGATGTTTCGAGATGATAATGGTAGGAAACCAATACATTTTTTTATCTTGTAGTTTTCTTTAAGAAAATGATATGAAACATAAGCTCAGTTTGTTTCAGTAAATATTATTATTCCCTCCGTCCCGCTATTACTGTTTTAGTTTCCTAATCGGATTGTCCCGCTATTGCTGTCTTCTTTCCTAAAGTAGTAAAAACTATTCTTAAATAAAAAATGAAGTAGGCCCCTCCTACTTAATACTCATCACCGCATTATCATACTCTCTCTCTCCAAAAATCTATCTTTCACACGATTTTTGTTTCAGTCCGTACTCGAAAATTTATGATTTTTAACTTTTTAAAAACTTAAGATTATTTCTTAAAATACAATATGAAAAAAATAGAAAAAAAAATCGATTGCATCAACTATGGCCGGCAAAAATTAGGATAAATTCTCATTTCTTCCACCAACCATTCCTCGAAAATGTGTTTATTTCTTAATACAATTTATATTTATAAAATATTTATTTAAACAAAATTTCTTAATTTTCGTGCCGAAACCAAAGGGGATAGTAATAGCGAGACGGAGGGAGTATTATAAAGGCCCTCCTTGCGGAGGTGGTGCAGTGTGGGGAAAAAAGGCCCCCACTTTTATGCAAATCTTTTGTTTTTTTTTTTTTAAAATTTTACTAATAATACAGATTGTGTTTCCTTTCTCCCAGTCTGCCGGTGAATCAGACACCCAATTTACCATTTTCTACTGCAAATTTATCATATCATGTCATTCATAGGTGGTCCCTTTACTCATCAACATGCTGCACTTTCTTTTAGTTTTTATTACGGGTTCGAACTTATCACATTTAACTCCATTCGGGCATCGATGGAATTTAAACTAAAATTAGTATCTCATGCAACTTACATCCATCAATTCCAATTTGGCACGATTGGAGCATAGAAATTAAAATTAAACTTACGTTTTACGGGTTCGAACTTGTCACATTTAGCTCCATCCGGGCATTGATGAAATTAAAATCTCATCCAACTTGCACCCATCAATTCCAATTTGGCACGAGTGGGGCATCGACTTGAAATTAAAATTAAACTTACGCTTTACGGGTTCGAACTTGTCACATTTGGCTCCATCCGGGCATCGATGAAATTAAAATCTCATCCAACTTGCACCCATCATCACAATTTTATGTTTTTTTTTCTTGATCTAGAGAAGGCAGTGAGATGGGACCTCAAAGTGATGATGTATGGATGAAGTAGCACCACCTCTCATATATGCTAAGGCTGTGTTTGGCTGTGAAGAATTAATACTGCTATGCATCACATGGAATGGGAGGGAGTGTAACATGGCTTGGTGTCTGCCTTTGGACATCCCAACATTTGCCATGTCCACACACTTAACACCTCTCTCTCTCTCCCAAATGTGTAGATGGATAAACATACAAGAGAGAGAGGGGGAGAGAGAGAGAGACAATATGTTGTGTCACCTCAGAATAACCAATTCGGATCTTCTGGCCCAATTTGATAGGAACACTACATGGCCCACCAATCAGGTGGTGCCACGTGTATTTTTAAAGTTAAATAAACACTATAATATTAAGTACATATGGCACCGCGTGATTGGTGGGCCATGTAGTGGTCCTTATAAATTGGGCCAGAAAATCTCTGGCGCATAATAATTAGCTATGAGGGAATGGGATTTGGATTACTTGTCAATCCCATTCACCCTTCCCACTTACTACTAAAGATAATCCTTTTTATTCCTTATGTTTCTTAGTGAGGGTAAAAACCTAATAAAAGAGGGTTTTAAAGATTATCTTTCTTGTTTAGAAAAGGGTAAAAATTAATCCGGCTTGCAGGCGTCTTAAATCGTGTCAAACTCCGATTTTTATTTATAATTTTCACTTTTTTCTTTTTCAATTTCGCCCGCCTCCCTCCTAATTTAAATGGCTACGATAATGATAAAGAATGGCCGTTTCGACCAATCACAATCCATGCTAAATAATGACACTTAGATATGATGATGAGGACAACTTAGGCCTCACTGTCAAATTGACATTACACACGTCCATGCTAAGATAATAATTTCTTCCGATCCCAAATTCCCAATATGGGTCAATGTATTAAAATAATATTCGATAAAATAATAACCTCATTAAATAAATATTTTTTCTCGATCCAAAAGTTATTACTTTATCGAGATTTAATTGTATAATGAGATAGTGAAAATTAAAAGAAAAGATAGCCACCGCATTTAAAACCACCCACCCCCACCCCACCCCACCCCAACCCCACCCCCACCCCCACCCCCAAACTCAATCCGTGGCATTCCTCCTTTCCCACACGTGTAATTTTGCATTCCTATAGGACTCGATTGTTGTATGTGTATATATAGACAATCAATGTTTGCCTTGCTCCAATCAAGTCTTGCAAAAACCAAACGTTTGCACCGACCAATTCTCCCTCTTATTTCTTTTTTTGTTTTGTTTTTGTTTTCCCAATCTTTAGTAATTAACTTTTGTCTTCAAGAAAAATAAAAAAAGCTATGTGTAATCCCAAGCCATCTTCTCCCTCCTCCTTCCTCTCTCCTAATAAAAACCACTTCTTAAACCCCATCAAAACCATGGATGATGATGATGATGGTGATGGTGATGATGATCAACTCCTTCATAGATGGCCCAACATGTCCGAGGCAAGGAAAATAAAAATAAAAAAATACAGTCCATATGATAATGTATTAATGTCTTAAAAATTCTTATCTTGAATTCTTGATTTATAGGCTTTTGAAGAAATGAAGGAGATAGGAAAGATTTCTTGCCCCACAGCCATGACTGGGCTAGTTTTATACTCAAGAGCCATGATTTCAATGCTGTTCCTCGGCTACCTCGGCGAGCTGGAGCTCGCCGGGGGATCGCTCTCGATCGGAGTAGCCAACATAACTGGCTACTCCGTCATCTCCGGCCTGGCGATGGGGATGGAGCCAATTTGCGGCCAAGCTTACGGTGCGAAGCAGATGAAGCTACTCGGCCTCACTCTGCAACGCACCGTATTGCTTCTGCTAACGACCTCCGTCCCCATCTCCTTCATGTGGCTCAACATGAAGGAGATTCTCCTATGGTGTAATCAAGACGAGGAGATCTCGTCCGTCGCGCACACGTTCATCGTGTTTGCGATTCCGGATTTGTTCTTCCTCTCCTTGCTCCACCCTTTGAGGATTTACCTCCGGACGCAGGCGGTGACGCTGCCTTTGACTTATTGCTCGTGCGCGTCCGTACTTCTGCACGTGCCGCTGAACTTCTTGCTGGTTAAGTATTTCGATATGGGCGTAGCCGGAGTGGCACTAGCGATGGCGGTGACCGATTTGAACCTCGTGTTGCTCCTCTGCTCTTATATATTCTTCTCCGGCGTGCATAAGCCGTCGTGGGTGGCGCCGAGCGTCGACTGCCTACGCGGCTGGTCGGTGCTGCTCTCCTTCGCCGTGCCGACGTGCGTTTCCGTTTGTTTGGAGTGGTGGTGGTACGAGTTAATGATAATGCTCTGCGGTTTGTTGGCGAACCCGAAGGCGACGATTGCGTCGATGGGGATTTTGATCCAGACAACGTCGCTAATCTACGTCTTTCCCTCGTCGCTAAGTTTGGGGGTCTCGACCAGGGTTAGCAACGAGCTCGGGGCTCGCCGCCCCGCGCGGGCGCGGCGGTCTATGATCGTGTCGCTATTCTGCGCCGCGGGGCTGGGCGTCGCGGCGATGGTCTTCGCCGCTGCGATGCGGCGTCGGTGGGGGCGGCTCTTTACCGACGACTCCGACATACTCGAGCTGACCGCGGCGGCATTGCCGATCGCAGGGCTCTGCGAGCTCGGGAACTGCCCGCAGACCGTCGGGTGTGGCGTGTTGCGGGGCAGCGCTAGGCCGACGGTCGGGGCGAATATCAATCTGGGGTCGTTTTATTTGGTCGGAATGCCGGTCGCATTCGCGATGGGGTTCTGGCTGAGGATGGGATTCGCCGGCCTATGGTTCGGCTTGCTCGCGGCGCAGGCCTCATGCGCGATGCTCATGATCGTCGTTCTCTGCCGCACCGATTGGGCGGCCCTCGTGGAGCGAGCCACTGAACTGACCACCACCACAACAACAACAACAACGACGAAGACGAATGTCGGTCCGAATTTATTGCCGATTTCGACGGCGGAGGTGAAGGATATTAATAAGAAAAGTGGCAAGAGTAGTAATGTAGAAGAGATTTTAAGAGCTAATGAAAGGGACCCTCTCATTAAGACTACACGAGATTCTGCATTGAGTTAGGGTAGTTTTATTATTTCTTTCTTTCTAACCCTCTCTTTCTCTCTCTCTTTTGTGAAAAATTCTTGAAAATTGGATTTCTCCGATGAGTTGTACTTGTTCTTGGTGAGTTTGTACCATTTGACAGTATAGAAAAGTTTTAATTATTTAATATTTGTTGCTAAACCACAAATGTTGTTTGTTTATTCCTCTTTCAAAATATGAGTACTTCCTTTTTCTCCTTTTAAAGTTTGATGTGTGTAATATTAATATTATATACTTCCTCCCTTCCACTATTGCTGTCTCATTTGATTTCGGCACTCAGATTAATAATTTTTATTTTAGTGTGCATTTTATAAATTTTAATTGTATTAAGATATTGATACAGTTTTCAATGAGTGGTTGTTGAAAAAAAATGATGATTATTCAAAATTTTGCAAGACTAACACATGCAATCGATTTATTTTTTTTCATATTGTATTTGAAGGATTAATATAAAGTTTTTAAAAAATTAAAAATCACAAATTTCTGAGTTCAGAGCGAACCGTAATCGTGTGTTAGATAGATTTTTATAGAAAGAGAATATAAGAATATAATATTGAGTACTGAGTAAGAGGACCCACTTCATTTTATGTTTAAAAGTAAGTTTTGTCATTTTAGGAAAGAAGACAGTAATAGCGGAATAACCCAATTAGAAAAGTAAGAAATAGCGGGACAGTGGAGTATATATATATATAAATAAATAAATGGTGATGATGATGGGGTTGTAATATAGATTACAATGTCATAAATAATATAAAGTTTATAAAAAATTTAAAATCATAAATTTCTGAGTTCAGAGTGAACCATAATCGTGTGTTAGATAGATTTTTGTAGAGAGAAAATATAAGAATATAATATTGAGTACCGAGTAAAAGGACCCACTTCATTTTATGTTTAAAAGTAACTTTTGTCATTTTAGAAAAGAAGATAGTAATAGCGGAACAATCCGATTAGAAAAGTAAGACAGTAATAGCGGGACAGATGGAGTATATATATATATATATATATATATAGGGGGTGGTTCAAATAAGAACACCCCTTAGAGTGAGAAATAAGAACAATTATAGGCCTTTAGATTATGTTAATTAATGAATGAGATTTGATTTTATTTTTTTTCGGCCGAAATGCACCATATAATTGTTAAAATTTGCACAAAGGGTATAATAGACAATTGCATAAAATAAAAACCTAAACCCGTCTATACAACAAAAATTTTCACAAACGAGAATCAGATCTGGTTTTATCTCTTTACAACCCTTCATCTTCGTTCTGCAGAAATTTTTCACAAACGAGAATCAGATCTGGTTTTTTCACAAACGAGAATCAAAATTTTTCACAAACGAGAATCAGATCTGGTGCGCAAAATCTACTCTGTGATTCTTTTAAAACTCTTCACAATCAGATCTGGTGCGTCTACAACTCTTCATCTTCGTTCTGCGGTAGGTCTTCATCTTCGTTCTGCGTCCTAGCCCCAAACGATGATGTTTTCGATAGTTTTAGAAACTGATATGTGGGGAGGCAATGCCGTATTTGTGTTGTGCCCCAACTGGTGATATGTTCATTTAATTGATGGTTTTGGAAATTGGTATTTGAGGACACAATGTTGTATTTTGCTTCATAGCCCCAAACGATGATAATACTCATTTAATCGGTGGTTCTGGAAACTGATATGTAAGGACATAATGTTGTATTTTTCTGCACAATTTTGAATATCATTATGCACATTTTCTAAATAAATTATGAACCTTTATTTCGTCTACAACTGTTCATCTTCGTTCTGATTTTGTTCTATTTTCTGGTAATCTATTACGTTTGTTGCACGTTGGTGAATTTATTGTTTTTCTTTGTCGTATTGAAATCGAATGTTTCTTGCTTGTTGAATTTGGAAGTCAATGGTTAAGTTTACTGGAGAAAATATGAACACATTTATGGGAAAAATATGCACAATTATTAATAAAAATATGCATAATTATTAATAAAAATATGCACAATTAATGAGAAAAAAATGTACAATTACTGGGAAAAATATGAACACATTTAATGAAAAAAAATGCACAATTATTAAGAAAAATATGCACAATTAATAGGAAAAATATGCACAATAAATAACGAAAATATGAAATTATTAAGGAAAATCTGGGACGATACTAAGATTTAGAATGATAATTAGTTAAACCATGCACAATTAACGATTGTTCTCGTAAAATCTGGGACGAGACTTGATGATATTGAAACATGAAAGAGAATTCCCGAAAATGAAGTTTACAGCAAAGGAAAGAAGATAAGAAATAATAGATTGTGCAAGATTACAAAAATAACCTCAGTGCAAACTTTTTGCCTAAAAGGTGCATTTCGGGATTTTAAGTGATGGGATGATCTGGATCGTCGAATTACTTGATCAAACGGTTATAAATTGTTCCTATTTCTCACTCTAAGGGGTGTTCTCATATGATCTCCCCTCTATATATATATATATATATATATATAAATGGTGATGATGATGGGGTTGTAATAATATAGATTATAGTGTCAGAAAATTAAGGAAGAAAGTTAAGGTGCTGTCGGTTGTTTTAAAGGCTTTGGAAAGAGGAAGTACTTGCCCTTTTCCCTTCCAAATTAGGTCACAACATTCTCTCCCTAAAATGGAAGGAATATTATCCATTCCCCTTTTCTCCCTAATAATTCATCATTTATTACATAAACTCCTTTTTCTTTTTATTTCTTTTTATTAATGACAAAGAAAAATACGAAATCTTAATCCGAAGTGCATACTAAATAAACTTTTTATCTTTGCAATTAGGGGTGGGCGTGGGACGGGTACCCGCGCGGGTACCCGTTTGCAGATACCCGTGCCTGCGGGTAATTGATTTTAATACCCATTCCCGTTCCCGCATAGAGCGGGTACCCGCATGCGGATACCCATGCAGATACGGTACGGGTACGGATTTATCCGCAAATATTACCACCTATTTATAATATATTTAAATTCATAAATAAAAATTAAAAAAAATACCAATAAATAAAATATTGAAATTGTGGAATTGGGTCATTGGTGTGTGCGTCGATGCGCCGGCGAGTGTGCGTTGCCAAATGTCAATTGCCCTTTTATTTTTAGTAATTTAATTTATTTCTTATTTTCCTTAGCCCTACTTCTTATTGGTATAAAATTAAAAAGAGTTTAATTACACTTACACACCTAAGGGCTAAGACTAAGAGGCTCAAACCTCATGTAAAAAAGAAAATTGTATATTAGTGCGGGTACCCGTTCGGGAACGAGTATCTAAGAATAAAACCTGTTCCCGTTCCCGACCCGCTTGATTTTTTGCGGGTACCCGCGTAACGGGTACCCGTACCCGTTTTTCCCGACCCGAACGGGAAATACCCGAACGGGACGGGTACGGGTGCGGGAACCCGAATTGTTTGCCCACCCCTATTTGCAATAGTCTTAACTCTAGCTTACAGTTAAACATCGATAAAGTAATAATTTTGGGACCGAGAAAAAATATTCATTTAACAAGGCTATTACTTTATCGAACATTAATTTAGTGCCATTGACCCATATCGAAACCGAAAGAAATTATTATCTTAACGAGATTATTACTTTATCGAGGTTTAATTGTAATTATAGATAACAGACTCGTACACTACGTAATCCAAGAATGTGTGATTTAAAAATCTCTATTGACATTTTTGGCAAAGAATATGTGCTTTTCTCCATTGTTTTCATTGCAATCTTACATGGAAGAAAGTGGCCACTTTTATTACCACATAAAAAATAAAAAAAGGAAAAAAGAAAAGAAAAAAGAAACGAGCATTCATCTTTTAAAATTCATAATTAATTAAAAGCTTCAACTTGGATTTTAATAATTCCAATATAGCAATTCTTGCACTTCATTTCCCGGTCATGTTTCTGAATAAGGGAAAAGGTATGAAGAAGCATAAACAAGTGGGTTTCCACTTTTATTCTTCGTGTTTTTTATTCCTCCACACTAATTAATTAATTCACACATCATTGAAAATAAATTAATTAATTAAAAAAAAGTATCCAAAACATGTGTCGAAATATTTGACATATCCAAGCAAGTGCTGTGTTAAGATGAGATGCATGTATCTAAAATGTGTACGTATATGCGTCCAAAACCCTAAACAGAGCATGCATGCAGTGATAACTGATAATTGGTATAGTGGAGTTTTTCTAGAGAGAGAGAGAGAGGTGTTAGAGAGAGAGAGAGAGAGAGAGAGAGAGAGAGAGAGAGAGAGAGAGAGAGGTGTTAAGAGTGAGAGAGAGAGAGGGAGGGGCCTGGTCTGTAACTGAAGATTCATGTCCACTTCTACCATGACAAAAATTGGAGCAGTGCCTCTGCATACCAATTTCCGGCCCCCACCCACCCTCTCTCTCTCTCTCTCTTTCTCTCTCTCTCTCTCTCTCTCTCTCTCCTTCATCTTCCGAGGAGGAAAAGGCCAAATTGAAATAAGTTTCTAATTATTTATTTTTGCTACAAATGTGGTGTGTGCTACTTTAGGTGAAACATCGTTAGCATGATATAAACTTCGGCTTGACCTAATTTAATGTGATGGGCCAAACTGGTGAATGCTGCTACTAGAAGTGGTGACAGAAAGATTCTTGAATTTTAAAATGAGATTTAAAAAAAAAAAGAATTCTAAAATTAATTGGGACAATATTGGATTTTATTACAAATTATCATGGTGGGAAATTGGTTGCAAGATTTGTTTTATGATCGTGTAATAATGTTTTTTTTAGTATGTTGAAGCCTTGTACAATTAAGGCACTCAAAGCTAAAGGATGATGCATGCAGTGGCGTAGGGAGGGGTGGGCAGTGGGGCCACTGCCTCCAATGAACTAAGAAATTTATTAACTATGTAAATTAGAACATGATGATTTTTGGCTGAGTGGTTAAAAATTATAGTATCATGTACGAGGTCAAAGTTTTTCATTTTATAAATGTCTAAAACTTCTAAGTTACAGTTAAACCTCGATAAAGTAATAACATTGGTACCGAGAAAAAATATTCATTTAACGAGGTTATTACTTTATCGAACATTATTTTGGTGCATTAACCCATATCGAGATCGGAAGAAATTATTATCTTAGCGAGATTATTACTTTATCGAATATTACTTTATCTAGATTTAACTGTATATGGCGTGCGTTTAATAAACTCTCTTTCTTTTATTTTATCTCCCCTTTTTCCGTCTCACTTCATTTTCTTTTTATCTCTTCTTTTTAGTTAAAATGTTTAAAAATTCGAATATTATAGTGTTTATGTTTTATAAAATATGCTCATTTTTTAAAATAATGGTGCGATTTGTATTTTTTTTCAACATACAATATAAGGTGTGATGTGTTAGTAGTTGACCCACTGACTCGAAAGTCTGGCTATGCCACTGGATGCGTGACACTTGTCTTTCTCTCTCCAATATATAGGGCAGGTCCTAAGAAAAAATAATCTAAGGTGAAAAAATAAAAGTGGACCGTAAGGCGGGTCCTAAAAGAAAATGATCAAAAGTGAATAATAATAACGGATCCTAAATTTCTATAATTTTTAAAAGTGGGCACACAACTTAAAAGTTGGGTTCTCAAATTTTTATATTCTATTTTAATATGAAAAACTCTAACTGATGCTTTAGCATAATTAGCACATTTAAATTTTCTAAGATATTCGAAACTCGAAAATATTAGCTATAATTTCAAGGTATATACAGCACTTATTTCAAGTTGGGGGAGTATAATTTTCTACCTCGATTTAACCTACTTATCTTAAAATTAAAAAGTATATTATCTCATCAACTTTGTTCTAAGATAATGATGTAAAATCCCAAAAAGGGTATAAATAATACAAATATTTCAACGATGGGGCTAATTACAACATATAAATTCTTCACTTTATTTGGTGGGAATCTTCTTCGTAGCTAGTGGAGGGTATCTCCAATGAAGCATAGAGTCCAATTAACTTGTTACACATATTCAATTTAATCACTAATGAATTAAAATAGTATCGGATGATAAAATGTCACGTGTTTGTCACTCCTCGGTAGGATCTTAATTTGGAAAGGATGCTAATAGTAGGATAATGTAAAGCAATTAATAATAATGAGCAATCCTATCACAAAGATTATTCTTGAATAAATTAATCTTGAAGCAAAAATAAAATCAAAATTAAAGTATAGTGGGGTTGGAAAAGGTGTTAAAAAATGGTAACTACTATAGGGAATGGCTCACACCATTGATGCATGAAAATGGTAGGGTAATGCACCATCATACACATCCAATAAAAGAATCAAGAAAGTGGGAGCATAGAATTTATACACACGATTGTATACATATAGTCATATATGCGGTATAGGCGGATGCAGAGAGTGTACGAGTTCGGAGTCTCCCCTTCCGCACTTAAAACTCATTTTTTGTATTTTTCCCCTCAAAATTCAAAAAATTCCACCATGGATTAGGTCTACACTTTTCGCTGTGGATTGTGTGATGTGAAATGATGTTACATGATCCTCAATTTTTAAATACAATAAAAACTTATAAAATTCAAAATATGAAATGACATCGCTCCACATATTACAAGACCCAATTCATAATAGATTTTTACATAAAATTCTTCATTTTGACCCTTCTCTCCTAATACCATAATTTCATCTCATCTCTTCCGCAATTCTGGATCCGCCCTCATGTATATATTATAAATATGTGGGCTTGTGTGTGTATAAGATTTTCAAATTCTTGTAATATAGTATATCATGTGGTCAAGGATCGAATAAATTGTACTCCCTCCGTCCCATAGAAAGTGTCTTCTTTCTATGGGGCCAGGGAAGATTAAGAAAATGAAATTATTTGGTGTTTATTGTTTGATTTTTTGGCTTATTAATTTTGGTCCATATATTGTTTGCATTTTTAAGAAACAAAACCTTTCTATGGGAGGACTAAAAAAAAAGGAAAACAAGACACTTTCTAAGGGACGAATGGAGTAATAAAATGGTAACTTTCCCCCATAGGGGGGGAAGGTAGGGGGGGGGGGCGTCGGCCTGCCCCCGGCGCTGGCTTTTTGCTAATTAACGGGCCGGGCCGCCAAGCCCGCCCAGGCCCCCAGCCCAAATCCTAAGCCCAGCCGCCCGGGCTCGGGGGTAACCCGAGTTGAGTTTTTTTAAATATAATCGAAATTAAATTGAGATAAGGTTTAAAACCAACAAAAATAAATTAAAAACAACTTTAAGTGCAAAATATGAGTCTTTTGATGAGTTGATATTTGATAACAATTAACAAAACAAGTTAATAGATTGGTCTCATGATCGAAAGCTCAAACTATGAAAGACTTGAGACGTTCGAATTCCTCTTCTTTTCTACCAAAATTCTTTCTTTTTTAGTCTTGATTTTTGACCTACAACAAGATAGAATAAATAAGTTGGGTAGAAATTAATCATTAAAAAATCAAAACAAATAAAAACAAACAAAACAAATAAAAAAATATAATTAACAATTAATTTCAGGGCCCGGGGGGGGGGGGGGGGCGGGGGGGGCGCGGCCCCTTTTTTAAACCCAACCCCCCTTTACTACCCCCTTCCCTGCTCTTTTTTTTCATTCTTTTTTTTTTTTTGTTTTTTTTTTTTTTCTATTTTTTTTCCAACCCCAACCCCTTGGAGGCAAAACCCCCCCGGCCCGTACCGGGCCGGGGGTGCCCGGGGCGCGGCGTCGCCGCCCGCCGCCCGGCCCCGGCCCATCCGGGCCGCGGGCTACATTTGCCACCCCTATCCCATCCACATATGGTGCAATAATAATATATAGCTAAGCTAGTCAACTTAGAAAATATATACTTAAATTGGATAATTCATTTTTTTTATTTCACAAAGAAATCACCATAACTTGCGATAATGACATGGTAAAAATGGCTTATCCTCGCATGAAGACGGAATTACTTAAATAAAAAATATATAATGGGAAAAAGGGCACTAACTTTATATAACAAATGTTGGAAAATGAAATCTCTAACTATAATAATTAATTAAAACTATAAAACCTATTACCGAAAGTCACATTTTTACTCTTGTCCAAACATTCAAACCACCATTACTAAGTTGACAATTTTAGTTCGAATTGATTTGTGCAGACCTAGAAACCCTTTTTCAATTCCTCTCCACTAATAAATAAAGCAAGAATCAACCATAAGTTAAAAGGTCTATAAATGGTATGCTTATCTAAAATTCTCGATCTCTTTAGGTACAATAATTGAATCAATATACAGTTAAACCTCATCGATAAAGTAATAATCTCGCTTAAATAATAATTTCTTCATGTCCAGATATGAGTCTATGCACTAAAATAATGTTCGATAAAGTAATAACCTCGTTAAATAATTTTTTTTTTATTCAAAAGTTATTACTTTATCGATGTTAGGATTGAAGGTTTTGAATCGGACGAGTGAAAAAGAGTCGCGGTCATATCATTTCATGTGGATAAATGCAATAGACTTATAGACCATGATATGATATGGAATATACTATTCAAAGGTAGCATGCGTGCTTGAGTAATAGTCAAATAAAAGATAGAAAGAATTGCATGTTTATATGTCTACCAATTGCATTGAAAAATGTAGCTATTTTCTTCTTCTTTTTGTTTTGTTCGTGTTATTGCAGATTCAAAGATGCCAATTGTGTGGCATTCAGCAAAATGGCTGAGGTGTATGGTTTTATTATTGCAGATACAAGAAGGGTTTTATCGATTTTTTTATGTTTTTTTTGAAGATTTACAGTTTCACCCCCTTACTGAAATTTCAGAATTCGTCCCTCCTCCACCAAAGTCCTGGTTTTGCCCCACCACCATTTCTTTTTTGGTATTATATGTGTCGGTGTCAGTCGTCCCGACCCTCTTGCTGTGAATGAGTAACGCTACCATTACTTTTGAATTCTGGCTCTGACATTATATGTTTTGTGTAGGTGGATTCCCTCTCATTTGTAGGGCATATACATCTTTAATTTTGCATCAAAGTTTTGACAAACTTTGGGGAATTTCTTGTCCTATTTTACAAGCTTTAAAATTTAGTGTTTTATTCAACATAACCCCCAAATGGGAATGTCTCAATTACCTCTTTTTTTTATGATGAGGGTAACCCGCAGCTGCTATCGAAGTGTGCACTGAATAGATTCCATTCATGTGCTTCCTAGCAGATCAACAACGCGGGAGAGTCAACCAACTCTACGCTAACCTTATAGGTAACGTGACTACACACTTAACGTAGCAGTCTTGGTGGGTTTTGAATATTACCCTCTTTTTCTTTCCCCTTGTTTAATTGGTTACTTTCATTGCATGTGGGATATCATATAACTTGCCCTAGTTTTCTTCATTCTAGTGGTGCGCCTCTATTAAATATGATGTACTTTAAATTCTTGGTCCCAAACCCACCATTCCAAAGTTAGTTAAAATTTAATTTAAGACTTAGACTTTGATGTTTTTAATGATACAAATCTTGGTCGGCGGCACGTATCCACTTTCCCGTTGTGCATGTTTAGAAGAAAAGAGGGGAATAAAACAAAAGTAGAGCCTCCCATGATTGTGAATTTGTGAAACAAATAAACTAAGTTTGAATTAGTAAACGAGTCAAACTCGAAATTCTAAATATTCACATTGGGTCTATGCGATCACATCCTTATCGACAAACATAGTGGGAATTAGGGATGATCGATACGGTATACCGTATTATTTTTTCCATACCGCATACCGAACCGATAAGGTTCGGTATTGGAAAAAACATATCGTTACCGTACCGATCATTTCGGTATACAGTAGTTCGGCATACCAAAAGTTCGGTATAGCAAATCTCCATACCGTTGTCATACCGCTCTTTCGGTATACCGTACCGCACTTCGGTATACCGAAAAATCAAGGTATACCAAGTATTTAACGGTATACCGTAAACTTAGTTTGTGTTTTTTTATAAAAAGGGCAAGAAAGTTATCAATATTGTTTTCTAATAAAATTAATTAATCTATATACTTTGTAAGAATTTATTAATAGATAATTAATGTGATTTTTTGTGAAATAAAGTTATGTCATTTAAGTGAATCTATCATATAATATTAAGATTGTTTGATATGATTAACATATTTATAATAATTTATAACAACCCGTATTCAAATCCGTTAACCAACATTTTTGCAATTTTTTACACAAAATATATGCGGTATGAACTTCGGTATGCGGTATATCTCGGTATGGAAAATCTCATACTATTACCGTATCGAAAAACTTCGGTACGGTATGATACCGTACCGAAAATTACAGGAAAATTACGGTATACTAAAAACTCGATATCTTTGATATTTTTTCGATATGATATATGCGGTATACCGAAAATCGGTATACCGTAACACCCCTAGTGGGAACTCAGTAGGAAGACATGATATAATGAAACTACCGAATAAACTAAAGTTAATTTGAATATATTGAGCCAATAATAAACAAGTCAAACTCGAAATTTTAAATATTCACGTCGGGTCTGTCAGATCACATCCTTATCAATAAACATAGTGGAAACTGGAAAGCTATCATGTTTAGCAGCTTCCACTAGACAAGGATTTGTGAGTGCGGTTTGTACAAAGTCAGACGGCAACGGAAATGGCAAGAAAGGGTATGAGGCTTAAATGCATTGTACAATCTGCAGCAACAGTAGTACGTACTCGAGATTTTTGTTTATTTTTTTTTTCAAATTCCAAATATTAATGTTGCTCGTGTAAACACGACTACAAGTTGACATCTTTGGCACGTTGTCGTATCCCAAAAGCAATAATCATTACAGGAAGGAAACATTCATAAATTAGTGTCACAAACATCCTTTTGACTTTATTTAATAATTTGGGCCGGCCCACAAGAAATCCATAAAGAATGAGGCTAGTTATGGGCCTTAAATAATTTTTCAGGCCCAACTATAATGGGTCTGGCACCCTTGAAAAATTGGGCCAATTGTAATGTCCCAAATTTATTACTCCATCAATCCCGGATGAAACGTCCTACTCCCTACGTCCTAGCCGACTGATCTTGTTTGGTTTGAGCACGGATATTTTGGTGAGTAGGTGGTTGTGTGTAGAGGAGTAGGTAATTGTGTGTAGAAAGTGAGAGTTTGTGTAGTAATTATTTTCCTTTTTAGGAAACAAGACAAGTCAGGTGGAACGGTCCGGAAAGAAATAAAAGACAAGTCGGGCGAGACGAAGAGAGTATTTCTTTTCGGCGCGGTAATTTATGCGGTGAACTTTTGTGTTAGGAGAGAGAATGATGTGAATGGGCCCACAAAAAAGTGATTTTTTTGTGAGATAAATTTATTTCCTTTTTAAGAAAGATGACATTTGTGTGGGACAACCAAAAATAGAATATAGGACGTTTCATATGGGACGAAGATAGTATATTTTACTACTCTCTCCATCCCATACAATGTGTCTTACTTTCCTTATCGGAGTGTCCCATATAATTTGTCTTGTTTCCATAAACGGTAAACTATCATAAACACTCTACACAACTTCGTACACAACTTTCAACTCTCATTAATTACCGTGCTGAAAAGAAACAAGACATTGCTGAAGTTTCCTCGTCAGAGGTGGAGGTGCCTCTTATTTTTCTACAACAAAGAATCACAATTTATGAGTCAATATAGATCAAAGATTGCTTGAGAAAGTATCTTTACAAACATTAGGCCTCTTCTTAGAACTTTGGGATGGAGTATTGTCATTAGACTACTTCTTGAGTTGCATTTCCTTGCAAGAATCATCAATTTCTTTAGGCCCATTTTCCAAATGATCATTGCAAAGCATTTGTGCTTTCAATTGGAGGATTTCTCCAACAAAATCATCATGGATCATGTTGATCACCATTTTGTTGTTCCCATAGTGGGAAATTCCATGGCTTGATCATCAAATGTGTGGGTGAACTCACCTCCATTGCTACTATGGCTATAGCTACTTTCTTGTGAAGAAGAATAAAAGCTACTCCCTCCGTCCCAGCCGATTTGTCTTGCATGTTTTCGACACTGATATTTTTGCGAGTGGGTGATTGTGTATAGAGGAGTATGTGATTGTGTGTAGAAAGTGGGAGTTTATGTAATAATTATTTTCCTTTTTAAGAAATAAGACAAGTCGGTGGGACGGTCCGAAAAAGAATACAAGACAAGTCGGGCGGGACAGATGGAGTATTAGGATCAATATTAGAATTAGAGGGTACCAAGAAATATGCACCATTTTCATTAGCATGAGAGAAATTAAAAGGGATCTCTCCATTGATGCAGAAGAAGATCAGAATCGTGTGGGTTTTAATTTTTTTTAATTTTTTTTTTAATAATGTCTTTTTTGGCTTTTGTAGGATTATATAGTAATATTGGTAATAATAATAATAATTAGATACGTGGCTAATTAGTTCTTGAGATAGGCTAGTAGTGCGTGCAATGATTCTTTTTGTTGGGAAAGTGCAATTATACTTGCTGTCCGAAAGACTGCAATTAATTAAAATATTACTTAGAAAGTGCAAGTTTATTCAAATGGTTGTCCAATAAATCCCTGTTCAATCTGATTTAAAACGACGTAGTATTGTATTAAAAAATGCACTCTTTCATTATTTATTAAATACTTTTTTCAATCTTATCATTTTAATTTTTTGTTTTTCAATACAAAACTACACCGTTTTAAATCGGATACCAATTGGACAAGGATTTATTAGACAGGTGATCTCATCACATTCAAATGGCCCTTCGTTCTATTCATCTTATCTCACTTTTTTTAATTGAATTATCTTACTAATCTTTTTCATTTTTTATATTGGAACTTTTTTCTTCTTATTTCAAAATGGGACCCACAGTTTTACTTACCAAACTCATTTCGTCTTACTAACCATGTTGAAAAAAGTGAGTCAAACTCAATGGAACTGAAGAAGTATTTGTAACCAAACATTAATCTTCTAGGTGGTCAGCTTAAGCCTAATTTAATTAGTTACAATGACTCGTCTGGCGTTAACTAAAAATAAATATCATAATTAATTATTATTTTTAATTCTCTCTAATGACTTCTCTAACCACTTAAGAGGTCGAACATGTAGTCAATTAATTAATAAATATATAATATATATATAAAAAGGTCCTAAAGCCATAAACAATGTAATAAAAAAATTATATAATAATTCCAAATATACTTATCTTTTGGTACCATGCAACTTAATTAGAAATAATGTTATATTAAGCATGTCTAGTTTTGATCAGCCAATTAGACAGCATAACATAAATAATTAGTGTTGCGGTTAGGCGGTGCAAGGATAATTTATCCTCTTAATTAGTATAATACTCCCTCCGTCCCACTTGACTTGTCTTGTATTCCTTTACGAGCCGTCCCACCCGACTTGTCTTGTTTCCTAAAAAGGAAAATAACTACTATATAAACTCCCACTTTCTACACACAACCACCTACTCCTCTACACACAACCACCCACTCACCAAAATATTCGTGCCGAAATCAAACAAGACAAGTCGGGTGGGACGGAGGAAATAATTTAGAATTATTTTAAGACGTCGGTATAATTTAATAAATTTATAAATGTACATGCTAATGTTAAACCTAAAACCCACACATTCAATCATCTATCCATAAATTACAAAATGAGAGAAAATAACAATTATTTTGGGATTGATTCCTCCTCCTTTTCCTCAACTCAGTTCACAAGAACATAACTTAAGCTTCTTGTCCCCTAATTTCAATCAACATTCGATTGATTGTTCTGAGGTTATCGACAAAAAAGATTTGCCTAAGCCACTTTGTTTCTTTTTATCCAAGTCACTTCTTTTTTTTTGTCCAAGTTGCTTAGGAAAAGATGAATACTAAAACCAAAGTACGAGTTATTGAATGTAGAGATATATGATACTCCCTCTGTCCCGCTATTTGTGGCCACGTTCTTTTCGGCACGGGAATTAAGAGAGTAAATGATAAAGTATGAGGGAGAAAGTAGATGATAAAGTATGAGAGAGAAGATGAGTAAGATAATGAGAGAGTATGAGAGAAAGATGATAAAATAGGAGAACAAATGTAATAAAGTAGGAGAGAGAAGATGATAGAGTAGAAGATATGATAATAATTTTTTACCAAATTAGGAAAGTGGCCACAAATAATGGGACACCCCTTTCGGGAAAGTGAGCCACAAATAGCAGGACAGAGAGTATATATTATCTTCTCAATCCCTACATCCCTTAACACTGCATATGAGATGAGGAAGATGATTCGGATTGGAGGTGCAATGAAGTCAGCTGAGAACTTAATTCCTTCAATTGTTTCCTCTCCTTCCTCTTCTTCTTCAACTCCTAAAAACCAAAATATGATTATTATGAAAAATAATTAAGAAATAAATTCGGAAATGAGTTTACCGTGACGATATCATAGTGATCAATCCAGCTCCCAATTTCTTCTACCAATCTACCGAGCAAACAATACTTGTGGCGGTCATCAACCCTAATCAAGAAAGATAATAAGGAATGAGTTAAGAGATCAATATACATCTGAAAATAACCACAAACACATGAGAATACCTCTACATATCGTGTCATATTAATAATATGTACGTATACGTTAAACCTAATTCTAATGAAAAACCCTAAATTCGTGCTGCGTCTCGTGTTCATGCAACATAGATGAAAAAAGCATCGCCCAAAAACCACAAACACTTCAGAAAATAACTACGTATTACGACACTCTAGTTTCCATGTCTCATATGTTTATGCATACGTTGCAGCTAATTCTGATAAAAAAAACACTTAATTCGTGTCGCGTCTCGTGTCCATGCAACGTAGCTGAAAAAAGCATCACCCAAAAACCACAAAACAGTTCAGAAAACCTCTACGTATAATGACACTCTAACTTCCGGTCTCATATGTTTATGTATACGCTGAAGCTAATTCTGATGAAAAACACTTAATTCGTGTCGCGTCTCGTGTCCATGCAACATAGCTGGAAAAAGCATAACCCCAAAAACCACAAAACACTTCAGAAAACCTCTACGTATACGTTAAACCTAATTCTAATAAAAAACACTTAATTCAAGTTGCGTCTCGTGTCCATGCAACGTAGGTGAAAACTCACTTTACTTCTGCATCAGGAATGACCGTTTTCTTGATTTTGTCATAGTTAGGTGGGACCCCCTCATAGGCCTCGAAACGTGCAAGTGCAGCATCTCTTCCTCTCTTCGTCGTCTTGGGGATCCAACTACAATTAAACCTCGATAAAGTAATATTCAATAAAATAATAATATCGCTAAGATAATAATTTTTTCCGGTCCCGATATGAGTCAATGCACTAAAATAATATTCGATAAAGTAATAACCTCATTAAATGAATATTTTTTCTCGATCCCAAGGTTATTACTTTATCGAGATTTAACTGTATACGTTAAAACAAGAATTCAATCATAAAATTAACATTAAGAAATTAAACATATATACCCATCGACGGTTATCTTGAGAATATGAGAGGGAGATTTCACTACAAGAAATACCCTTTTTACCGACGGAATTACCGACGGAAATAAAATACGGGTCGGCTTACCGACGGATTACCGACGGACTCCGAATAGATGATTTTACCGACGGAATGCCGACGGAAAATATCCGTCGGTGACTTAACGACGGAAAAATGCCGACGGCTTACCGACGGATTAAGTCTTGATTATTTATTTATTTTTTATTTTTTTTTTGCCGACGGAATTTTCCGTCGGCAAAGTTGTATTTTTATTTAAAAATTATATAATTATTATGAAATTATATTACCGACGGAAAAATCCGTCGGTAGTTAGTAAATTTTTACCGACGGATATTTCCGTCGATAAATCCATCGGTAAACCCTAAATGAAATACGGGGCGAACCTAGTCGAACCGAGCACATTTCGCTGGTTCGGCAACTCCGCCCGCCGCCTCCCCCGCCGCCCGTCACCGAGTCCTCCTTCCCCACGCCGTCGCCGTCACCTTCGTCGCCCCCCACGCCGTCGGCTTCGCCTTCGCCGCCCCCCACGCCGTCGCCGTCGCCTGCGCCGCCTTGTCGCCGCCGTGGAAAAGGGATAGGGTGAGAAAGCCATCCTTTTCTGGTTTTAGGCGTTTTATTTTTGCTGTTGTTGAACTCTTCGCTTGTTTTGCTAATTAAAGATCGAATCTTGAATTCGGATTTTAATAATTTGTGTTGATTTTGGGGTGTTATTGCAAAAGGGTTTTAGGTTTATGAATTATGATTCTATCTATCTTCTCGAAATTGGGAAATTCATTTGTTTATCTTTCTCAATTGATGTTTTCATGTGTCTTAAGAATTAGTTTTTTTCAATTTTTGCTGAAATCTCAATCTGTTTCTCTGGCTTGTGATGAAACAAAATAACCTTAGCGGATTTCTAGTGCTTTTGCGATGATGAGATTAAAAACATTTTTGTGTTGTAGGGCAGTGGATTAAAATTTTGTCACATGAATATATAACGCATTATGGGGCCTTTTAAGGAGATGAGTGATTTAATTCTAATTCTATTTTATGATTCCTCGTGATTGTGCTGATTGCATGTCTGCAGTCTACTGTAGCTAATATAAAGCAAGGTTTCAGAAGGGCTTTCTCTGGCCCTTGGCCTCAGAAACTTAGATACCAGGTTCGATTTTTTGGTGTTGGGAATGACTTTATCAAGATGAACATGTGTACATTGCCATTCTTGAATGAAATGCAGCTAATTCGTGGATCAATTGTATAATAGTTTACAAACTATATAAAAAATTAGAGATAACATTATAAGCAAATCACACACAAAATAATCATACATGAACAACATAGAAGATGCTAACTACTTTCTGTGAGCTCGATCACTTGAGTTTCTGGAAAACCATTTGAAGTTCGTGTTTGCTCTTTATGATATGAATGATGGAATAATGCATAATGTGTTTGCATACAACGAATTGATTGGCCGCATACTGATTTGTTTGTCGCTTGTTCTATGTCTTTGTAATTGTAGATTTTGGGGAGTGAGCGTAGACCTTTTAGTGAACAATATTAATTAGGATTTGAAATAATGAGTCGTTCGTGGATGTATACACGGTGAGCAGTAGACGGTTCATTGAACCCTCAATTTGTGAATGGCATCGAGGATTTCATTGATTGAGCAAGTAGTCAGACATGTTATACAGACGGGGTCTATTTTAGTCAAACAATAGAACTCGATGAGGAAGATTTTGACGAAGGAGATGATGATGAAGAAGAACATGTTCTGACATCAGAAGATGATGACTTTAGTGATGACTAGTACAACTTACAGGTTTTATTTGCAATTATGATATTTTTTGGACAAGATTTAATGATTATTCGTTGTTTTTAGGTACATGGCGCCTCCCAGAGGTCGTGGCGGCAGGACTATATCAGCTCCTGCTGGGCGTGGAGCACCCCCATCGTCGTCTGGCTATGGGGGCAGTCCCCCTGAGTCGGCTGAGCCACATCAGGGTTCGACCGACTCTTACTCGGTGGATAGCCGCCGTTGTTTCGAGATTTCACCTGAGGGGTATGTAATAATTGGTTTTATTACTTTTAAATATATCAACTATATCTTGGATTAACCAATTTTCAATAATAGGCGATTGCTTGAGTCATCTGGATTGGCCTCGACAATCGTTGAGTGTTTTAAGAAGATTAATAACCCGACTGAGTTCACTTGGAAGCTGACTCCTCCTGAAATTAAGGAGCAGTATTTTGAGGAATTTAAGGTTAGTTTTTCTTTCAAGTTCACAATCTTATAATTTAGCAGTTACTTATATATATCTAACACGTATAAACATGTAAATTGCAGAAGCACTTCCGGCTGCCTTGGCCCAGGACCGAGCGAGTCCACCACATGTGGCAGAAGAGGGCGTCCAAGAGCTTCAGTGATTGGCACTTCGAAATGAAGAAGGGACGCCCTCAAAAACCGGACTACATAAACACAGAGAGGTGGGCGGCCCTCAATGAGTACTGGATGCGGCCAGAGGTACTCCAGAAGTCGGAGACTGCTTCCCAGTGCCGCAGATCAGAGCTAGAGCTGGGCGCCGGGATGAGCAAGCACAAAGGAGGGTCCCGGTCAGCCCTACAGTACTCCCAATTTACGGTAAGTCTTATTTTATAAGTTTTTAGCTTCTTATGTCTTTGTTTTGACATAATTTTGTTTATGCATGTGATAAATAGGCTTCTCGGAGGGGATGCTCCTTAGAGTCCACCTCCTTTGACACTTTCCAGAGTCTCCATTACAAAGGTGGAGGCTTCTCCAACACGAAGGCGGCGAGACTTCATGTAAGCACCCAATTATAATATACAGAATATTATTCTAGAATTCTGAGTTTGACTAATTTCTATTTTTATATTGTAATAGGCGAAGGTGAAGCGGATTGCTACTGAAGAAGGCCCCAACGCGGATAAAGACGCTATTTATCTGCGGTTGGAAGGGGTTCGGGACAAGAAGCAGCGGGTGTACGGTTTCGGCGAGGAAGGGAGCAGCTACATCAACGCCGCCAGCCGCTCTTCTTCCACTTCTTCACTTGGCCCTTCCCAGAGCAATGCCGAGATCATGCGCCGACTGGAGGAGGAGTCGGCAGCTAGGAGGACCCTACAGGAGCAGGTCGCATTCATGAATGCGAAGATGGACCAGCTTATGGCGTTGATGGGTTCCTCTAGCCGACGAGACCCTCCAGACAACAACAACGAATCCCCTCCTCCCACCTCTTTATGATATACTTATTTATGTTTATGTATGCATACTAAATATTTGGATTTTATTATTTATATATTTATATTTCTATTTCGGTTTGCTTTTTGACTTGATTTGAATAGTTATATATATATGTGCTGTGGTGGTTGGTTAAAAAAATGCAGGTTGTCGAGAACTGGGTACGAAAAAATAAAAATAATTATTAAAAAAAAATAAACATTACCGACGGATTACCGACGGAATTCCGTCGATACGGATCGAAACTTGCCGACGGAGTATCTCCGTCGGTAATGTTTACCGACGGAGATATCCGTCGGTAAAACGTCGGTGATTACGCCCGACAGAATACCAGACGACATTCTCCCGGCGGAATATTCCGTCGGTAAATATTACCGACGGAATATTCCGTCGGTAAATATTACCTACAAAGCCTGACCCGACGCCTTTATTCCGTCGGTAAATTTTTTACCGACGGATTTTAACGTTTTACCGACGGAAAATTCCGTCGGCTTGCGGTGAATTTCTTGTTGTGTTTATAAGGAATGGGGCCACATGAAGGACTAGTTTGGATCCTCTTGCGGAGGAACCTCGTGTACTGCTTCTTCTGCCAATCAAGGCCGCCGGGGAGGCAGAGTTCCTCGCATCTCACCACCACCACCTTCCGCCCCTTCAACAGATCAGTCGCTATGATCGACGCCAACCGCCAGAGCCTGTGGTTCCTCGCATCCACCACCACGCTCTCCGAGTTTGAACCCATCTCTACTTACTTCAATCTTTTGAAGAATTAGGGTTTCCTAAGGTTACGTTGCCCTTTTATAATGAATTTGGTTAAAAGCCCATTCGTTTATTATATTAATTATCATAAAAGCTGAAAATTACAAGACTAATCTTATTAATATTCTTTCCTTAAATATAATGCATTAAATTAGATTTTAATAACCAATAGATTAGAAAATATATACTACCCAGATTAGTTCTTATTTCTTAAATTCTCATCTGATCTAAATCATATATATATATATATATATATATATATAGATAGATAGATAGATAGATAGATATATAGAGGGAGGATCTTTTGAGAACATGCTCTTAGTGAGAGAAATGAGAACAAATATTAGTCCTTCATTTTGTGTGATGTGTGGTCCAGATTTGATCTTACTTTTTGTAGATTTTGATATAAGAAGGGGCTCATTAATGGCATTCTCGTAATTTTGTATTCCTCATTAAGGGTTTGTGGGTATTTTTACATGTTATGTTTTTGAAAGAGATGAGATGCTGGGAGCCGCTCTCAATTCTTGGGAGGGAAGAGAGAGTGAAATTTATGTGTTTCAAAATCATTTCAATGTGCAAATAAATCAAGATGGGTTCGAATTCATCGGACCTTAGATATTGTGCTCATCTCGACAGTATATTTCTTCACAGTCTCGCTCGAATTCGTGTGTTTTCCTCATCAAATTCTCAAACAACATTTACCTCTATTCTGAATTCGATTTGTCTCCCAGCTTTAATTGAAACAGAGATTAGTTCATCTAAATGGGTAAACTGAAATTAGGGTAATTTCCAGTCTCGAAACCAAGATATGGGTAAATTTAATTTTGTTTTTTTGCTTTGTTTTTGCTTCGTTTGATTGACTATGTGATTATCAACACCTATTTGGCTTGTTTATAAGTCTACATAACAAAATACGTGATGGGTCTTATTTATGTTGTTCATTTTTTGCCGATTTTAGTTTTTGAATTTGGTGTGTTTATACAGATTTTGCAGGATGTTATATTATGTGTTGCCTTATTGGTTTGTGTTATTCATGTTGTATTGACCGAAAATGACAATTCCAACTCTTTTGATTTCTATATTGTTATAACAGGTTTTTTTGTAGCGATGGTAGTAGGGTGCAACAGCTTTGAGCTTCTCCTCAACGATTTCCGCCGTTGTACTAGTTTGTTGAAGCTATGGTCCCTGATTTTTGTGCTTTAATCAACTCAAAAAACCCAAATACTCAATATTCACTGCTTGTGCATACAAATACTGTAAATGTGCATAAGATTTTCACTGTGTGTGCATACAAAAAACTGTAAATGTAGTCGATTTTTTCTTTTCGTTGTAGTCTCCAAATATTTGTAGATATGAAACGTTTAGTTATAATAGTTGCTTGTTTTATAGTGGATCTTGTCGAAACAATGATACTTGGTAATTTTCCAAACACATCTTGTTATTTCGAATCAAATTATCTTCTTGTATGATGGTGTAAGATTTTACAAAATCTATGCTGGTGTTGGTGGTTTTTGATATCCGTTTGAGCACTTCTAGTGTTTTCGATCTTGTTATCAAAAATAGGATGCATTATGTAACCGTGAGGGTCATGAAATCGGTCATTTATCTAGTGTTGTTGAAGGGACTGATGGTTTTACTTTGTTATTATTATGGATTTAGTTCTAATTTTTTATGTGGTACAAACTGTTATTTTATGAAGATTCGTAGTTCTGCTCATGTGCATAGAAATTGTGCAAAATATGCATACATTTTCATAGTTGTGTGCATACAAATAATGTATCTGCATTTTAACTCCGGTCTCGTTTATCCTCATATTTTGATACTTTGTCGTTTCCTTTATCTGGATTTACTTCTTATTATGTGACAATTTGCAAATTGCAAAGTCCTAGGTATAGTTTTGCAAACGTGCAGACATTTTCTAAATATGAGCATAAATTTGTGATGTCGTGTGCATAATATTCGGAGGAACATAGGAAATGTATAATGTACAAAATAAGATGTTTCAGTGTGCATAACCAGCCAATCGTGTGATAGTCTATGCATCATTACAAAACACATTGAAACTCTAGCGACACCAAAATTAATATTTTAAAATAACCACGATCAACCGAGCAATATTTTTCTCCACAGCTATGTTTTTAGGTTTAATAACTTTATCATAGTAATCTTCAGCATGTCGCCATTGCCTCAACTTTAGCTATCTTCATTAATCTTTGACTAATACAACCTTTAGACCCTATCACAACCTTTCCTTTTCGCTTGTTTTTATCATCTGCATACAAATATGCATATACATGTGAAGAGAAATTACAATAGATTCATTGCCCTTTTCACATTCCTCAACCGTCTCCTTAGTAGTATCCACGTCATCAACTCCTTTTTCGCTCTTACCTTCTGGTAGTTGCTACTCATTTGCATTTCCATTACCATTCAAATTATCATCACCCTGCAATTTGTCCACACAACAAACATCAGTGTGCAAATAAATGATATGAAATTTGTCCACACAACAAACATCAGTGTCCAAAATTTTACCTTTTTGGCTTCTGATTTAGTTTCTTGTTCACCTTCCTCAACCAAGTTCTTACTAATATCCATGGCATCATCCACTTTCTCTCTTTCACCTCCTGCTACTTGCTCCTCATTTCCATTATCATTAAGATAATCATCACCCTACAAGTTGTGCACATAAAGAAACACTGAGTGTGCATATAAATGTAATAAAATGTGCATATGAATCTAATGAAATGTGCAGCAAAATCCACTTAATTTTTACCTCGAAATTCTCTATTGCCTGATTATAAAGCTCATCATCATTGCCACTTGTCCATAAACTTTCTTCCTAAAATATCTAACCAGTCAAAAGTGGTGCCAAAACATGGAGATTCAAACTAAATTGTATATTTATATGTGTTTATAATTTACCTCTGCTCCTTTTCCTTGCCTCTAGCCCCTCCTATCAATGTTCCTCCCTTCTCTTGCCACCCATTGCAATCCTATACACAATATTTTCAACTAGAATTCATAAATGTGCATAACAACAATTCACAAATGTGCATACTAACTTCCCGAGAATTTCCGCCAAAATATGAAACCCTAGAATTTTGTGAAGCCAACATAAACAAATTCTTTAGAAATTCTAAATTCCCAAACCTAATAAATTGTAAATCATCAAATCTATTTGTCAATAAACACAAATATTGAAGACGTACCTTCGATTTTCAAAAGTACCTACCTAGCTTTTCAGAAATTGATTTGACTTTTCTGAAATTGACATTATTTCCTTTGATTTTGAAGAAGCACCATCGATTCAAGCTCATGTTTATTGATTCGAGCTCGTTTTGTTGCAAACTCGCGTATTGTTTCCTTCAGCCTCAATAGACCCTGGCACCCTGCGGTTCTGGATGAAGATGGTAATGTAATCTGCCTCAATTGACGCGTCGACTTGCCTAAAGGGGGAAGGTGATGGAAACATCGTTTCGCACACAGGAAGACTCGCTCGCCGAATCGCGAAGCTGATGGAAGGAGGGGGAGGGGGAATTCCGTCTGGAAGCTGATGGAAGGAATGGGAAAATATAGTGAAAAACCCTAGTTGGAGATCCGCCTAATTTTCGTCCAAATATTATGCACATTTGTCTTCCTAGAATACCCTCCAATAAGAGCCCCATTATTAAACAAAATTATTAAAGAAATTAAAATGCAGACTAATCTACACCATCTAAGCATCAAGATCAATGGTCTTTATTTGTTCTTAATTCTCTATATAAGGGGTGTTCTCCATAGAACCCTCCCATATATATATATATAAGGTTAGTCTTGTAATTTTCAGCCTTTAAGATAATTAATGCTTGCTCTTTATATATGGAGATTTTTTTATTATCTAATTTGATTATTTTTTAATCTTTAATATATTACCCTATATAACTATTCGTAAAAGAATTAATCAATTAATTTTAGGAAATGACAATATACATTAAATATAATAGATGAAACAAAATGAAACAAAATAGAATTACTAATTCATCAATAAATAGAAATGTTCTAAGAAGGTTTGCTTTAAATCTATGCATCAAATTCTTCATACATATGCATCAAATTTGATAAACTTATGCATAAAAAAGTAGAGCTAGGAGCAATTTAACCCCGTCTGGTTTCGACAAGGTGTAGTTTACCTCCATATGGTTTAAAAAGGTGCAGTACACCTCCCTGTAGTTTTTATTTAAGTGCACATTGCCCCCTGTATGTTATTTTGCCCGATTTTTGACTTTTTTGGACAAGAATACCTCAAGCATATAATACATATGTTAAGATGATACCATAAATATTAAGATAAAAAATTATTAAACTATGAGGTGGCCTAGTAATTGTATTTCATCATATTTAACCGGAGGGGTGGATTGCACCAATTTGCAAATCACAAGGAGGCTTACTGCACCTACTAGAAATAATAGGGAGGAATTTACACCTATGTAAAACCATAGGGAGGTGAATAACAATTCTGTATAAATCATAAGCGGGCTTGGTACGCCTTCTGAAACCATATGGGGGGATTTACACCTAAGTAAAATCATAGGGAGGTTAGCTGCTATTAACCCCTAAAAAAGTAGGTACATATTTTGCAAAAAATTGAGGGTACGTTTTGCAAAAAAGAAAGGCAAATTGGCAAAAATAGTCCTCAAACTTCGCGTTTTTGCGAATTTTGTCCTCAAACATTTTTTTTGTTCTTTTGACCCTTTTTTTTGCGATTTTAGTCCTACCATTAGATTTTCCGTCAATTTAACCGTTAATTCAATTTTTTTTTAAAAATGAAAAATTGAAAGGGCAAAATCGGAATTTTTATTTACATGGACCAAAATTGCAAATAAAGAATGATTTGGGACCTATTTAGCAAAATTAAATAGTTTAAGTACTGATTTCACAAATTTTAGACAAATAAGCTAAATGCTTCGTATCGACGAGATTTTGCATTAAATTTTTGATTTTTCATATAACTTTATTGCTTCGTATCAAATATAAGCTAACGAAGAATTCGTACCAATATAAACAACATTTAATTCAAAATGCAAAATATATACTGTGAATTAACCATTAAAAAATAAAGCTATTATCACCCAATTTTTTTTACTTCAAAATAACAATTTAGAGCATAATATTTACTTCAAAATAACATGAATACGAGGAAAATATGTATCAGTTCGTAATTTACGATGAATAATATGTTATAAAAAATATTTAATTCGTAATTTGTCATGAATAATAGAATATGAGGAAAATATGTATCACTTCGTAAATTACATAAAATATTAGTTTTATTTACAAATACTATAATAAGCCAAAAAAACTACTGCAAACTAGGTTAGTCTCGCATTCACATTCTTTGCATAGAACTGCCATGACGAATCCCCAACACCACCGCCCGCCATTGAAGGCCGTAACAATAACTCACGTCCGCTACCAGCGCGACGATCAGCTTGGCCATTTCCTTGCCTGGATCTACCTCGTCCCCTAGCTTCGACGGATTCGTCTCCCACTTCCTCTTCCGCCGCGAGCTCTAGGGAATGTTCTTCGTCGTCGGCCTCCTCCGCAATTCGTCAGCGAGCTCATCAATTGCGGATTCGCAATTTTCCTCGTATTCTAGTTATTTTGAAGTAAATATTATGCGCTAAATGGTTATTTTGAAGTAAAAATTGTGGGTGATAATAACTTTGTTTTTTAATGATTAATTCATAGTATATATTTTGCATTTTGAATTAAATGTTGTTTATATTGGTACGAAATCTTCGTTAGCTTATATTTGATACGAAGCAATAAAGTTATATGAAAAATTGAAAATTTAATGCAAAATCTCGTCAATACGAAACAATTAGTTTATTTGTCTAAAATTTGTGAAATCAGTCCTTAAACTATTTTATTTTGCTAAATAGGTCTCAAATCATTCTTTATTTGCAATTTTGGTCCATGTAAATAAAAATTTCGATTTTGCCCTTTCAATTTTTCATTTTAAAAAAAAAATTGAATTAACGGTTAAATTGACGGAAAATCTAACGGTAGGACTAAAATCGCAAAAACAAGGAGTTGAGGGTCAAAAAAACAAAAAAAAAAGTGTTTGAGGACAAAATTCGCAAAAACACGAAGTTTGAGGACTATTTTTGCCAATTTGCCAAAAAGAAACACAAACATATACTCCCTCCATCCCACTATTACTATCCTCGTTTTCTAATCGGATTTGTTTTGTTATTACTGTCTTTTTTCCTTCCTAAATTGAAAGAAAAGATTGAAGTGGGTTAGTAGAGTTACCAATAAGCATTCCAACCATGTTGATGACTGCATGAAGAAAACTAGAAAAGAACTATTGGTTTGATCATCTGCATGAGCCTTATCATCCTTTCCTTCTCTTCCCATACTTCTCTCCAAGTCCTTTGTGCTTTCATCACCCATCTTACTTTCTTCCCAAATGACGGCGGCGCTCAGCCGCTCCTCCGCCGGTTTCTCACCGTCACCGGCTTTCTATTTGGGTTCCCATATCTTGGCCGCCATTGTAGATTTATAGATACAAAGAGAAAAAAAGTGATATGCGTGTATGGTTGAAGCTGAAGGCCAAGAGTGAACATATATATATAGAGAGAGAGATCGAGTATAGAATAATCACTACAACTAATGCAAGAATCAAGTTATTCTTGTGACGTAATCTCTCCGTCTCAATTATAATGTTCAATTTTCCATTTCGGATTGTCCCAAATATAATGTCCAGTTTCCATTTTTAGCAAATTATTACACATAATTTTTTTTGTAGGACCCACGCATTTACACATCTTTAATCACAACTAACAACTCTCCTTAAAAATCGTGTAAAAAGTAAAATAAACATTATAACTGGAACGGAGGGAGTATATAAACTAAATTAGCCAAAAAGTCTTTGATTAGGTACAATTTAGTGCTTCAATATTTGAAGATTAGATACAAATCAAATTTAGTGTTGATTAAAAGGAGTATATATGAAGTTAAGTTGAATGAATACTAATCGAATCGAACATCTCTCCGACCTTATGGGAGAAATACTAAAAATAGATTCCTCCTTAATTGAGAATATGTTGTTCCATCATGCTAACGACATTTCGTCGAATCATTTTCATCCGATCGTTATTTGATTTCTTTATATGACGAGGAAATCCATCGCTACTATTCAAAGCGTGCACTTTGTAAATCCAAGCTCTTACAACTTAAGGGGTGTTTACAAATAGTTATCATAAGTTTGCTTAAAGTTAAAAATTATTACTTTTAAATAAAAGCGGTGAGTTTTTTGTTTTAATAGTAAAAGATAAATATATTTGGTAGTTTTCGAAAATTAGGATGCTTTAAGCATCAAAAACATTTCAATATATGCTTTAAAAAAAATTAATTAAGCAGTTTAATTTTTTAATTTTAAAGAACTTGTTGCAACAAAATTTTCAAATATTAAAAAATTACTTATATAATAAATAAGTAGATAAATGCTTAAAATAATCATTTGCAAACCGTCACTAAACAACTATTTTAATTGAAAAATGAAAATATTATTCTAAATTTTTAATGACCTGAAATTACATTTTAATTTAAAACCCCGCAAAAACCTTTCCCCTTTCTAACGGTCTGACATGGCAGAAAACGACGCCGTCCTGCTGATCTGTGAGCTCCACCGCCTCCGCCGCTCATTACCGTCCGAGGCTCACGCAGGGTCACCGGCAAACCGCCGATCATCGCCGAAGGTCGGCGTCGCTACTCAATTTCACCTCAATTCGCTCCTAAACGACGTCGTGGCTTTTTAATGCAATCAGGTGAGTATCGCCAAGCCCTAAACTAAATTACGAGCGGGTGGTGGAATTGGGGGAATTTTCCTAAACTCTTAAACTTGCAGAAGAAATCGACTATGGCTGAGATTGTCTTTGTTGGTAAAAAATACTACTCCAATTACTTTTAGGAGTAATAAAATAGAAGAAAGCAGTGGGGACGTGGGGTAGGGACCGTAATTACTTTTAGGCATGCGAGCTCGAAAGATTCCGTGGCTATCGTATTTCTGATCCTTTTTCCAATTTTTAATTGTTTCAATAATCGCATTTAAAGTAATAGGCCAATAATGTGTCGGCTCGACCAAATTTTCCATTCTGCAGAGTAAAGAAGGTGAAAAAGAAAAGAGACACATTCAAAGTCTACGCACTGTTGTTTGATCGTAGCAAGATATGATCTTGACTTACCTACTTCAAGTCTTCAATCATTAATCCACCAAAATCTTGCTAAACCAGCAGCAATTTCTGAATCTTAGTCAATTTTCCTCTGAGAATGTATAGTTCAGCATCTTAACTTGGTTGAGCTTCTTCCATCTTGTGGAATAGGAATGGCGGAGGCCGTCGTCTCCGTGACTATGGATACGCTCCGCCGCCTCGTGGTAGAAGAAGCAAGCTTCTACTACGGGGTGAAATCGGAGGTGGAAAGCATCCAAGTGGAGCTCCAGCGGATGAGGTCTTTCTTGAGGGATGCTGAGGCTCGACAAGATTCCGACGAGAGGATCTTCAATTGGGTGTCCGAAGTCCGGGAAGCAGCCTACGACATTGAGGATAGCGTTCTTGCCTACTTTGTGGCGAAGCTTGCTTCGAAAAGGTTA
Source organism: Lavandula angustifolia (assembly GCA_028984105.1). Lineage (NCBI taxonomy): Eukaryota > Viridiplantae > Streptophyta > Magnoliopsida > Lamiales > Lamiaceae > Lavandula > Lavandula angustifolia. The sequence continues at coordinate 13,357,885 of CM054802.1, read as the reverse complement.
AGGAACTCGAGGAATCTATTCAAGAAAACATCTACTTATGTGAAGGAAGTAATTGTTAGTTACAGAGTAGGATGTCGTATTTCGAATATCAGAGCCAATATTGCAGGGCTAGCCACGAGCTTGCAGACTTATGGGGTCAAGCCGGTTATTGATTCCAAAAGCTATGCAAAGAAACGCGATTTGAGGAGGTCGTATTCGCATGTTGTGGAGGAGGATTTTGTTGGTTTGGAGGAGGAGATCAAGAAGTTGGTTGGGTATTTGGTTGATGAAGAGAGGGATGAAGTGGTCCCGATTTACGGGATGGGGGGATTGGGGAAGACTACGATAGCTCGGAAGGTGTACAGCCATAGGGATGTAAGGCGGCATTTTGAAGGGTTTGCTTGGACATGTATAAGCCAGCAGTGGGATATGAAGGATGTGATACAGGGGATATTGATCAAGCTTGTGCCGGAGAGGCGGGAGGAGGTTCTCAAGATGAGGGACGAGGAGCTCGTGAAGCATCTGCACGACGTGCAGCTTAAGAAGAAGTGTTTGGTGGTTCTTGATGATGTTTGGTCCGGTGAGGTGTGGGAGAGGTTGAAGCCGGCCTTTCCTAATATGAGGGCGGGGAATGGTGGCAAGATTGTTCTCACCACTCGTAAGATGGAAGTAGTGCATGTTGTTAGTCCTAGTGGTTTTCATTATGAGCCGAGGTGCTTGACGAATGAGGAGAGCTGGGAGTTGCTGAGGAGGAAAGTGTTTCCTAGAAGACGAGGTGATCTTGGTAAGATTGAAACTTAATTGTATATGTTTATAGTCTTGATTGGATGGATACTATGACTATCAAGTTTCCGATTCTTGCTTATTTGGTTTAATTGTTCTTGTGATAATCATAAACTGCAAATAACTTGGGATACTGTTTCTTGCTTGAATCTGTCAAATTTATGATTCTTGCAGATTTTGTGCTTAAGGTTATTTGGAATTCGGTTCGATAATTCTTCCAGTGATTATAAACTGCAAAGAACTTGATAGTTACAAACTGCAGAGAAATTGGGATACTATCTCCAATTGTTCTTTTGACACTTAGTTGTGTATGTTTAAAGTCTTGGATACTATGAAGATGTTTGATGTGTTTCTTGCTTGATTATCTGCCAAATTTCTGATTCTTGCAGATTTTGTTCTTAGGGGTATTTTCGATTTCGTTCAATTGCTCTTTTGATGACATGCTATATTTGGACTTAAATCTTAGTGAAACATACATAAGAGCAAAGAGGATAAAGGCACAAAGATGCGCAATTTGAGTCACGGAAGTACTTTTTCGAAATCTAAGATTCCGATACATTGTTATGATCAATCCGGTAGATGAATGCTCTAAATTATAGCTATGCTTGTTCCTTATTCTTTTCTAGATTTTGAATGCTTTGTTAGAATACTAAAGGATGGCCTACCCATTATGCAGAGTTTATGATTGATCCGGAGATGGCGGCCTTAGGTGAGGACATGGTGAAGCGTTGCTGCGGCTTGCCATTAGCCATTATCGTGCTCGGTGGACTTCTCATTACCAAATACACCTTACGCGATTGGCAAATGGTATCGGAAAACATAAACTCGTACCTAGCCAAGGGCCGAGGGCTAGTCGGTGGGCAACAAGCAGTCAATGATGTATTTGAGCTCAGCTACCATGACCTCCCATACCAGTTCAAGCAATGCTTCCTCTACTTAGCCAATTTCCCCGAGGATTTCGAGATAGAAGCCGAGAAGCTCTACCAGCTCTGGCTGGCCGAAGGCATTATATCACACGACGAGAAGGCTGATGGCGAGACAATGATGGATGTGGCCGAGAGGTACTTGGCTGAGCTAGCTCAGCGATGCATGGTGCAGGTTAACGTTAAGGAGACCGCCGGTGGTTTCAAGAATTGTCGTCTTCATGATCTGATGCGGGACTTGTGCATAACGAAAGCTCAGAGAGAGAACTTCACCCGGGTTATTGATTCTGGGCGCGAATCGCACGCGCCCAGCTACAAAAAGAGGCGGATTTCGGTTTATTTGGAGCCGGATGCTGCAAAGGATGCATTGGCTTCAAGTGAGTATCATCACATCAGATCAGCATTCTTCTATGCGAATGACAGTAAAGAAGACGTGTTACTACGCGTCAAATCTGATCTTTGTCGATTCAAGCTGCTTCGAGTTTTATACCTTCAAGGCTTCTGCTACCCGCACGACTTCCCTAAAGGCGCGGGTGATCTGATCCATTTGCGATACTTGAGTTTGAGCGCGTCGAAGTTCAAGAAACTCCCGTCTTCGTTAGGGAGACTCATTTATCTACAAACCCTCGATTTAGAAGTCGATAAATCGCTCGAGCTTGTGATCCCGAACGTGATATGGAAGATGGAGGAGCTACAACATCTATATCTCCCTAGCAAGTTCCAAACTGAAGACGGTGCGAAGTTGCGATTGGATGGATTGAACGATCTAGAGACGTTGGTGAACTTCAACACGGGTTCGTGCGACGTAAAAGATCTCTACATGTTGAGTAATCTTCGGAAGCTACGAGCTTCGATCAAGGACAACCTCGATGACCTCCCGGACATATTCAAATTCTTGATCTTCACGAAGAATCAGTTAAGGCGATCCTCCCTCTCGATCTCGTGCTCAAGATTCTGCTCGGACGAGGAGTTGAATCTATTGAGAACGTTACTTACATGTCATCGCTTATACAAGCTATCGATAAACGGCCTCATAGCGAGGCTCCCGGAGCACTACCACTTCTCCGAAAGCATTGCTAAAATCGCGTTCAAGGCCTCGGAACTAGATGTTGATCCGATGGCAACGCTGGAGAGGCTCCCGAAGCTCAGCAGCCTAACGCTGTACGAATGCACCTACATGGGAGAGGAGATGGTGTGCTCGACGGATGGCTTCCCTCGTCTCCTCTACCTCAAGCTGTGGGGCCTCCCGAACTTGAAGACGTGGAGGATCGACGAAGGAGCCATGCCGAGGCTCACACGGTTGGTGATCGCAGAGTGCGAGAAGCTGGAGATGCTTCCGGACGGGCTCCGATTCATCTCCACCCTGCAGAAGATGAACGTGAGAGGGATGCGCGACGCGTTTAAGGCTCGTCTGAGAGCGGAAAACGGAGAAGGAGTCGACTTCTTCAAAGTTCGCCATGTCCCGGACATCAAGCTTGACTGATTGAGGTAGCAAACCTTTTTCTTTGGCATTTGTTAGATTTGTTTGTGTGGTTTTGTTTTGATTTGATTTTTGGTGCGGTAGGAGAATGTGATGCAGGAGAATGTGCCCCTTGGCTTTTGTAGTTGTGGATGAATTTCCAACTCTCAACAATTTGAACTTATCTTCATCTTTTCTTCCAATGTTGCTTTTAGTTTGGAATGTTTCTCTTTATTCTACTTTCCTTTTTTTCCTGCTCCATTTTTATTGTTTCTTTTCGGCACAAAAATTAATATAAGTACAGTAAAACATCTCTAAATTAATATAGTTTGGACCGGGAGATTTTATTATCTTAGAGAGATATTAATTTATCTATAAATTAATATTTATTAATTTAAGGAGAGTTTTCGATCTGAATGAAGTAGAATGTATAGTTAACCTCTAAAAATAATGAACCAGAAAAAATACAATGAATCATTTGGCTACATTTAGGAACAATAAATCAAGTTCATTGTTTTAAACAATGAATCATTTGGTTATTTAGGAACAATAAAATTAAGTTCATTGTATTTTTATTAAAAGATATTCAATGTATAATGGTAATAGTATATACTATATATAGATGATGAGAAAATAATTAGATTTAAGTTTTTTTTTTTAAACACAGTCAACGTTTAAATTATATTTTAGAAATTTGTCTTAGTGTTCTGGTAATTTAAATGATTATTAATTTATGATTTCGATGGGACTATATATTTACATTATAGTTTTTTGAAAATTATTATCTTATTATCTTATCGAATTTGATGATTTTTTACACTGGCCCGAGTCGGACTCGAGAAAAATACTATCTTAGAGAGGTTATTAATTTAGTAATTTATTGAGTATTAAATTACCGAAGTCTTACTGTAAACTATTTTTGTAAATATACGACTTTTCAATTTTTTTCCCATGTGTATACATTTTAAGCGAGTGTTTTGAAAGTCATGTATAAAATTAGGATTCGTATAAAATTCGTATATTTATAAACTATTTCAGCATTTGGTACACCAAACGCGACTCTGAAGAGTGAAGACATTTCAAAAGCGTTAATTACGATAAATTATGCTACCGAATAAATTAGTAATTAGTAATATAAATAGTATGACAATCGTAATCAAACGAAACGACTTCTTCAGCAGAAATCAGAAAACAAATGGAGTCGCGCTTCCACTCTCTACTCCTGCCGCTGCTCTATTTTCTCACTCTAAATCCAGTCCGGGGGAGCGGCGGCGGCGGCATCGGAGTAATCAAGGTCAATTACAGATTCGCCGGCTCCGGCGCTACTCTCAGCGCTCTCAGAGCTCACGATGATATCCGTCATCTCGCCATTCTCGCCGGCGTCGACCTGCCCCTCGGCGGTACTGGTCGCCCCGACGCCTCCGGGTACGCTTTTCTCTCTTCCTTTATATTTTGATTTTCGAATCTTCTCCGTTTTTCGCTGTTGAGTAAAGGAGATGGTGGTGGTGGTGGTGGTGGTGGTGGTGTTAGTTGTGCGAGGTTAAGTTTGGTGGTGAAATTTTCCGTTTAAGAGGGTGGATTATTTTATTTTATATGCTAGCAATTTGTGATCGCTAATAGAATGTGTAATTTTGGTAGTTTGATACTTGAATCATGAAGCGGTGCTTGGTTTGGTGCAGTTTCTGTGAGATTCTGGATTTAATTTATTGTTTCATGTTCCTAATTTTTGAAAAATTGTTTATTATTCGTGACTGCATCGGAGGAATAATTGGATTGACAAGGGGTCCTAGGTGGAATGCCCTAATGTTTTCTTAGGCACAAAGTAATCATATCTGAATGTGTTAGTTTATTTTCTGTTCAGTTTAGGATATGAGCTTATAGTTGTTTATTTTGCGATATGTATAGTATAGTCCAGTAATATGACGGCTCATTCACGAGTTTTCTACATTAACATAGTTTGAGGTTTTGGTCCAATCTCACAGCATTCTCTTGCTTATGTATTATAATCGTGCAGGCTCTACTATGCTAAAATTGGTATTGGAACACCTTCAAAGGATTACTATGTGCAGGTTGACACTGGAAGTGATATAACATGGGTTAACTGCATTCAGTGCCGTCAATGCCCCCGACGAGGCTACCGTGGTGTATGAGCCTACCCTCATCTACTTTCTACGTACCTCGAATCTAATATGGGATTGTAGTGGGCCTAGTGGCCTTACTACTGTATAATTCACTTTGTTCTATCTCTTACTATTGTGTGATAGACTTCATTTTATGTTTTGGCAGATAGAACTTTCGCTTTACAATCCAAAAGATTCTCTTACTGGAAAGTTTGTGTTGTGTGATCAAGATTTTTGTAAGGAGATTGGTGGAGGGTTAGCAGGTTGCAGTGCTAATTCGTCCTGCATGTACACTGAGGTTTATGGAGATGGAAGTTATACCATGGGATACTTTGTTGAGGATGTTGTCCAATATGATAGAATCTCTGGTGATCTGGAAACTAAATCAGCAAATGGAAGTGTTATCTTTGGGTATGTTATTGTTCTACTATAGTATACATTGTTGAATTCTTATATCCATTGTTTTTTTTTAATAATTCTTGTGTGTCATAGTTATATGTTCTCTATGCAATGATTAAGAGAAGTCTTTCTGAGCAGGTGTGGTGCCCAACAATCTGAAGACCTGGGGGCATCAGATGATGCACTTGATGGAATATTAGGATTTGGAAAATCTAACTCATCAATGCTTTCACAGCTAGCTTCCTCTGGAAGAGTAAAAAGATATTTGCACATTGCTTAGATGGAGTGAACGGTGGAGGTATCTTTGCTATTGGACATGTCGTGCAACCACAAGTGAATACAACTCCTTTGGTCCCGAACCAGTATGTCAGATCCTTTGTTTCTGGCTGTGTAATTTGCTTTTATCCTTCAAGCTATTTGGTTATGAACACCCGATAGAAATCCTTGGAAGCAATGGGGTTCTACATCTTGCTAATGACTCAGTTTATCTGTTTGTTTGAAAAAGAACTGGCCATACAAATTATTTTACAACTTCTTCCATCCTCAACATAGAGCAGCATGACATATAAGTATGAGAAGTAACCCTTAAATGGAATATAACTGTTATGTGTGGTTGAGAAGTAACCCTTAAATGGAATTTAACTGTTATGTGTGGTTCAGAATTCTTTAGGAAAATGGTTCATTCCAAAAGATTCTTCAGCAGTGATGTTTTGGCTACATATTGACTCAGCTATTGTAAACAGTGATTCACTCTGCATGGTCCACATTCAGATTTTCTAAATAAATATCTGGTTATGGTAGTATTGTTACTTTATTGTCTTCTCTGTTACCTATAGGCTGATTCTCGCAGTCATTGTAGTATATTTAATGTTAATGTCTTTTATGTCTGCTCCCTTGCTTAGTTTTACATCCTTATCTTAAAACAACTTTTTTTGAAATTGTAGGCCACATTACAATGTAAATATGACTGGAATCCAAGTCGGTCGTGAGTTCCTGAATCTGACAACAGAGGTCTATTCAGGAGACAAGAGAGGGGCAATAATTGACAGTGGCACCACTCTGGCATACTTTCCACAGGTGATTTATGAACCACTAGTGAAAAAGGTATCTTCCTTGCAACTCTTTTCATGAAAAGCACTTTGATTCCCAGAATTAATTGAAGGAAGCTTAAACTTTTGTTTTTTTATACTTGTTAGATACTGTCCTGGCAGATGGATCTAAAATTGCAATTGCTTCACGATCAATATACTTGCTTCGATTTTTCTGGCAGGTAGTGTCCATTTTTTGATGCTCTCAAGAATGATTAAAACCTCAGTTGATACTATTGTTTAAGTGTAACTCCACATTTTTCTGTTTCTAACATTCTGAAATCATGTATAAAAAATCCTGCCAATGCAACATGTTCCGATTTCTTTTACCATTTGGGTTTAAATAACTTGAAAATGCAGATTGATTATTGTGTTCTCCTGATGGATGGTTCTCTTTTCATATTGATGCATTAAACATCTAACCATCAGTCATATCAGTAATTACTTCTGCTCTTATACTCTCTTTAACTTCATCTTCACTTGTTTGTAGTGTTGATGATGGATTTCCAATTGTGACCCTCCATTTCCAAAATTCACTGTCTCTGAAGATTTATCCCCACGAGTATCTATTTCCATTTGTAAGTATAACTATGTTACACAAATATAATGTCAATTATCATCTGATCTTCCTATTATTGATAAATTATACTTACCGCTTCTTGTTTCGATTGGAATGGCATGGGTAAATAGCTCTTGTAAGTTGTTAATAGTTGGATTTATCTTTTCCTATGTAGGATGTCTAGCCTACATATTGCACCTTGCTCTTAAAGGAAATAAATAGGATAGTAAAGTTGTGTAACTATATTTTCATATCATAGCAAAAGAAAAGCGTGCATAACTCAGCTAGCAAGGCAAATTGTTAGGCTATGAATTTTGATTAGAAATCTCTTCCAGTTTTGAGAAAACACGAAAGATAGAACCGACCGACCTGCATCCCTTTGAGTTAACTTCTTTAGCACATGTCACCATACCTACTCTGTTTAAACTGACAACCAAGAAAATTAACAAAACTAACAAAAGCTGTAGATAGATTTGTCACAGAAGGCTAAGCGACTTCTTATGCATCAGTGCGGTTCCCCTAAAATGAATGTAATTGATTGTACCCCTAGTTTGTACGTACTATTTTTTTCATCTTTGATGGATCTTTCGTTGTTGACTCGATTTATTTTCTTCCACTGTTTTCTTTTAGATATGATGCATTTTAGTTTAATTATCTCTGTATGGAAAGTCCCTCAACTATTTTTCGACTGGTCTGCAAACTAAAATCTCTTTTCCCCGCCCATTTCTTGCTATCGCTGGACAGGAAGACTTGACGTGTATTGGTTGGCAAAATAGTGGCTTGGAGTCCCAGGATAAAAGGAATATTACTCTCTTAGGAGGTAGGCTTTGTTCATCCCAATTACTTTGTAGTCTTTTTTCATTGTTCTGGTAAATCTCAACATATCAAAATGCATAGCTGGTAAATACTCCCTCCGTCCCATAGATTTAGTCCACTTTCTTTTCGGCGCGGTTTTTAAGAAGAGTTGTTGATGTGTGGAGTTGTATGAAGTTGTGGGCCCCTTAAAAAAAGTGTGTAATAATTTGCCAAAAAAGAAACTGAACTATTTTAATGGGACAGCCCGAAAAGGTATATACCGGACTAAATCTATGGGACGGAGGGATTATAAGCCCCAATCCTGAATTTATCTCCGGTTTCATTTTGGCAGATTTGGTTCTAGCCAACAAGCTGGTCCTATATGATCTAGAAAAGCAAGCAATCGGATGGACCGAATATAACTGTAAGTTTAAGCGCATATATCCTTCTCGATTCGTGGTGCACCGTTTTTGAACACTCGTTTCGTTTCCCAGGTTCCTCGAGCATCCAAATAAAGGACGAAATCACCGGTTCAGTGCATCTCGTCGGAGCTCACTTGATCGCGAGTGGTTGCAAGTTTCATCCTCATGTTATTTTCCTCTTGCTCATGGCTCTGTTGCATCTCTTGTTGCTATGACCGGAAACATCATCTTCGTATACGTTAACAGTTGAAGCGGAAGACATTTTTCGACCGAGGGTAAGCCGTAAGGTACGCAACTCAGTATTATTACAGCTATCTTTCCATTTTTGTAGGTATTATTACAGTAACAAGGCATGATGTAATTAGCTATTTGTATAGATATAGATAGACGCTCTAATATGGTATGGCTCTTGGTAGAAGACAGTTTTTGGTTATAATATATGCATCCCATGGCATTGAGATGATGAAATTGGCTGTTTAACAGTCTAAAAATCATTTTTACTACAGACAGGCCTGCATGATTACAATTAAACTTCGATAGAGTAATAACTTCACTTAGATGATAATGTTTTTTCGATCCCAACTTGAGTTAATGAATTAAAATGATAGATTTCGTTGTACGAGTATATTTTTTTCGGTCCAGTCTCTTACTCGAAGAGGTTGTAGTTGGAGTCGGCGGCTCTCCCAGTCCCAGGGTCTCTCCCATTCACGTTTTTTCTTTTTCTTATCAATATTAAGATTTCCAAATGGATAGATTGAGGTATTAGTATAGTTAAACGTCGATAAGATAATAATTTTTTCGATCCCGATATGGGTCAATGCACTAAAATATTATTCAATAAATTAATAATCTTGCTAAATGAATATTTTTTTTCGTCCCAATGTTATTACTTTATCGAGATTTAATTGTATATCTAACACAAAATTTTATTTTTACTGCAGCCACAACCAAAAGTTTAAAATCCTATTAAGAGGCTGGCCAGCAATTAGAAAGGCTATTGCCATGTCCGAAATTATTCTCACTACAGCCAAGCCCGAAAAAATAAAATCCCATACAGAGCCCAGATATTAAAAAAGGCTATTGCCAAGGCCAAATTATTTTTCCTATAGGCAGACTCAAAGAATTAAAAGACTTAAAACACTCACTTCGTCTTCCACATTTCCTAAAACCTTCGGTCTCTCACCTTCTCGTATTGATTTATGAATGAATTAAAATATTTAGATTTATATATTAATCCCTCCATCCCACCTTCTCGTATATGAATGAATTAAAATATTTAGATTTATGAATGAATTAATATATTTAAATTTATTTAGATTTATGAATGAATTAATATATTTAAATTTATGTATTTTAAGAGAGTTGTTAGTTGTGAATAGAGTTTATAATAATTTTCTAATTTAGGAAATGGAACAAAAATTGTGACAGCTCGAAAAGGAAAGTGTGACAAAAATTGTGGACAGAGAAAATATTAATTTTAAATCAACCTTAATGGAGATTAACCACTAAATCAACATTAAATTAACCACTTAAATCAATTCAAAATTAACCAACTACACTACATATTGCCCATACATTTAAACTTATGATTCCATTAAAAAATTAAGGACCAATATGAATGTTACATTGCCCGTACATTTAAACTTATGATTCCATTAAAAAATTAAGGACCAATATGAATGTTACGAAGAAAATAAAGAATCAATTTGATTGTTTAACTAAAATTAAAATTCTATAAGAAGCCCAGCAGTATACTGCCAGGCCTATAATCATTTGTACTAAAGTCAGGTCCAATCAATTTTAATCCTATAACCTAGCCCAGCAATTAAAAAGGCTACAGCCAGGCCCAAAATTATTTTTACTACAGCCCAACTCAAAACAATTACTGCCTACGTATTTCTGGCACACTTTTTCGAAATAAATATTTCACTATTTCTGACACACTTCCTAATTTAAAAATAACTATCATCTATCTCATACTTTACCATCTTATCTCTTCTACTTTTTCTTACTTTATCTTCTCTATCTTACTTGATCATCTACTCTCACTATCTCTCATATTTTATTATCTACTCATATCTCATTCTTAATTATCTACTTTCTTAATTTCCGTGCCCAAATGAAGTGTGTCGAAAATAGCGGGACGGAAGTAGTAAAACCCTATAACCTAGACAGCAATTAAAAAGGCTATTGCCAGGCCCGAAATCAAGTTTAAATGCATGTATTTATCGCGTTAATAAGGCCAACAAAACAAAGTAAAATACATGATAAATGTGTAACATGTCATGGAAGGCCACCCAACTATCTTGATAAAATTCCAAAATTGCAAATTAAAAATTGCAGGTGCAGAAATAGTTATAGCCTAGTTTACTTGTCATGAAGAGCCTTCATCAGATACAGTCTACTAAAGCTTTGTCCAGCCACCCTGCAACACATGCCATTTTAGTAGGAGATATAAATGGCAATATGTAATCTTGACATCATATTGAATCACTAGATGAATATATATATTACGTAGGCGCCTGAATCGAACTCGAAAGAGAATTTCAAAATTACCCATTGATTTGGTTGCAGTAGTTGGAAATCTGATTCGTTACAAGGAAACTATCCAATCTTGATGGCTCCGGGATAGGCTTGAAGATGGGGTTGGTGGGGTCCTCCTCGGGTAATGGCTCTTCCCTGCATTCTTCCGCGCAGCGTTTTCAGCCCTACAAGGATAGATTCAAAATGATACACTTATGAGAAAGCAAGTGTTAAAACAGATCAAGAAATGGTATGGTTTTTTGACACCGTACAACCCGTTCCAAACGAAAAAGAAAGCCAAAACTCCGAATCTTATAAGGAAATAGAATGCTCCAATCATTACCTTCTTTTCTGAAGCCAGGCCTGCTTCTGGGCTTCTTGACGAGATAGATTCCTGTAGTAGTATTGAAACTGGAGAAGGAAAGGTTGTAGGACGTTATTGTCCACAAATCGGGGCCTATAGGCAACTTATGCAAACAAGACTAGATGCTGACCTTTTGTTGTTCCATTGACAAGTCATCCATGCATTCAATTAGAAACTCGACATTTCTCTCTAGAAACGGACTGGTCGATAGTTGCAGTCTATCATAATCGCACTATTGGAAAATAGAACAAGAGATTATTGTTACTTACAGAAGTAAAAATAAAGAAAAACTATGTGGAAACTTGACTACCTGTGTGACAGGAGTATCTGCCTCAAGCTCTGTCATAAAGGCACTTATGAGAGCAGAATTTGAAACCTTAATCTGTCGAACAACAAAACCAGTAGACATTTCAACATATTGCTCAATTTAACCTCGGACAGAAGTACAAGACTCAGCTACACATGAAAAAACTTATTGATCTACATCAATCTCTTAATACATATTAACCCACCCCCCTTAACCCACCCACCCACCCACCCCTGTCCCAAAGAATGTGTCTTGTTTTTTTGGGCACGATTATTAAGGAGAGCTGAAAGTTGTACTTGAAGTTGTATAAAGTGATGGGCCCCACAAATAAAGTTAGTAATGAGAGTTGAAAGTTGTGTGTGAAGTTGCGTGAAGTGATGGGTCCCACAAATTATAATATGTGTAATAAATTATCATTTATAGAAAAAGGACACATTCTATGGGATAGCCCGAAAAGGAAAACATGGCACATTCTATGGGACGGGAGGGAGTATCTAATTATCAGTTTCTCCATCTTCTTTGACATAGCTAAACCAAATATTTCTCAAGGGACCCGAAATGTCTAAGCATAATACGTTCATCACTGAAACCTAGATTAATCTTCTCTCAGTCGGATTCCCAAACTAGTTCATTAAAAGACTTCTATATGAACTTTAGATTCATTAGATTCATAACAAGACTTTTGTTTCTTATCAGGAAAAAACACTTCCGACATAAATAATGCAACTGCTACAAGTGATTAATTGAGTCGATCCACCAGAAATAAAGAATCAAAAGCTTACAGGAATCTCTTCAAAGATATCCACCCAGGAAAGGTTTTTCTCCCTCAACCTGAGAAGAAAGCAAAACATCAGACAAAAGTTCGGGTACATTTGAACTTATTGGGAGTAGTTTCACATTTTCAGCAAGGGAGTGAAAAACATAAAAAACTCACTTCTCCCCAGTAAAGTTATTTGTGCGGTAAAGCTCCATAAAAGAATCAGAAAGCTTCAGTGCCTTCAAAGCTAGAACGCCTTGGTTAGATCTTGAAGGATCATAAATGATGCAGACACATCGTCTTATGTTTTCCTGTAAGCGATTACTTCAACAAGTTAGGGATGGCAAGTAAAACACAATCATCATAAGCTTTGTGTAGAATCATGCACAGTCAATTCATATCTAACAGTGTTGTGGTCTTAATTAGAACTTTATTATCAAGAAGTTCATCTTTTTCCCTTCCAAATATCTATTCCCTCCTTCCCACAATTGTTGCTCCACTTTTCTTTTCGGGCTGTCCCACAATTGTGGCTCCATTTATTACAAACACTTTATTTAAGGGCCCCACATCTTTACACACAACACCGCATCTTTACACACAACCAACAACTATCCTTAAAAACTGTGCCGAAATGTTTTGGAGCAAGAATTGTGGGACGGAGGGAGTATAAGTTATGAATATGATAATATCAATCACTTGTTTTTATACATACATACACATAGTCATACGTACATCCTGTTAGTGATCATACTTAAAGATTATTTTATAATCTTATCTTAACTATAGTCAGGCAATATGTGTCTATAGACAAGAGACTACCTGGTAATTCATAAAAGTCTCTATCAATTCCGCTGTCTGGAAAGAGCCAAACAAAGTCGACTGGTACCTAGAACAATAATACGATAATACCGTAAGGAAAACAAGAACTTCGTATACATAAAGTACTCGTATGTTGCGGTGGATTTGAACAAGGAGAACACTTACCACCCAACAGTGTTGTTGTCAACATTAACCTCTCTTAGGCATCTCATCATCTCAAGCTGATAATTAGCACCTTCCACTTCAACCTCTTCATCTTCCTCACGAATCTGAAACATAAATAGCATTGAATTATGTTTCTTAATATACATTGTATTTGAATAAATAGGAACATCAAAAGTTATTTTCTTACCGGGAATGGGAAGCAATTGGTGACTTCAAGAACACTACCAACATCCAAACCGAGAAGCTGCCCAGTAACCAGAGCAGGTGAGAACTCCTTGCAGTGCTTGATTATCTTTAAAAATAACCTATAAGAAGATTCCGTTACAGTTTTTCAGGCCTTTCCAGTTTTCACCATGATAAAATACGGCAAACAACCAGGGAATTCAGCCTTGCATTAAATCTTGGACAAAATTGGCAGTTTCGATGTTAATTTTTGAAATTAAAAAAATGCACAAAATCAACCCTAAACCTAAAAGAGCAAATAACGGACAGAATTGCAAATATTCTTAGAAAATAATTCAACATCCATAACAAACATACCAGTCCTTCGATCTGGACGACTCTAAGCGGCGGCGTGGCCTCTTCCGTCACCGCCACTTGCAAAAACGATCGCGTGCCAGCTGCATAGCAATATAGCCACCAAAATTCAACAATAATTGGAAATCAAACGAAATCGATGAAAAACTGTAGCAAGAGAAGAGTATACGCACTGCTTGCCATGATCGATTGAGATTGATAATCCGAAGAGCTAGTTGTTCAGGCAGGGGACAGAACACAAATCAACAAAACCCTAATTTTGATCATCAATTTCGCCTTGTAGCCTTTGTCGTCATGGGCCAACTAAGTAGGCCTTCGGCCCATTAACAGTTTGCTTCTGAAGCAATGGGCCGCGGCTGCTAATAATTCTATTTTCAGTCTAAGAGGGAAATTACTTATTCTCACAGTCCCCTTGAATTATCTTGTTTTTAACTTTCGGCGTAGTAAAAGCGATTTGTCGTATTTTCTAAAAAGAAAAATAAACCAATTTATATACTCATAATCAACTATTCATATTAATCTTCATGCCGAAAAAAAAACGAGACAAGTCAAATGGGACTGAGGAAGTACTACCGCCGTCACATTATTTATGTCCACTTTGAAATGGGTACGGAGATTAAGGTATTGAGTGTAAATTAAAAATTGATGGGTCCAAAAGGTTGAAAAATAGTGTAAAATTAAAAAAATGATGGTCA
>CM054802.1:13115310-13342691 GCA_028984105.1 Lavandula angustifolia | reverse complement strand
AAATGGGTACAGAGATTAAGGTATTGAATGTAAAGTAAAAAGTGGTGGATCCAAAAGGTTTAAAAGTGGTGTAAAATTAAAAAAATGGTGGTCGAGAATATTGAAAAGTGGTGTAGTTTATTTTCATTTTGGTAATGATACACCCATTTCGGATATAGTGAACATGAATAACGGGACGAACACAATATTATTTATTAAATATCAACTTATCAAAAACCAATAACTTATACTCCTCGGTCCCGTTTGACTTGTCTCACTTTCCTTTTCGGGTTGTCCCACTTGACTTGTCCCATTTCTTAAAAAGGAAAATAATTATTAGACTATCTTTCACTTTTTCTTTGTGGGACCCACTCCCTTACACACAACCAACCACTTATCTTAATATATGTGCCGAAAAGATATGAGCCAAATCAAGCGGGACGGAGGAAGTAATAAAACCAGTAACTTATGCAACATTTAGTTTAAAGGATTTCGAAATCAAAAATTGAAATAAAACCTCATACAATGCGTTAAAATTAAAAGAGAAACTGAACTTTTTCAATAAAAAGAAAATAATAAACAATTTATGCTAACACAATTAAATAAAAATTAAGAATCCTTTATTGGTCATCTCCTATATAGCAATCCTAAAGATGTGTACATAGCTGGGCACAAGAAAATATAATACAAACATGAATAGCTCTAACTCTGGGTCAATAGTAAACTTCGCCCCGCCAATTTTAAATTCCGGATCCGCCCCACGCAACAACTGACCTCTTCTATTCTCCGTTCCAGTCTTCCAGCTCGCTGCGGGGTACGTATAGTTTTGCCACCCGTTCTTCCGACTCAACGTCGTTCACTATGCCCCGACACCTAGAAGACCCGCAATGGCAAGCAAGGCGTTCCCCGATCGAGAAAAACCGGTAGTCGTAGGTCAGTTCTTCGGCCGTATTGATATCGCGCTTGGCGAATATGATTATGTGGTCATGGCTGTTGACACTGATCACTCTTGAATAACAATTGGGCTGAAAACAGAGAAAGGTTGTTTGTTAGTGTGAAACTTGAGTTCTTGATTCTGCAGCTAAATTTGGTACATACTTCACATGAGTGGTTGATCAAGTGCGCAATGCCTCCCGCCTTCGTGGCATCGATAACGTGCTCGTCGTTGATCCGGAACATATACGTTCCGGCCCCCTGCATAGCAAATATATCATATCCTGTAAGGCGTCTTCATAAGGGAGGATCCAAAATTAAAAAACTAAGAGGGGCGAAATAGTATTTTTCGCAAAAAATACCGAAAACCCGAGATTATACATGATTTAGGGTTCTATCAGCTAATTTCGAGGGCCGAAATAATAATTTTTCCAAAATAGACAGAAAATTTAGAATTCCGCACGATTTTGCTTACCACTAATTTATTGTATGTCAAATGTTCTCTTCTATCGGCTACCGAAGCTCGAATGAGTTCACCGGTATACTCGATCACCTAAGATGCAACAAAAGATCAGCCTTAACAAGTGGAATCTCAAGATCACAAAGAGCTGGTTTTGGTTTGGGTTTTGGCAGAAATTTACCATGTCTCCTGCTCTGTATGAAAGTTTAGTGAAGATACCGAAACCGTGTATACGGGACTTCCCTGCGACGAATACAGTCGAAAAGGTAATGATTCAATAGAGTAAACTTTCTCAAGAACATAAGAATGAAACAAACTATAATGCTTTGCAGAAAGTTATACCTAATGCAAGTTTCAGTTTAAAGGTCTGCTTCATGTAGTTGTACTTATCAGCCACTGAGAGAATCTCGCCACACGGCTCAAGCTGCGCGATTCTTAGCTTGAGAAGATCTACCGAGTGCTTGGAGCCACCGGGTTCGTTGAAGGACAAATGGCGGCTGAACCCACCGGGCAAGTGTGGCACATTCTCCACATACAAGTGCTTCGATGAAGCACCGGGCGTACAATGTCCGTTGTTTCTCCGCTTCTTCCAGTCGTAAATTTCTTCAGATGGCGGAAAGGAGAGATTATAAATCCATGAAGACAAGGCTAATGTATTTAAAAAGCTAGGTTGCACGGATACGGGACACGCGACATGACGCGACACGGACACGGGACACGATATTTTAAAAACAAAAAATCAGGTGTAAAATAAACTAATTTTGTATATTTTTATTAGAATTAGATGTTATGTGTATATAAATCTATTGGACACGGCAATTGAAGTGTCATGTCGTATCCGAGTGTCTGAAATGTGTCCGATACGATACGTTGATGTTTTTGAAGTGTCCGTGCAACATAGTTAAAAAGAGAACGGTATAAAAGACTATACCCGCACGAGCACAGCTACTAGGGTTTATAGGTGGAGTGTAATTGGCGTTTTCATCATGACCGGCCTTTTTACCAATTCGTTTGTCGATAGACAAATGCTCGTTTGACTTGGGGCGGTGTTTCTCGCAGAAAGAGAGAAGCTGAATGGGCTGATACTCCTCATTTTCATCGGTAGGAACCACGTGTAGGATATCCATGTCCTCGGGCTACATATACGATGCAAGAACCGGGTAAGGAAAAAAGTCTCCCCAATATAAATTCACAAACGTTGTACCTCAAGGCAAAAGCCAGCAGCGCGTGCACAGAGGGGATGGAAAGCTGCACGACAGTTATTGTTCGAGCACTGCAGAAATGTTATATATATATAATGAGCGAATCGTGTAGAGGGAAACATCAGCTAAGTATAACGAATACACACGTACCTGTATACACGCTCCATAAGAAACACGACATACGCTACACGATAACTTCCACCGGTCCTTCAGAAAGAGAAAAGTGAATAAGTCACACAAACGGAACGAAACAGAAAGATTAAGGGCAAGTAGGCTTCTCCGTGGAAGGCAATTAATCGGTACTAATGAGAAAACGTCAAAGTTGAGGGAAAGAAAAGCTGAAAAGGGGTACCTTATTGATTTGATTAAGCCCATCAATGGGTTCCATCTTTTTAATATCCGATAGACAAGTTTCTGCACGATGATTGGGCCGAGATTTTATCATTGAAACGAGTTTTGCATGCATTTATTGGTACATAGAACAACCGAAACCTGGTATCCATATGGCACAAGCTAGATGGGCCCAACGTCCATCCGTGGTCGGTTTCATAGCACCCCCTGAATCAAATTTATTCAGATAATCAAACTCGGTTTTGTTTCTCCTGTATAGGGCTAATGTATTCAACAAAAGTTTAAGGACGAAAATTGCGATTAATTTTGGAAGTACCTACTACAGGACAAAGGCAACATGGAGGAGATTCAGGAGCTCCCGGACGGCATAAGTTGCACAACCAAAGCACTCCACCGGTAGGCTCGAGTTCTCCGTAGCATCTAGCGTGCACCTACATACGGAGCGTAGAATATGAATAGAAACATAAAATTTGTAAATCTTGAAGCAAAAAGAGACAAATCAAGGACAAGAAATACGATTTCTGTAATCTCATTGTGACACTAAAGGAAAATTAAAGCAGAAATGAAGTTAATCATAAAATCAAGCTTTCTCTACTAGAATAATATTGCGACTATTTCAGAACGCATACGAGGAAAGTCATTCAAGCTATGATTTCTAGCCAGCCAGGAGGGCCAACACCGGTGCTGTAAATAATGGAGAAACAGAACTTACCATTATCCTGCATTTGTCGCACTGAAGAAATAAGTTGTTCTCGTACTCCTGAACCAAATATTTTTAAATCACCACATTAACGCTTCATGATATATTTTGCTGGTAACGAAACGGTGTCTAAATATAACTGATAAGGCAATCTAGACTTAGTCAGATTCAGAGTTATTACCTCATCCATATGGCAAACATTGCACTTATCAAGATCCATCCATGTAACTGTTACTGGTCTGTAACCAATAGAAGAGTTTCTCATTTTCTTACTAGCCATCTGGGAAGATTTCGCAGCTGACCCGGAATTGGACATCTCCTATAAAATTTAACAATATGAAGGCTAAGAAAGACATTTGTGAGGCCCCATATCTACGGGTCACAAGATTTCCGGACTGGTAAATTAAGTAATGCAACATAGTTGACAATAAAACAAGATGGCTATGGTTTGAGTAAAATTAATGGTTAAGATGGTGCATAATTACCTTTATGAGTCTGGAAACTTTTGGGTGGGAAAAACCGAACATATAAGAACCAGAGGAAAGATTCTGGTCAGGTTTATAGCCTCTATTCCTGATTTGTACCTTCCTAATTTTGTTGTAAATCTTATTCCAGCAAGCGGAAGGAGTTGGCCCACTAAACTGTAAAATAAAATCAAACAACAGGACAAAAATGAGTTAAGCAGGCTCATAAGTAGGCAGTAAACAAATAGGAAAGGGACTTAAAAAAAAAAATTCTAATAGATTAGACTAAAAAGAATTACATGTTTGAACAAGAAAGTAAATAAACCACACGAAGAATCGATCAAAAGAAGTATTCTTTCAAGCCAATGAGAGAGTGATTTTATACCTCTTCTCCATTATCTGCAGTTACTCTAAACAGCGGTCGGTTCCTTGAGTCAACATCTCTCAGTACTTCCATCTTATACAAAGTATGTGCAGTTGGATCTGAAGCAGAAACGATAAGCAAAATGGTAGAACTGACGGGGGAATAAAAAGTAAAGCATGATTGTAAAACTAAATACCACAAAAAATGTTTAAGACTATTAATTTCACCTGTTAAGGAAGTATACATCCTCAGAGCAGTATATGCCTCGGGCCATATGAAGCTCTCGTTTTGGAAATGAGTGGAATCCCTGACAATCTTTCCTGCATAATTTTTCGTATGCATAAACTGATTCGTCAAATATGTCGTAGAGGTCGTGCCTAAACAATAAGCTGGATAATTGTCTTTTACATTGTCGAGTAATTAATAATTGAAGGTCCTAAGCTTAAGAAAGCAACAAGTACAGTAATGTACAATGTGTGAACATCGTCAAGACTTACCGAGGCTTACTATTTGCAACTCCCCTTCTTCTAAAGGGCAGCTTTTGAGATCATCAAGTTTCTTGCTTATCTCGTCATGGCTCATGGACTCACCATCCGAGTCAGCACCATCTTCATGTGCTCCACTTCTGCTATCATTTACATCACCATCAACACAATCTCGCAGCTCCAGCATTCTTTTAGGAAGTCTATGTTCGCTAAGATATCTGATCACAACAACTAATTAAGTAAATTTCGAGGAAATTTTTAATACTCCATCCGTCCTAGCCGACTTGTCCGGTTTCTTTTCGGCGCGTTTATATATGCAGGTTGATTTTAATAATAAAAGTGTGGGACCCATATAATTAAATAATTGTTAAAAATTGGTTTGTGTGGTAACGGTGTGAGACCCATAGATATTTAATTGTTTAAAGTTGATTTGAGTTGGTAAAGGTGTGGGACCCATTTCCTTATTTAGAAAGTAGGCAAGTGAAATGGGACAACCTAAAAAGAAAATGTGAACAAGTCGGGCGGGATGGAGGGAGTATTTCATTTGGAAGCTAACAGTCATCTTTTTCCATCTTCGTAATCTATAATGTCATCAGAAATATACTGTAAAAATATTCACCGGGATCGTATTGATGATAAATACCTTCCAAATGGTGATTTGATACGAGAAATACCATCGATATTTCACAGAAGATTAACTTCTAAGAAATTAAAACCACTCACATTTTTGCTTCCTCCAATGCTTGAATAAAGGTTGGTTTCTTGCACTTTGAATGGCAGGAAGAAATAAGGCCCTTGAGGAAAGAGATAACTTGTTTCCGTGCAACCCTGCTTATTTAGCAGATAGAAAGCACACTACCTAGATTAGTTACCGATTTCAGCAAAAATGATAACTCTCCACAAACGGCAAAGCCATCTAAACTCAGATAAAAATCATCAACATTAAGTCATTAAATAATACCTAGCAAAATCATGGGTTCCAAAGAATTGTACAAGGACAAATCTTTCCCCAGAAACCTTGTTCAGACCCTTGTATTTACCAATATGAGATTCATCTAAAACAATCGCCGGCCATACAGCATGTCCTACATCAGAGAAAAATTCAGATCTCACTAATTGATAAGAGACTTGTATGATTTAGAAAGTTATGTACAAAATAAATAAGAACTAAATAATAACTTACTTCCCATTCTGGAGACTTAGAAGAAAGCTCAACTGTAATTTATCAATCCACAACTTATTTTCTTCGTAATTTCTGAAAATGTTAAATTTCATTTTCACCACAAATCTTACTTGTCTAAACGTATGTTCATCTATTTAGGATCTATTTTCTTGTCCGCAAATTAGTCTGCGTACAGACAACTAGCACACTTGTTAATGTTGGTAAATGCCAAAACCAAAATGCTTCCTATTGAACTTTCTTACTGTCATTGAAGTTAATAATAGTTTACATCTTCATTTATTTGAGTCCATCAGATCTCAAAGCTTAGAAATTGACTGAATTTTTATGACCATGTTATGCAGTCGACGAGATAGGTCTATTTTTTTAACTTTATGCAAAATCAAAACAACATAGAGACGAACCAGTAAGTTTAGCCCAAACCAGATCTCCAGTCTCAATCTCCTGGCGATCATCTAAACTAGCAGCCAAAACCGTCATCTCGTTAACATCAATTTCATCAGCTTCAGAGCTCTTATCACATAACTTCAACTCCATACTTCGCATCTCTACACAAGAGACATAAAACTTGATACGCTCTTTTGATAAAGCCAGGTTTTCTTCCTCTCCATCCTCATACTTCACCTGCATTGCTCTCCACCGATTACTAAAGTACCCCAAACACTGTTGCATAATGTGCATTATAAGTACGCAAAGTAAAACAGCATTACATGGTGCCGACCAGACTCGGAATTGTATGCAGTTAAATGGCCAGAATACCAGCTTGCATCCAGTGGCCAGTACACCTGTTCCAATCAGCCCCAATTCACATTTAGCAAAAGTTTGAACGTGCCCCGTATTAATGCAAAATGTCGATGATAACATATCCATATAAGAATGCAATTTCAAATGTTTGTGATTATTAAAGTTCTTACCTTGCAATGCAACCCGATGAATTTCTTCGGTTCAACTCCCTCGAAACTCAACCTGCCACAAATTAGACACCAGATGGAAATATCATTAATCTGCAACATTCACATTTAACACATAAGGCTACAAAAAACCAAGTAACCAACACCATACCAGACCCATTTCTTTGTCCTTAAAGCTTCTGAATTCTTTACATCAGTTTCCAAAGAATCATTTTTACCTTTCTTCATCGTACTGCTATTAACAATTTTACAGATTTTCCTACTTCCCCTACCATCTTTACAACTAATTTTTCTTCTACCATCACTCAACGACGACGTTTGATCATGGGATTCTCTCGTTTCCACTCTCCTCCGCTTAATGCCACACCGATCTCCCCTTCCATCATCCTCCAAACCCTCCGATTTCGCATCCAATTCGCATAGCAGGCCCTCAAGAAAACTGGTTGCCTTCTTCCGCCGCCTCCTCGAGTAAACTATAGAAAATTGGTTGCAATTCTCCACGGTGATCGGCTCCTTCTTCAATTGATCATGTCCGTTAATTAGGGCTGGTTTGCGTGCAGCAGCCTTCACCTTCTTCGATCCGGCGACGCAGGGAGAGGTAGCAGAGTACAAGTCGCAAAGCGGGATGTACTTGAGGGGCGCATTCCCCTTGTAAAATTGATCTTCCTCGCGACCTTCGAACGCCGTGCCGAGCTTCTTCCCTCCGGTTTCGTCTCGAAAAGGCGGTAATGGTAATGCATCAGCAGCCATGGCTGAAAGGAGCACGGAGAAAGGCGATTCCCTTCAGCTTCTTCCTCGCCCCTCTCTCTCTGGGTGGAGAATTAGGTAATTTTTCATTTAGGGTTTTTCCGTCGGTGGAACCAAATTACCGGTTTCCCGCCGCTACTGCTGCTGTATATATAGTCACGCGCAAGCGCGTCGCCGCGATTGGTACGAAATTACGCCGGATATCGAGCGAGAGACGACGAATTCAACGAAACTCCGCAATTATTCATCAATCGCAATCGCTTTTGCAATTCTTTCGAGGTTGTGAAAAATCATCCATCTCTTCCTGAATTTGTTAGAAGAAAAACTGATCGACTCTATCAATTTCTGGATATCACGAAACTTGTTCGTCGTCTTCGCATTGAATGACTGAAACTGTATACTGTTGAACGAAGACAAAAATTAGTCGCCCAGATATTTATCCATGCAAAAAAGTGAGAATTTGTGAAAAATTGGGGAGATTTTAAAGAGAATAATAATAATAATATGGGATCTTTTCTTTTAGCCACTTTTACATAAAAAAAATAGATAACTAATCATCCCTTAAACTTATATTCACCAAATACTCAAGATTACCAATTTTTCCTCAAATTTTCGTCAACTTTTTTATTTTCTTTTTCTTTTTGTTAAAATCTTTCAGTGCCGATGGAGTGTCTATGGATGCCTATATCACCCTTAGACACTTCGTTATTTAAATTTTAGTGCCTAAGGGTGCCGATCATTTTATCGGCACCATAGGCACTATATAATTTATTTATTTTTTTTAAATCAACATATTCCCTATATCGGCCTACAACTTATTCGGCCGATAGAGGGACTATTTTTCAAATTATTCTATGAGTGCCTAAGGGTGCCGATCATGTTATCGGCACCCATAGGCACTATGTATTTTTTTTTTAAACCAACATGTTCCGTCTATCGGCCTACAACTTCTTCGGCCGATAGAGGAACTCTTTTTCGTATTATTCTATGAGTGCCTAAGGGTGCCGATCATGTTATCGGCACCTATAGGCACTATGTATTTTTATTTTTTTTAAACCAACATGTTCCCTCTATCGGCCTACAACTTCTACGGCCGATAGAGGGACTCTTTTTTGTATTATTCTATGAGTGTCTAAGGGTGCCGATAACCGATCATGTTATCGGCACCCTTAGGCACTATGTATTTTTTTTTAAAGAAACCAACATGTTATCGATCAATTGTTTTATAAAAAAAATTAAAATTTGAAATGTCCAGTGCCGATGACAATTTATCGGCACCCGTAGGGTCCTATCGACACTCATTGCCAATTGAAAAAAGTAAGGGTAAATGGGTAATATTGGGTATTCTATAACTATTGTTATAGTTAATAGGTACTTTTGTATTTTTTTTAATGAGATTGGATAAATACATGTATTACCACTAATAATAATAATAATAATAATAATAATAAGTCCCCTGGGGATGGCAGAGTGGTAGAGGTGAGGCGCCGGGGCCAGACGGGTCATGGGTTAATCCTCATGAAGTCTTCGTGACTGTCACCTTAGGGTGGTTGAACCTCTTGTGGTTTGCGATTCTGCACGAGGAGTTGAGGTTTACCTGAGCGCGCACTTGAAGGTATGCGGGTTGCCGCGGCTCTCAAATCAAAAAAAAAAAAAAAAATAATAATAATAATAATAATAATAATAATTCGCTAAACCCTAATCATTTAAATACTTAGGAGCGCTCACATTCCTCTCTCTCGGTCTCCCCGCTTCTCTCTCTAGAACCTAGAGAGGGAAATCGGTACGAATAACTTCATCGCGGAATCTTCCATCTCTGGTGGATTGGATTTATCCGTCGTTTGTCCGGTGTGTGGCTTCAGAAGAGAGAGAATTGCGGGATGGATCTTCCGAGCTTGGCTCTGATCTTGCAGGGCGCACTCAGCACCAATCCCGACCAACGGCGAGCGGCTGAAGAGAGTCTCAATCAGGTTCTACTGTTATTAACTCTGATTCGGCTTGAATTTTGATGTTCTGTTGAAGATTGTGAGAATTATGGTTAATCCGGTGGGAAGTTTGGGATTTTTCGGCTCTCCTGATTGAGGCATTAGTCTCCTTTTTCGGTGTTACTGGAATTTGAGTGATTGTAATTGACTTTGTGTTCTGGTTGTTGTGCTCTTGCAGATTCAGTATGCTCCGCAGCATTTGGTGAGGCTTCTGCAGATCATTGTAGAAGCGAGTTGCGATTTAGCAGTTAGACAAGTCGCCAGCATTACATTCAAGAATTTCATTGCCAAAAACTGGGCGCCTTATGAAGCTGGTAATTTAGGCATTCATGCATGTTAGGAGCATGATTTTTGTTTCCAGACTATTAGAGGTACTTAAGATGGTGAAAGCAGGCTACTTGGAAAGCTTAATTGCATTTTTTTCCCCCTGAAATTTGAATAAGATTGGGATTTTCAGTAGCTGGCTTAGGTCTTTCTAATGAAGATAACTGATACTTGAAATAGAATCTGATTGTGCTAGCTAAAGTATGTTTACGCCATCATGATTGGTGTTTTGGTGATCAAACGTTCTTGTTTCATGTGGTCATAAGGTGTTGTACAGTCGAGGATTTTGCCCGAGGACAAGGAATTGGTGAGGCAAAACATATTGAATTTCATTTCCCAGGTTCCACCAATATTGAGGTATCATAAACTTTTTCGCCTCGAGTTATTTACTTTTTGTCCAATTAATTTCATGCATATTCATGGGCGTACACATCATATATTACATTTGAGCAGCCAAATTGAGTTGTTGTAAAATGGCTTTTCAGGTTACTAACTTTTAATTGAGATTATGTGTTAAACAGAGCACAACTGGGTGAATGCTTGAAAACAATTATTCAGGCAGATTATCCAGAACAATGGCCAGCTCTTTTGCACTGGGTGAAGCATAACCTGCAGGATCAGCAAGTTTATGGAGCTTTGTTTGCGCTTAGGATTCTCTCTAGAAAATATGAGTGAGTTTATATGAAATTCTCTCCCTTAAAAATATGTTAGATGATTTAAATATCAATCTTTAGATGATTTAAATATCAATCTTTTAGTTCCACGTATGATGATATCTTGGTCATGCCTGATACTGATTGTTTGTGATTTTCAGGTTCAAGTCGGATGAGGAGAGAGTACCAGTTAATCATGTCGTGGAAGAAACATTTTCTCACCTGCTTAACATATTTAGCGGGCTTGTTCAGATTGCTAATCCTTCAGTTGAAGTAGCAGATTTGATCAAGCTAATCTGCAAAATATTTTGGTCTTCTATCTATGTAGGTCCGCTTCCTGTGGCATTAACATGTTTTGCGGGAAGTTTTCTTTAGTTTGCTAGAGCATTCATTACTTTTTATTTTTATTTTTACTTTTTAGAGCATTCATTACTTTGGCATGGTATATGATAGGTTTTTTGTAGGCATTATTTGAGATTAAGAATTCTAGGAGACTAGGAGCTTGTTAATTCCCTCTCGGTTGTCATTTTCTTTCCAATTATGTCTTCACTAGTGTTTCATCACATGCTTTGGTTTTATAAAATATTAATTTTCTAATAGTATTTACTGATATTATATTTTTCTACAAAATCCTTAGCAGTGCATGTTACATGAAGCATTTAGTATAATTCATCCTGCACGAAATTCTATGTCTCATCTGTCTCAACTGATCTGCTATTCTCTATGCAGTTGGAGATACCAAAACTGTTATTTGATCCAAATGTATTCAATGCCTGGATGATTCTTTTCTTGAATTTACTGGAGAGGCCTGTCCCTGTAGAAGGACAACCTGATGATATTGAGCTAAGAAACTCATGGGGATGGTGGAAAGTAAAGAAGTGGACAGTTCACATATTAAACCGGCTTTATACCCGGTAAGTTTTTAAATCTATTAACATTCGATGGTTGATCGTGCAGTTAGACCTGGCTTCATCGACACTCCTTTCCCCTTTTCTTCCCAGGTTTGGTGATGTGAAACTTCAAAATCCAGAAAGTAAAGCTTTTGCCCAAATGTTCCAAAAGAATTATGCAGGGAAGATCTTGGAGTGCCATTTAAATTTGTTGAATGTGATTCGTGTGGGAGGCTACTTACCTGACAGAGTTATCAATCTTATCCTGCAATATCTTAGCAATAGGTTTGTAAATTAATCTTATATTTTGGATTACTTTCTTAATCAGTCTCTCGGCCTATTTAATGAGTATATAATCACCTATGTTTAAGAGATGTCCAATGTTAGTACATTCCCTCTTTTCTGACATGGATTGCAATAAACTATAGTCCTAGCACATAACCTGCTATTAATTCGATAGTTGTAATCTGGGTAAGAGTGGTATTTGTGATATTTCTGATGACCTGTGCAAGCTGTATCTGATTCTTGTTCTTGCCATTATGCAGCATCTCCAAAATTAGTATGTACAATCAGCTGCAACCAAGACTTGATGTTGTTCTTTTTGAGATTATCTTTCCGCTGATGTGCTTCAGTGACAACGATCAAAGGCTTTGGAATGAAGACCCTCATGAGTATGTGAGGAAGGGATATGGTGAGTTAACTATACTATTTTACTTATTTGATTTATTTTCTTTATTTGGATATTTGAACTTCTCGATATAGTTATATGCAATTTCCCTATATCTATGTAGACATTATTGAGGATTTATATAGTCCTAGAACTGCTGCAATGGATTTTGTCAGTGAGTTGGTGAGGAAACGTCATAAGGAGAATCTTCAGAAGTTCGTATTGTTTATTGTAGAGGTTTTCAAGAGGTTTGCACATGACACTTATTACTAACCGAATTGAATAACTTGGCATCTGAATAACAGTTATCTTTCCACTTATTATTAAATTAGATACGATGCGGCAGCAGCAGAATCTAGACCCTATAGACAGAAAGATGGTGCCCTTCTTGCCATTGGTGCTCTGTGTGATAAACTGAAGCAAACTGATCCTTACAAGTCTGAGCTAGAACCCATGCTTGTACAACATGTATTCCCTGAGTTCAGCAGTCCTGTAGGGCATCTTAGGGCAAAGGTAAGGTTGGATTTACTTATCTACCTTTTCTTGATTCTAACTGATTTTGAAGTTGTATAAATTATATGTTTGCCTATCCTTTTCGCTCTAAGGCACTTCTAAAAAAATAGATGCATAATGCAACCTGGTACCACCCAATTGTGTTTAAATCATCTGATGAGTGAAGTTCAGGTTAAATACAAACCAAAGAGAACTTGTTGGTTCTTTGGCATTATGCTGCTAACAGTTTTAGAGTTTTGTTTGGCCAGTGCTTTGAAATGAACTTTGTTTATATAATAAGCTCTCTTGGTTTATGACCTTATGCTATTCTGCTCTTCTATGTGCTGTATTCTAGGCTGCATGGGTTGCAGGACAATATGCACATATCACTTTCTCTGACCAGAATAACTATCTAAGAGCATTACATAGCGTTGTTGCTGGGATGCGCGACCCAGAACTTCCTGTTCGTGTTGATTCTGTCTTTGCACTACGCTCTTTTGTGGAAGCTTGCAGCGGTATAGTTATCCGACATTTTGTTGCTGTATCTTATTCTAGAGTTGTACTTGCACTAACTCAGGAATTTTCCTTATCTACAGACTTGAGTGAGATCCGCCCAATTCTTCCTCAACTACTCGATGGTATATAACTTGTAGTCCTTTAACTTTTGTTCTTCATCAATCAGCAGCATTCTAATGGACACTTTTTACTATTCAAAATCTTATCAGAGTTTTTTAAACTAATGAATGAGGTTGAGAATGAAGATCTTGTGTTTACCCTCGAGACAATTGTTGATAAGTTTGGGGAGGAGATGGCTCCATATGCTCTTGGATTATGCCAAAACTTGGTAATATTAATCTACCTACATATGGGTGTGTTGGCTTGATCACTTTTGTTGTATCTAAAAACGTGACATTTTTATTTTCAGGCTGCTGCATTTTGGAAATGCATGAATAGCGCTGAGGCAGATGAAGAAGGCGATGATCCTGGTGCTTTGGCTGCTGTTGGTTGCTTGCGTGCCATAGGCACTATCCTTGAGTCAATCAGCAGCCTCCCTGATCTTTTTGCACACATTGAGCCAATATTATTGCCAATTATGCGTAGGATGCTGACTACAGATGGACAAGGTAGCTGCCATATTCTCATCATGTTTATTCGTTATTGTGCACATTTTGAGCCTGATGCGCGTCATCTCGTAGCATTTGGTAAAAATCCATCTACATCTATTTTGACGGGGAATAATGAATGATGTAAACATACTTGCATAGGCCATGCAGTAAACCATTATCTACTAATAACACGTTGTTATAATTTTGTGTTTGGCCTGTGTTCGATTGATTTATCTGAGATTACAAGGTAGTTTATGATTACCTCTTTATATGCTGACAAATAATATTCATATTTCTTCAGAGGTCTTTGAGGAAGTTTTGGAGATTGTTACTTACATGACTTTCTTCTCACCTACTATATCCCTGGAGATGTGGACCCTATGGCCATTGATGATGGAAGCTCTGGCTGATTGGGCCATCGATTTTTTCCCAAGTATGCTGCAATATTTTGGAGAAGTCTTGTCACTAATACAGTGCATTCTCTTTATTTTACTGCATTTTGGTGTTAAGCTACCACAGTCTTGAAATTTAGCTTCACTGATTCATGTTTCTCTTTGGAATTCTCAGATATCTTGGTCCCTCTTGATAACTACATCTCAAGAAGTACAACACATTTTCTCACATGCAAGGAACCGGATTACCAGCAAAGTCTTTGGACCATGATTTCATCTGTAAGTTGATTGGTAATCATATCCAATCCTAACGTGGTTGATAGTTTCGGGTTAATGTTCTTTTGCTAATCTTGCAGGTCATGGGTGATAAAAATCTTGAGGACGGTGATATCGAGCCAGCACCAAAGCTCATCCAAGTATTGTTCCAGAATTGCCGGGGTCAGGTCGATCACTGGGTTGAACCTTACATAACAATCAGCATGGAACGCTTGCGTCGTACTGAGAAGCCTCACTTAAAATGCCTCTTGATAGAAGTGGTAAGTATGCTATGTTATTCTCAAGGCTATCTTCCTAAATTGCAGTTTATCTATTTAACTCTCCGTTTGATTAAACATACACTCTTTTGGCTATGGAGTTAAGGATGGCTAGTCACCATGCACCTTCTTGCATTCTTTAGCTATAATTTTATGGTCCTTATGGATGGCTTGTAACAATCGTCTGACTATGACAAGAGCAACGAATTTTGACAGATCGCTGATGCTTTGTACTATAACGCATCACTGACACTCAACATACTG
Organism: Lavandula angustifolia; assembly: GCA_028984105.1. Classification (NCBI taxonomy): domain Eukaryota; kingdom Viridiplantae; phylum Streptophyta; class Magnoliopsida; order Lamiales; family Lamiaceae; genus Lavandula; species Lavandula angustifolia. The sequence continues at coordinate 13,327,609 of CM054802.1, read as the reverse complement.
CAAAAGCTTAATGTTGCTGCAGAAGTTTTCAGTCTTTGGTTCCAGATGTTACAGCAAACTAAAAAAAGTGGAGCCCGCGCTAATTTTAAAAGGTTCTGTGTATCTTCTTGGTTGTATCTCACCTGCTTATAGCGGAAAGAATGTACTAAATATATCTTCATGTTTGCAGAGAAATTGATAAAAAGGTATGCTGTTTGGGCTTGACATCATTGCTCCCTCTCCCTGCTGATCAACTTCCAGGGGAAGCATTGGAGCGCGTTTTTAAGTCTATCCTCGATCTGCTTGTTGCATATAAGGATCAAGTTGCAGGTTCCTCAATTTATATTTTTATATGCTTCACAAGTTCATGTGTTGTATTTCTTTCTCGCGTGTGAGTGCATTTTCTTACTTTAGTCCGTTCAAACAGAGGCCGCAAGGGAGGAGGAAGAAGAGCTTGAAGAAGAAGAAGATGACGATGATATGAACAATTTTGAAACTGATGATGATGAAGATGGCGATGACTCAGACAAAGAAATGGGTGTCAATGTTGAGGATGGTGATGAAGTTGAGAGCCTTAAGCTTCACAATTTGGCTGCTCGGGTGGGTAACACTAAAGCTTTTATGGTCCTTTTAACTCCTTGAATTGCTTTTATGAAGATATTCATGATAACTAACTTTATGCAGGCAAAGGCTTTCCGCCTGGCTGAATCAGATGGTGAAGAGTCAGATGATGATTTCAGTGACGATGAAGAACTGCAATCGCCAATTGATGATGTCGACCCTTTCATTTTCTTTGTGGATACTATTAAAGGTGAGCCTACACCTCTTTAATCTCCAATTTACACGGTTTCGTAATCTCTCTGCTCGGGTTTTATCCTGCAGCTCTGCAATCATTGGATCCATTACGGTTCCAAAACATCACCCAGACACTCGATTTCCATCACCAAGCTCTCGCTAGCGGTGTTGCTCAGCATGCTGAGCTAAGAAGGGTGGAGATTGAAAAGAAAAAACTCGAAACAGCTACAAAAGCAGCCGCTGTTGCCTCGTGATTCTGCTACCGGACTTCCACCTTCCCCTCTGAATTGGGTTTTCTGGGATTTTTCTTATCTCCAAGATAGTTTTCGGGATGATTAGCCAGGTGCGGTTTTTGTTATTTTATCATCTGCTCGACTGGTTCTTTTTCTACATCAGAAGAATGTTTACATGTCAAAAGGTGAGAGAATGTTGTGGATAGTTTAATGGCTTTTTTCATATTCTTTTGGAGGGAGGGTTTGCTTCCTAACAGTTTTGTGCCTAAAAATTGGTTGGTCTAGTTTTCTTGAGCGGAATAGTTAAATTCTGAGGGAATGTAGAAACTGGTCCATTTGGGAGTGTCTTGTTTTTTATTTATTTTTTTTATTTTTTCGTGTGTATATTGTTTTTTTTGAATGATGATGATAACTCGCAGCCGCTACCGAAGTGCGCACTGGGTAAATCCCGCTCCTATGCTCTAGTTTGCAAACAACACAGGAGAGTTCAAGCGCGCACTAGGTAAATCCCGCTCCTATGCTCTAGTTTGCAAACAACACATGAGAGTTTAATCACTCTAAGCTAATTATAGGTGACATGCTCATACATAGCGGTCTTGGTGGGTTTTGAATTCATGACCTTCCGGCCACAGGGTACCCACCTTAACCGCTATGCTAAACGTATATATATTGTTTGATATTTAGGTTGGTAGTTGTTGTTCATATATTTTTGCATTTTTTAGAAACAAAACGCTTATAACGGGATGTGGAGTATATGGAAGAATCTAGTTGTAGGAAAATGAAATTTGTGGTGGAAGGAAAACATATCTATTATTGCTTTTATTGTGGTGAGTTGGCATGTAGGTATATGTCTATTTTTAGTCTTATAATATGGTTTATTTTTGTCGTCAATTTATCTCCTCCCTTTGTTCCATTAGTAGTATATTGTTCCTTTTGAACACATTGATTAAGAAAGTAATGTTTCATAATACTCCCTCCATCCCATTGGAAGCGTCTTGTTTCCAATGGGCACGGATGTTAAAAAAATGATAATGTGGTGTATATTGTTTGACTTTTGGATAGTTAAATCTTGTCCACATATTCTTGCCTTTTTTAGAAACAAGACGCTTCCAATGGGACGCCCAAAATGGAAAATAAAACGCTTCCAATGGGACGGAGGGAGTATATATTATTTGACTTTTGGGTTTTTAATTTCTGTCCACACTACTGGAGAACAAAAATGACTTGTTTACATTACATTCAAGCTAAAAGCAATCTTTTTTCAAAATAATGTGATTATATATAAATATATGCTTCCTCAGTCATGTTATTCTTGTCTTAATTTTCTTTTTGGGTTGTTCGTCATTGTATCCTTTTCCGCTCTCGAGAATCTCCTCCCTTTTTCCACTATGTCCCCAAGAGTACCTAGAATCAATTTAGTCATGTTTTCATGTTCAAATTGAACACTTTCCATATTTTATTGTGCCTTTCTGGATATTCCTCAATATCCCGACTATTCACGAAACGTGAGAAGTAGATTTAGAAGAAATCTAAGAATTTCTTGGGAATCCTACAAGATTTGTTCGTTCTTTTTCTCTGATGATGGTCAGAATTTCGTTTGGGTTCGAATCCTACTAACAGATTATTGAAGAAACAACAAGATTTTTCTTTTGTCCCTTCCATGCGATCGGAAAATAAAGAATTGATAAACTCTGCACCGAACACCACTAGATGGAGGGAGTCTTTCGTTCCATTTTATTAGTTCAATTCTCTTTTTAGGACTGTCCCACAAACTAGTCCACTTTCCCTTTTCAATTTAAAATAATACTTTAATATATTTTAATAAACCCCACTATTTTATATTCCTTATATTCCACAAATAATGTTTTTCTTTTTTTTTTGGACTTCCCACAAATAATTTCCTATTTCCCAAAATAGTAAATTATTACACATAATCAAACACTCTTTTTTAAACATCCCACCATCTTTACTATATGAAATATATGCTTCCTCAGTCATGTTATTATTGTCTTAATTTTCTTTTTTGGTTGTTCGTCATTGTATCCTTTTCCGCTCTCGAGAATCTCCTCCCTTTTTCCACTCTGTCCCGAAGAGTAACTAGGATCAATTTAGTCATGTTTTCATGTTCAAATTGAACACTTTCCATATTTTATTGTGCCTTTCTGGATATTCCTCCATATCCCGACTATTCACGAAACGTGAGAAGTAGATTTAGAAGAAATCTAAGAATTTCTTGGGAATCCTACAAGATTTGTTCGTTCTTTTTCTCTGATGATGGTCAGAATTTCGTTTGAGTTCGAATCCTACTAAGAGATTATTGAAGAAACAACAAGATTTTTCTTTTGTCCCTTCCACGCGATCGGAAAATAAAGAATTGGTGAACTCTGCACCGAACACCACTAGATGGAGGGAGTCTTTCGTTCCATTTTATTAGTTCAGTTCTCTTTTTAGGACTGTCCCACAAACTAGTCCACTTTCTCTTTTCAATTTAAAATAATACTTTAATATATTTTAATAAACCCCACTATTTTATATTCCTTATGTTCCACAAATAATGTTTTTCTTTTTTTTTTTGGGACTTCCCACAAATAATTTTCTATTTCCCAAAATAGTAAATTATTACACATAATCAAACACTCTTTTTTAAACATCCCACCATCTTTACTCATAACTAGTGGCAGAACTAGAGCTATGAAGTTGAGGGGTCGAAGTAGAGGAACAATGGTGGCCGAAGATAGAGGAAAAAAATCGAAAGTTGCTAAATATAGTTTTAAATGGTTCGAACACAAATACGATATGAAATATATAATATATATTATTTCTTATATTTGTTATGCTGAGAAAGATACTTATACAACTAGTAGAAAAAATAGAGAGAGAAAAATACTTATAACATGTGAGAGAGATGCATATATATTGAATTAATTATACTTGTAATAAAACTAAAGAAAACTAGAAAATGAATAATTTAAAAGTCTAAAAATAAAAGTCAAATGAGTGCATTGAGTTTTGAACATGAGACCTCTCTTAAGAGAGACAAAGTCATTAACCAACGGTACTACAAGTAAATAGTTAATTATATTTTTCACTAAAATTATCCATAGACAATACAAATTCTATACTCTATTCAATCGAAGTTCCGTCGGCCGGGGGTCGGTCGACCCACCCGACCCCCCTCTAGTTCCGCCACTGCTCATAACCAACCACTCTTCTTAAATCCCGAAGGAACATTATTTATAAAACGAATGAAGTACTATTTTACACATAATAAATAATTTTTATTTTCGTATTGAAAAGAAAACGGATTAATGGAGTGGAATGGGGAGGAGGGAGTATAATATAAGGTGCAAGTGTGAAGTATTCAGTGACGCAAAAGAACAAAGAGACGAGACACCCACGAAACAAGAATTCATGGCACTTGATTTCTCCACGCAAAGAGACGAGACACCCACGCAAAAGAACAAAGAGACGACTCTCCTCTGTGGTTTGCAGGCTACTGCAGATAGAGCGGGGTTTACCCAGTGCGCACCGAAAGTAGCGGCTGCGGGTTCACGTATCAAAAAAAAAAAAAAAAAGAATTCATGGCACTTGATTTCTTAACTGCATCTAATAAGAGAAAGAGAAGTCTCTCTTTCTTCTTCTTCTCTTTTGTTTATGTATATATATACTTGAATATCTGTACGTATTAAAACATACTCTTTCTTCTAAGAAACGAAAATGGCACTCACGGCGGAGCAGCGGCGGCGCCACATAGTCATGCTACCATTCATGGCGCAAGGCCATCTAATCCCATTCCTAGCACTAGCCAATCAAATCGCCCGACGCTATCCCTTCACAATCACCATCGCCACCACCGCACTCAACGTCCGCTACCTCGCCGCCGCCGCCGCGAAAAACCCGCCGACGCCGCAGGCTTCCCTAATCAATTTCTCCACCCTCCCCTTCAACAGCTCCGACCACGGCCTCCCGCCCAACACGGAGAACACGGAGGCATTACCACTGAACCTAATCGTCAACCTCTTCCACGCCTCCGCCGCCCTCGAACCGCACTTCCGCCGCCTCATCGGAGACATAACCGAGAGCGACGGCGCGCCTCCGCTCTGCATAATCTCCGACGTCTTCATGGGGTGGGCTAACGAGGTCGCCAAATCCTCCTCCACCGTCAACGTCGCCTTCACCACCGGCGGCGCGTACGGCACCGCCGCGTATGTGTCGATGTGGCAGCACCTCCCCCACCGCCGCGCCGGTAACAACTCCGACACCTTCACTCTTCCCGGATTTCCCGATTCTCGAACTTTCCACATCTCCCAACTCCACCGATTTCTTCGTGACGCCGACGGTACGGATCCATGGTCGAGATTCTTCCAACCGCAGCTGGCGAACTCCCTCAACTCCTTCGGCTGGCTCTGCTCGACGGCGGCGGAGATCGAGCCGTTGGGATTTGATATTTTAAAGGAATACACAAAACGCAGCGTTTGGTGCATTGGACCGCTCCTCACCCAAGCAATGCTCGTCAAAGATAAACCTCGTCTAATCGGAAAACACACCGGCCGAGATCCCGGCGTCTCGCCGGAGAAATGCCTCGATTGGCTGGACTCCAAGCCGGAGAAATCAGTTCTCTACATCTCATTCGGATCGCAGAACACGATTAGCCCCAATCAGATGATGGAATTAGCGTTAGGGTTAGAAGACAGCAAGCGCCCCTTCATTTGGGCGATTAGGGCTCCGACCGGCTTCAATTCGCGCGACGATTTCCGGCCGGAGTGGCTGCCGCCCCGATTCGAGGAGCGAGCCGCGGCGGCGGGGACCGGACTGGTGGTGCATAAATGGGCGCCGCAGCTGGAGATCCTCTGCCACAAATCGACCGGCGCGTTCCTCACCCACTGCGGTTGGAACTCGATCGCGGAGAGCTTGAGCCAGGGCGTTCCGATGATCGGCTGGCCGCTGGCGGCGGAGCAGGGGTACAACGCGAAGATGATGGTGGAGGAGATGGGCGTGTGCGTGGAGATTTGCAGGGGCGTTGAGAGCAGAATCAGCAAGGAGGATGTGAGGAGAGTGATTGAGACGGTGGTCGGAGAAGGGAGTAAGGCAGCGGATATGAGAGAGAAGGCGGAGGAGATCGGGGAGTTGATTAGGGCGGCTTTGACGGAGGAAGAAGGGCGTAAGGGGTCTTCGGTTAAAGCCATTGACGATTTCATTACAGCTCTCCTCTCTTAGAAACCGCATAATTAAATTAATTACCGTAATTAATTATTACTAATAATTAAGATAATTGTGTTCTTACATTACCATGTTTGAGATAATTAATGTTGTTAGCTAATGAAGATGACAGCAAAAATGCATGTGAAACGGTTATGATTAATTTGTTTAATGACGGTTTTACATGGTTTTAATTCACCAAACTAATAAATTCGGTTGGATGTAATTTCAACAAATATGGAATAGACAGTCAGCTCAGTTGTGTAGTGTCGGACATTTCAATATGATATGATATTTTAATTTTCGTGTCTTATATGATTCAATATATTACATTACATCTAATTATAATAAAAAGTATAAAAAATTAATTTATTTTATACTACAAACATCGTATAGTATTCTAAGTTTTAAGAAAATACCATGTCTCATATTCTTAATTCTTAATGCAACATAGGTAGTAGTTGGGTTTGAACCACTAAAATTTAATGTAATTTGAACAAATTTGACTCGTTCATTAATTTACCTTTTTTTTTCGATCCTTAGGTAATTCATCCACCTAATGGCAAAGCCTCATGAGAAATTATATTTTCCATACAAAGAAATCATATATATGGAATTTCTAGATTACAAAAATTTGAATAAAAAGGCAAAGAATTTATGGCCACAAAATAAACAACTCACAAGTCAAACAACATATACCGTACAATATTAGTTTTTCAATCTCCATGTCCAAAAGAAACCAAATGCTATTAATGAGATGAATATTTTAGTAAGTGGGTTAATTTGATCCAACAACTCATAAAATGACTAAGGCCGCGATTGGAAAAACAGCTTAAATAAGTGTTTATAACATTAGTGCTTATGGTATAAGTACTTATAGTATAAGAAGTTAAATTGAATAAGTTGTTGCGTTTTGTTACATTTACGTATAAACACTTAATTAGAGAAAATAATAAAATATAGTTTAAAAAACTGTGGTAAGATGGATTTGATATGAGCATCTATTTTTCATAAGTTGTTTTTAGCTTATTTTCATAAACCATCCGAAACGCGGACATAAACCTTATTTTCTAGAATAAACTAAAATAAATTGTTGATAAGCTCTTCTAACTTGACTTAAATTTCCAAAAGTCCGATTACTTCCAACTCAATCCAACCAAATTCACGTGTTCGGATCCACAGTCCGAACATTTTAACAACCCTAATCATAACCAGTGTTTTGAAAACTGAAGCCGGGCATTGACCCGGAAAATTAAATTTTAGTGGTTCAACCGGTTGAACCGCTAGGTTGATCCGGTAATTTTCTCATAGAATACCATAAATTTATATAATTCTATTTACTTTGAAAAATATATCAAGATATGTATTTGGTCTAGTGGATAAGACTTGAGCCAAAATTGGTGAAGGTAATAAGAGTTAAAAATCGGGTCAACCGAGCCGCTGAATCCCTATCAACTCAATTTACCTACCGGGTCACACCAAGTCTGCCCGGAGAAATAGACCTCTCATAGAACCGGCCCGGATTACCTACTAGGCCACGGTCGAACCGGATTCAACCGGCGGGCCGGACCGGTTCTGAGAACACAGTCATAACTACCTAAAACAAAGCGATTTCGACACAATCTTGAAATTTCAACAAATACTAACCCTATGTTTGTAGGTGTCACTATTTTCACCTGGCCCAGCTTTCAACTCCACTAAAATCAAATCCCTAATTTTCTTATCCCTCCCCATTATTACTTCTTTTTTTAAAAATTTGTGTAATAATTTCTAAAAAAAATTCCCCCCAAAAAATAAAAATAGCAAACATTTAGAGAGAATAAATGTGAGCCACTGAGCCCCCACTCCCCTGCCACTCACTGCAATCCTCAACCCCCATTCTTTATTACTCTTTTTTCCAATTAAATTCCCCCTCCACGAATTCAATGCTTAATTAACCTCCACAATCTCTGCAAGAAAAATAATTACCCGCAATCCACGCAAAATTACCCTCCAAACCACAGTCAAAATTGAATCAAGACAGCATAGAAAGCAGTGAAATCCCACTAAAAAGAAAGCATTTGTTTAGCACAACACCATGATTAAGACAACCTCTCCTTGATCCCCTCGAACTCAAAAGTCCATAAAGCACCGATCTTTTTACATGCCCACCATTTCAACCCCCCCCTCAACACCCCACACCATTATCCAACATTTCAAAACCCCCGCCCCCTCAACACCCGGCCACTCACGAGAAAATATCAATTTTGATCTTTTAATGTGACAGTATTCAATTTTGCTCAAGTAACTTTATATAGTGTTTGATTTTGGTCCTTTAATATAACAGTGTTCGATTTGGATCATATAACTTTATAATATGTTCAATCATGGTTCTATAACTTTACAAAGTACTCCCTCCATCCCATAGAAAGTGTCATCTGGACACGGAGATTAAGAAACTTGTATTGTGTGGTATGTTTTGTTTGACTTTTGAGTTGTTAATTTTGGTTCACACATTTTTTTTTAGAAACATGACATTTTCCATGAGACAACCCAAAAAGAAAATCAAGACACTTTATATGAGACGGAGGGAGTATATGATTTCGGTTCTCCAATAAAAAATGATAAAGAGAAAAAGACACATGAACTACACTCTTCGCTGCATGACTAAAATAAGACATTTTATAAAGATGCGTAACAAAAAAAAACGCTTTTAAAATTACAAGATCAAAAAATAGTTAGAAACTACATTGCATAACCAAAATCGAACTCATTTTAGTAATAAAAATATTCGTTTTCTTGTCATGAAATTTTATAAAATGGCTAATTTTAGTCATTCGACAAGTGTGAAATTCACGCACCCTTTTATATTTAACAATTTGTATCAGATAATCAGAATCGAACACTTTGTAAAGTTATAGATTCAAAATGTAACACATTATAAAGTTATAAGACCAAAATCGATCACTAACACATTAGAGGACCAAAATCGAACATTAATTAAAATTAAAAAACCAAAATTAAATATTTATACATTTGAGGATCAAAATCGAACATAATAAACTATATTAAATAACCAAAATCGATTTTCACACAATAAAGCACCGATCTTTTTATATGCCCACCAAAATTTATCCAATATTTCAACCCTCCACACCCGGCCCCCTCACATGCCACCATTTTTTCTTTATTACATGTAATAACAAAGTTTGTATTGAGATTATTGATGTAGTAGTCTACTGCTTCTCCTCTTCTCCCATTTTCTTCCTTCCCCCTTAAGAATGCCGGAGGTGGGCTTTCAAGATTTGAGGTCTGGCTTCAGGGCCCGCGATGTAAGCCCGGATTCCGTCATCTTCACCGGCGAATCGAACTTCAGCCTCTTCTCCTCCGCTTCTGCAAGCGTCGAGCGTTGCTCTTTTGCCTCGGATGTTCCTGATCAAGAATCGGTTTCCTCTGCTGTTTCCCAAGTAAATCTGCTTGATTTGTACTCCCATTTTCTTGAATTTGTATTTTTTTTTTCAAGTGGGTAATCTTTGTTTGAGCTGAGATTTGGTTTCAGTGATGAGAAAATGTTCAATGCATGTGATGTTGTGTTCTTGTTTAGCTTGTGGGTCGGCTTAATGTTGTGTTGATTATGATATTCATCCTCAAAGAGAAGATTTTTTTTATTTTTTATTTTTATATATATAATAAATTTATAGTGGGGTTACTTTTGTTTTAGGTGATTTTGGATTTATCCTCTGTTGTTTCCCAAGTACTGCTGCTTGATTTCTTTCCATTTTGACTTCTTATTTTTCTTGAATCTACATTTCAACATGGCTATTCTCAAATCTTGCTCAATTTGGTGACTTTCCTTAAGATTTACTTTCAGTTTTGAGAAGATGTTCAATGTGGTTACTTTAGTTTCTGTGGGTGGGTGGGTGGGTGGGGGGTATGGATATTCAGAGATGGGAGTTGTTCAATTTAGTAAAGAAAACTATGTCCCCTTTGAAGGAGCTGGAAATTTGAAATCTTTGATTTGAAACAGCATTTGGCAGGGCATGAATTGTCTGAAGTGTTGAGTGGCCCAGATCCAGATCCAGATCCGAACAAATCGAAACCAGTTCATAAGAACAGTATTAGCCTCAGCAGAAAGGAAAAAGCAAAAGGTGCTGTGAATCTTCTTTTCTTGATTTTCATATTGGCTCAAAATGATGAGCAGATTTGAATTTTTAGGTCAAAATGCTAACTGTTCTTGTTCAATTATGGTTTGTATTTTAGTTCAAAAGTTAGATAGTAGTGAGGCTGAAACCACAGAGGATGAGAATGCAGGCATAGATTCTTCAAGAAACTCCTTCTCACTAGCTCTTAAAGGTAACAGCTTTCTGCCTTTTGTATAACAATCCAAGATCCCACTTGTGTTTGTTTATTCATTTGGGTTTTCTCGATACGGGTTTATGATTAGAATGTCAAGACAGAAGGTTGAGATCTGAACTTCTGTTGAAGAAATCGGACCGTAGGAGGCCCGCTTCTCTAGATCTTAACAATCCGGTAGCTGTTGCCGTAACTTCCACCTCACCGCGATTAGGTGTAATGAAGAAACCGTCTACTGCAGCTAGAAAGACCGGAACATTTCCCAGCCCGGGAACACCTAATTATCGACACGCTAGCATTGGAGTCCATAAAGGGTGGAGCTCCGAACGTGTCCCGCTCCATACGAATGCAAGTAGAAGGAATGTGAACACTGCATTGCTTCCTTATAACGGGAGGGCTTTGCCTTCGAAATGGGAAGATGCGGAGAGGTGGATATTTAGTCCGGTGTCGGGTGATGGCTCAACAAGAACGTCGCATCAGCAGCCTCAGAGGCGGCCCAAGTCGAAGAGTGGGCCCCTCGGCCTTCCAGGGGGCTGCTTATTATCAAATGTTTTCTCCTGCCACGCCCATGTTTAAAGGGAGGCGTGGTGAGAAGCTAGCATCGAATTCTCCTTTTTCCGCGGGAGTAATGGCTGTGGATGGATTATCGGTTCGATTTGGAAGCTGCGAAGGGAGCGGGAACTTTCTTGCAAGCACGGAGCCTTGCATGGCTAGGTCGGTTAGTATACATGGATGTTCCGAGGTGCTAGAACCAACCATCATTAGGACAGCAAGGTATGGTTCTGTCCTTCTTTATTTGCTCGATTTTGTTTCGTGTATTTAATCGAATCGTTTGAAATATCACAATTAACACTATAATGCCATATTGACAAGTGGAAGTCTAAGCGTATGTTTATAGCTTCTAAAAAGATAGTTGGATCTTAAACCCAAAACGAACCGGAAAGAAATTATTATCTAAGCGAGATTATTACTCTATCGATTATTACTTTATCTAGGTTTAACTGAACTCTCTTTTATACATGCTACTTAGTTTTGTAACTACCGTGTCTATGTTTTGTGTATTTTATCGAATCGTCCGAAATATTACAATTAGCACTATGATGCCATATTGACAAACGACACGTTTTTAAATCTACGTTTATAGCTTCTAATAATAGAGTTGATGATACACATTTTATACACCCTAAATTGGTTTGGTAACAACTTTAATCATATTTGGTGTCTATCTTTACAGATGTTAAATTTGATTCGATTGAAGATGGTGCGAACAACATATCACGCGCCGTTTCAAGAAGGGATATGGCGACTCAGATGAGCCCGGAGAGTAGCAACCATTCATCGCCACGGAGAAACTCGTCATTCTCTCTAGCTACTCCTTCTATTCTACCCATTGTAGAATCTTTGAGCATGCATCCCTCTAGACCCGAAATGAGGGACGTGGCAGTCGATGAACGGGTCACCATAACAAGATGGTCGAAAAAGAACAAGGGCAAAAATTCATCAAGGGCCAGCCAGAATGGCGACGATTCGAAAAGAAAAGCTGTCAACTATCGTTCTTCGAATTGGGAAGTCTCGACAGATACATCTAAGACTATTTCAAAGTAATTTATACTTTCTTTAGTCGGGTGTTCGCTTAAAATGCTTAAAATTCTCGTGTTTCTAAGCTTCACTACTACCCATTTCAGGATTCAGAGGGAGGAAGCCAAAATCACTGCATGGGAGAATATGCAGAAAGCGAAAGCCGAGTCTGCAATAAGAAAACTTGAGGTACTTTTCGCTTTCTCTTGCTCTTTTACTTATACGAGCTGGTGTGGTCGAACTGTTTATGTCGAACGTAATTAAGCCTACAATGAATTTTCCAGACATATAAGCTTATGTTTACTAGTGATGGTCATAAGTCATGTGTATGTTAAGTTAGGGATGTGTTCGCTTTTCAACAATTTTAGTAAATACTACCTCCGTCCCGCTATTTCCGGCACACTTCATTTCGGCACTGAAATTAAGAAAGTAGATAATTAAGAATTAGATATGGGTAGATGATAAAGTAGGAGAGATAAGATGGTAAGAGAGAGAAAATGATAAAGTAAGAAAAAGTATGAGAGATAAGATGGTAAAGTATGAAAGAAATGATAGTTTTTTTCAAATTAGGAAGTGTGCCAGAAATAGCGGGACGGAAGTAGTATATTACGAAAGATTGCGAAGATTTGATTAGTATACATGGATCAGATGAAATTGGAGAAGAAGAGGTCATCATCCATGGACAAAATAATGAACAAATTGAGGTCTGCTCAAAAGAAGGCTCGAGAAATGAGAGGCTCCGTGATGACAAACCAAACGATAAGGCCCTCCGAGAGAGCCTTATCCTTCCGAAGGGCACGACCGATTAGTTCGTTAACTGGTTGCTTTACCTGCCATGCTTTCTAGCTCATCATCATCATCATCATCTAATGTTCATGATGTTAAGGTACTTATTCGACATCAACCGTCCCTTTCGATTACGATCATACGGAAACTCATATGGGGAAGTAGAGAAATCTTGATAGTAGAAGTATATGCTACTTGTGATGTGATTCTTCATCTATATGATCAGAATGTTTGCCAAACGCAGTTGGGATTTGATCATGTTATGTGGATTTGGCCTTGCAAAGGCAGGAAACAATCTTGGTTTGTGGGAGTGAGGTTGCAGAAATGTTCATGCAAGTTTGTATTGTTGTAATATAAGTATAGTATTATTATGAACTTGACATGTATCAATTGTCAAAGAGTGATCCATTTATTCATATTAATTTGTGGATTAACTAATTAGTTGATCTACACCCCTAAATCAAACTTTGGCTGTGAAGGAATGGTGGCTATGATTATTAATTACAGTTAAAATTCGATAAAGTAATAATCTTGGGAACCGAGAAAAAAATATTCATTTAACGAGGTTATTACTTTCTTGAGCATTATTTTAGTGCATTGACATGTATCGGGATCGGAAGAAATTATTATCTTAGTGAGATTATTACTTTATCGAGGTTTAATTGTACCTTGTGACCTAAGTTCCCAAGTTGAAGATTCGGACAATCTTGATTTTGGTCTTTAGCATTTGTTAGTCTTTTGTAGTTGCGTTCGTTTTTGGTCTTCCGGTAGAGAGTATCTCAAGCACCCCTTTTCACTCACATATTTTACCAATGAATTTAAAGGGTATGTGAGTACACTTTTTCTTAGAGTACTAAAAACCAACACAGCCACATTATAGAACCAAAAAATAAAAATAAAAAATAACAGATCACATTACATAAACAAAATTGAAATTTATTTCATCAGAATTGATCGTGGTGTCTTGCTCTTTTACGAATGAGGTATAAGAACCGGATCCCGGTCCAACTTCCCTAATCTAGTCACATTAACATACTCTAGTGGAAAATGATTGGTTAATCCGAGGACAACAAATGCTATTAACCTAAACACTTTCATTAACCATCCTTCCTTATACTCTTTTCCCTTCATCCAAGGTAAGATGAAGCTCTAATCAGCTCATAAACAGCATTCAAGTGTCGGAATAACGACTTGCCGTCATGACCACCTTAGCGACGAGTGGCACATGAAGCACCGGGTTTCTAAGTGTCGGAATAACGACTTGCCGTTGCTTTTCGAGGAAGAGGGGAGAAGGTGGGGATGTTTATAGGTTTAATTTGGTGATGGATTTGTGGAAAAAGATTGAAAGTTTGGATTCGTGCAGATAAACATAATTTCTTCTAGCACACTTAACATATTCAAAAGTTTTTTATATGTATCTCAATGATAGTTTATGGATTGTAGAAGAAATGCTTAGAAAATAGGCAGTGGTGGTAACAAAAACACATTGCAGAGATGTAAAGGAATTTGATAGAATTAAATTGAACAATATTTGTTAGTATATTTTCGTAATAGATCCAATTGCAATATTATTCTTTAACAAGTACGCAGTCACGAATTTACGATTTAAAATAAGTAAAAGTTTATAAATTCTTATTTCGTGGGATTTTTTTTTTAATTTCAATTTTTGTTTTGGCACATAGATAATCAGTTATATTCTGTTATGCAGTTCAAAATAATTCTGCACTCTACAATCAAAATCTTTTCAAAATAGTCTTTCTCTAGCTTCTCCTCTCATCTCTTAACACCATACCCTTTCTTGCTTCTCCATTCAAGATGACAAACTTTGTAATCGCTCCCGCCGACGCAATCCTCGGTATGAACGAGTTCATCATATATAGCCAAAGGGAGATTAGAGAAGGAACCGTGTCTCAGCAGTTCTGAATTTTCAACCCGTAAAAAACTTGGTTTCGAACCAGTAGTACAAGCTTTCTTTCATTTTTCTTTTAGTTTTTATTACTATTTTAAATCTAGCCGTGGAGAATTTGAAAAAATAGTCATTGGAAATAAGGGTCTTAGGAGAGTAGGTAAGTCCACCACCACTAAGTATTGATTGCATTAAACTATACGAGCTTTGTATTCATTCATTTAAAGTTTTCAAAGTAGGATAGTCTAGTCCACATCATATATAAATTTGACTTCATAGTCACATCATATATAAATTTGACTTCATAGTCCATATGAAAAATGAAAAATATTTGTACACATGAATACCAAATTAAGTCCTTCAATTACTTATATAGGCACCATTCTACAAATGAACTGTCAATATCAATGCAATCTAACAGCATAGGTTTATTTACTAAATTTTTCTAGCTTAATCTATAAAAGTAGCACAAGATTCTGAAGTTCTTCTATATAACTCATTGTAAATTTTTCCTTATAGGAAATTCGAAATAAATAAATATTAATCTTGCCTCATAATTCTAACATGATTTCATGGCTCAACAATAAACAATATAATCATAATATGGTGTAAATAAACACATTCAAAATCCAAAATAAATTTAAATAACAATAATGATTTAATGAAAAATAAGATAGATGCTTTAATTTTCATTTTAATACAGAACTAAAACACTTGATAACATGCATGCGATGAAATGCATTAAATAATGAAAATTCCGGGGTGTTACACGATGGACAAGATTTTCCTTCAGCCTCGGTTGCATATACATTCAAAAACTATATTGACACCAATTGTCTAATTCAGACCAAATAAATCACAAATTCACCATATCAAGGACGATTCAAACCCAATTCAACATTAATATAGTCTACAAACTCATTTAATCTAAGTCCGATCAGCAATTCGACACAATTCACCACGGTTTTCATCGTCGGGAAAATTAAAACTCAATTTTAAATAACACCACATTAGGGGTGTTCGGTACAGTATACATACTATTTTTCCCATACAACATACCGTACCGAAAAGGTTCGGTATGCAAAAATGCATACCATTGTCGTATTGATCATTTCGGTATACCGAAAGTTCGGCATAAGTAAATCTCTATATTGTTGTCATACCGATCTTTCGGTATATCGTACTGTACTTCGGTATACCGATTGTTTCTCTTAAATTCATGATTTTCATGTTGGACTAATTTCCCCGTGTTTCAGTTTATGGTAATACTTTTTCACCCGTAAATATTATTACAATTGTCGTAATATAAGTATAGTATTATTATGAACTTGACATGTATCAATTGTCAAAGAGTGATCCATTTATTCATATTAATTTGTGGATTAACTAATTAGTTGATCTACACCCCTAAATCAAACTTTGGTTGTGAGGGAATGGTGGCTATGATTATTAATTACAGTTAAACTTCGATAAAGTAATCATCTTGGGATCGAGAAAAAATATTCATTTAATGAGGTTATTACTTTATCGAACATTATTTTAGTGCAATTACCCATATCGGGACCGAAATAAATTATTATATTTACGAAATTATTACTTTATTGAGGTTTAAGTGTATCTTGTTACCTAAGTTCCCAAGTTGAAGATTCGGACAATCTTGATTTTGGTCTTTAGCATTTGTTAGTCTTTTGTGGTTGCGTTCGTTTTTTATCTTCCGACAGAAAGTATCTCAAGCACCCCTTTTCACTCGCATATTTTACCAGTGAATTTAACATAACATTAGGAGCCCAATATTCAAGCTACCCACAAAGGAAATGTGAGTATACTTTTTATTAGAGGACTAAAAACCAACACAACCACATTATAGAACCAAAAAAAAAAAAAAAAATGACAAGTCACATTACATAACCAAAATTGAAATTTGTTTCATCTTAATTTTGATTATAAGAATTGATCGCGGTGTCTAGTCCTTTTACGAACGACTGAACGAGGTATAAGAACCGGTTCCCGGTCCAACTTCCCTAATCTAGTCACATTAACATACTGTAGTGGAAGATGAATGGTTAATCCGGAGGCAACAAATGCTATTAACCTATACACTTTCATTAACCATCCTTCCTTGTACTCTTTTCCCTTCATCCAAGGTAAGATGAAGCCTCTAATCAGCTCATAAACATCATTCAAAATCTTCCGTATAACGTGAAGCAACGAGAAGTAGTTCTTGTTCGGTCTCAAGAATCTATACGAATAAAAAGGGATCAAGAAAATACGAGATTGAAATATAAAGAGGATTCGGAATTCGACTCGCCTCGCCCTTGTAGAAGCTATTGAAGTACAAACATGGCCCAAAGTGTTATATATATATATATATATGTGGAAGCTCAAATGTGAACAGCTTCTTATCATGTGAATGTGTGAACACTGCACTTTAAAGACAAATGTACTGCACTTTAAAGTCAAATATACTGCATTTTAAAATGCAGTAAGTGCAGTACATTTGTCTTTAAGTGCAGTACGTAAAGTGCAGTATTAAAGTGCAATATATTTACCTTGAAAGTGCAATACGTTTGTCTTTAAAGTACAATATTCCCACGTTCACACGATAAGCGTTGTTCACACGGATCCACTCCCTATAGATATATAAAAGATTTTAGATTGATAAATAACTTTTTTAAGAAATTTATTTTGGAAACTAGTATTAGAATTCTTATTTTCTTAGGAATTACTACGATTTTAATATATATAGTTTATTAGTCTTAGTTTGTTTTCAAGATTTTGATTTTCAGTCGGTAAATTAGGTTTCATAACTTGAATAGTGGATTTCAATGGCGATGCCACGGCAGAATTGAACCACGATCTTATTCTAGAGATCCTGGCTCGGTTACCTCTCAAACACTCGGTTCAGTGCTATTCCTTCAATGGCAACTTCAACGTCCGGATCTGCTTGCCGCACGATTCGACGATATTCGGTTGCTCCGGCAACATTTTCACAAGTATTTGGCAAGAAATTAGTCTACTAATGCCGTCCTTCCCCGCCCCATATCCGGACTCCTCCTCCGCAGCATCGAAAACAAGCACTACTACGTCTTTAACCCGACCACCTCCGCCGTCATGCCCTTCAGAAAGTACGTGCAAAGCCC
The DNA here is from genome assembly GCA_028984105.1 of Lavandula angustifolia. NCBI lineage: Eukaryota > Viridiplantae > Streptophyta > Magnoliopsida > Lamiales > Lamiaceae > Lavandula > Lavandula angustifolia. The sequence goes on along the minus strand of CM054802.1, from coordinate 13,309,661 downwards.
CTTTGCTTCGTTCGGCCTTCGAACTGGTGCAGCTGGTGGTGGACCTCACCCGGGGATCGACCGGAAAATGTCTAAGATTTCTGGATGCCTATATATGGATCCGGGGCGGTTCAGTAAAATTATGCCCTAAATCTTTCGTCGAACTCGACTGTAGTCCGAGTTTCGAGCTAATGACCACCTTAGCGCACATGAAGCACCGGGTTTCTAAGTGTCGGAATAAGGACTCGCCGTTGCTTTTCGAGGAAGAGGAGAGAAGGTGGAATGTTTATAGGTATAATTTGGTGATGGATTTGTGGAAAAAAGATTGAGAGTTTGGATTCGTGGAGGGATTATAAACATAATTTATCATCGCACACATAGGCATATTCAAAAGTCAGAGATGTAAAGGAATTCGATAGATTAGGTGGATTTTTTTTTTTTTTTTAATTTCAAATTCTGTTTGGCGCATAGATAATTAGTTATGCAGTTCAAAATAATCCTGCACTTTACAATCGAAATCTCTTCAAAATAATCTCTCTAGCTCCTCTCATCTCCAAATACTTGCTTCTCCATTCAAGATGACAAATTTTGTTATTTCTCCTGCGGACACAATCCCCGATATGAACGAGTTCATCATATATAGCCAAAGACACATTAGAAAAGGGAATCGTGTCTCAGAAGTTCCGAATTTTCAGCCCGTAAAAACTGCCGATTTCGAACCAATAGTACAAGCTTTCTTTCATTTTTTGTTTTTATTACTATTTTAAATCTAGTCGTGGAGAATTTGAAAAAGTAGTCGTTGGAAATAAGGGCGAGTAAGTAAGTCCACGACCACTAACTATTGAATGCAATTAGTTTCCCACATCATATATAAATTTGACTTCATAGTCCATATGAAAAATGAAAAATATTTGTAAATATGAATACAAAATTAATTCCTTCAATTACTTATATAGGCACCATTCTACAAATGAACTGTCAATATCAATACAATCTAACAACATAGGTTTACCTACTAAATTTTTCTAGCTTAATCTATAAAGGTAGCATAAGATTCTAAAGTACTTTTATATAATCATAGATCTCTCAATTTCTTATGTTGGCCCAATATATTATAAACGAATACAAAAACACCACATTAGGGTGTTCGGTATGGTATATCGTTCTATTTTTTCATACTACATACCGTACCGAAAATGTTCGATATGGAAAAATGCATATTGTTGTCGTACCGATCATTTCGGTATACCGAAAGTTCGGTATAAGTAAATCTCTTTACCGTTGTCATACCGATTTCTCAGTATATTGTACCATACTTCGGTATACCGATTGTTGCTCTTAAATTCATGATTTTCATGTTGGATTAATTTCCGGTGTTTCAGTTTATGATAATACTTTTCACCGTAAATATTATTACAATTAAAATTTTATAAATTTACATATGGAAATGTTCTCAGATATTATTAGGAGCGGTACAGATAAAGTCTAGTTTCACACATCATATATAAATTTGAGGTTAGTATCCATATGAAAAATGAAGAACATTTGTAGGAATAAATACAAAATTAAGTCACCCAATATTTTATATAGATACTATTCTACAAATGAATTGTCAATATCAATACTACAATTTAATAACATACGTTTACCTACTAATCTATATATAAAACTGAGTCAATTCCTGAATTAATACTATCATAAAATTTATTTCCCAAATTAATATTATGTCAACTTTAATTCCAAAAATAATATCTTTTAACCATGTAAAAATGGATAAATAATTATTCTAAAACAATATTTCATATGCACAACAAAATATATTTTTAAAATTTATTGGTTTTTTTCTTTATTGTAAAAATATTGAACATCTTTTCTAACTATTTCAATAAATAATTAAAATCTGGGTTTTATATTATATATAAAAAATTAGTTGTTTAGAATCGATTATATTATATGTATATTTCATAACAAGAATTTAGGTGATAAAAATAATAATAATAATAATAATAGTTGGAGTACTGTCAGTTATTTTTATTCGACCAAAATAAAGTTATCATATATTTTCTTCAATAAAGTTAAATAAATAATTTATTGGTTGATATATAATATTAATGTATGGACAATTATTTATCCACTTGTCAATTATGTTGTCAAAGAAAAGAAATGGAAAAAATATTTTATAAGTGGTATCTAAATAGGAAAAAGTTACTATTAATTTGGGAAATAGCATTATTTTGGGAATACGCTACCATAAAAATAGGGATGAGATCATCTGTCAAACAAATTCCTATTCAATTGGTGTCCGATTCAAAACGACGTAGTTTTGTATTGAAAAACTACAAATTAAAAGGATAAAAATCGAAAAAATGAATTAATAAATAATTAAAGAATGCATTTTTTAATACAAAACTACGTCGTTTTGAATCAGACATCAATTGAAAATAAATTTATTGCACAGATGATCTCATCCCATAAAAATAGCACAAGATTCTAAAGCATTCTATATAACCGTAGATCTCTCAATTTCTCATGTTTAACCAAAATATATTATTATTCCGATGCACGGAACGCCACATCACAAATTAAGTCCACTATAGTTTCTTGCAACATTTTGATATTCTTGTCATTGATCGAAAAATTAATTAGATTTATTTCGTATCCTTTGTTCTGTTCGTAAGAATAAAGAGAAGTAGATTTATTCTATATTCGATAATACTAAAAATCAAATCAAATTCGGGGTTGCTTTATGCTCGATATACTTAAAAATGTTTACGGTTAATTTTATTTGTGTTATTGGTGATCTAAAAATTCTACATCGACAAACATAACGATTTTGATTGTTCACATTACAAGACCAAAAATCGGAAAAATTATTTATTACGTGCCCAAAATCGAAATCAATTCTCCCACATTATACGTAAATCAACGATCCTAATCATAAAGCATCGGCAAGCCGCAGAAGCAGCTGAGCAAACACATACGCCTTACCAGTAGCATCCTTCAATTCCCGCGGCTCCTCAAGCCTACCAAATCCCAAGCCGCAACCATTAATCTCATCCAAAGCCGCCTCCGCCTTCGCCCTCACGCTCGACCGATCACGCTTGCGGATCAACGGCCTGCAGCTCTCCAAGGTAGCCACCGCGTTGCTCAAGCTGTCGAAGCAGTTGTTGAGTATTAATTTCATGTCGGATCGCACTACCGCTTTCGCGACGTCGATGGAATCGGAGGTGAATCTCCGCGCATCTTCGACTGCCATTCCGGCCAAGCCATGAACGTCGGCGCCTCTCGAATTAGGGTTTGCTCGTATGATTCGGTTACACGTGTTGGGGTTGTTGGTTTTGGAGCAGAAATAGCCAACCAGATCTGCTTTGCAGCTGCTTAGCAATGCAAGTGAAAAAACGATTAACATAAAAGGTGACATTTTTTTCTTTTTTTTTTTTTCTTAAATGAATTGCTCTGTTTCTTATCAATGGCTGGTTATATAGTGGATAGAAATTTATTCATATTTATTATTATTTTTTGGTTATATAGTGGATAGAAATTTATTCATATTCATATTGAAATTATCGTTTTATTATTGAAGAATTGTGTCTATTAAAGGAGAGTGCTTGGTTTATGGTAGTTAATAGTTGCAAGCTCATAACTATATATAGCTTTGGAATTTTTTAAAGAGCTACTAATAAGGCAGTATTTGGAATAATTTTTTGGTTGTGTTTTGAACAGCTAGTAGCTTAATTATGGTTTTTTCAGCGCCGAAATATTATTTTTAATTTTTTGAATTATGGCTTCTGCTTTTTTGGAGCTTAAAGTACGCTAGAATAAAGCTGGACAAGGGTGTTTTTTACAAACAAAAGTCGAAATAATAAGTGTTACAAAGGTAGCTAAAAACTGCTTATAAAAATTATTTCAAACACTATTATGCTTAAAGCTGTTTAAAGTTTATTTTAAGAAAAAGTTAGTGTTTGCAATATTAGGGGAAAAAAAAGCTTAATTTCAAAAAACTTGTAAGGGGAAATACATATATATAACCAAATAAAATAACATAAGATTTTATTTTCTTTAGTCTTCACTTCGTAAATGAATTTTATCTTCTTTCTTCTTCAAATCAATTAGCTTAGAGTTATAGTATGTTCTACTGTTAGAGCACAAAAACAAAGCTAAACGGCATAAAGAAAAATGCAAATATGGATCCGGTATGTTATTCTATTTCATATTTTATTTAATGAATTTTGAAACTTTTCTAGAAACTTATAAATATAAATCTCATCATAATTATTATTGTCTAATCCCTAGTTTTTTGCTACTATATTTTAAAAAAATTATGACATTTAGGAATGATAGGATAAATATTTTAGGAATGATAAAAATTATGCTACTATATTTTAAAAAAATTATGACATTTAGGAATGATAGGATAAATATTTTAGGAATGATAAAAATTATGCTACTATATTTGTAAAAAATTATGACATTTAGGAATGATAGGATAATTTTTTGCTACTATATTTTAAAAAAAATATGCTAATCTTGTTATCTACAATTTAGGAATGATAGGATAAATATTTTAGGATATTGTATTATACGTGTGTTTGCGCGTTTGAGAGAGATATTTTTTTGTATATGAATACGTTAATTTCATATTTAGCCATTTAAATTAATGTCATTATTCTGATTTCAGAAATATCTATTAATCTTGTGGGATTTAGATATCTCAATTAGGATATAATTATAAATTAATTAAAAAATTAAATAATTATATGCTGCAGCCGTTACGACCCTTAATTGAGTTTTTTAATTCATTATTACAGATAAGATACATCGCTGCAAACATATGTCCACATCAAGAGTTATGTATGTTACTTTATTTTATATATTTTATTTCTCGAATTTGGAAAGTATTATGCTAATATATGTGCGGCTAAAATTTAGGAACGATCATGATTTTGTAAATAGTTTTAGCTAATGATTAAATGGAATAATTTCGTATTTAGTTTAGAAATGATTACGTTACTCCTTAATTTTATCTCCTATAATTTAGAAATGATTAGGATTTTAGAATATTATTACTATGCTACTACAATTTAGGAATGATTAGGACTTTAATACATACGTTTATGAATTAAAACTTTGGTTGTTTGAGGATTAATACAATGATTTTAGATAAATTAAATGAAAAAAATCTTGTACTACTTATTTGTTTAGAAATGAGTTTGCCCTTTTGATAAGTTGGTTTACCACAATTATCTATTTAAATATATCTTAATTTATATATAAGGATGATATCTTAATTACTTAAAGAACAAATATATTAAAAAAATTCTCTCTCCAAATATCAAAATATGATGTCATTTTTAAGATAGTCAATTATGACCCACACTTTTTCTCAAAAGTTGAACAAGTCATTTCAATATCTTTCTCTTTCTTTGAAAAGTTCAAAAAGTGGTTATTTACATAAGGTTTTTATAAGTGTGGTTAAAAACTTTTTGTAATTATTTCAAATGGTTAAATATAGATTTATCCCATTGTAATGCAAACACTCTCATAAGCTATTTTTTAGTTATTTTTTTTCCTTCTACTTTTCAAAAGTACCCATGACCAGCTTATGTATTTATGTTTATTCTTTCTTATTTTAAGATCCAAAAAAGCAGAAACATATATTCCAATCATTAAAAAAGTTCGGTGAAAAAAATTTAAAAACAATTTATTTAAGTTGTTCCAAATACTCTCTAAAATCGACAGGACACGGTCCAACCCAATTGACTAAGTTGGGCCAAAAATCGTCCCTAAAAGACCCGAACACTTAAATTAACCTAGATTAGGATGACGATCATGAAAATTTTGGGATCATGTCGTACCTTTAATTACAAATATCATAGAATTCTTGCACTAATTCGTCAAGGTTTTAAGTTCGTATTAAAATTACAAATTGACTATATTTAATGTTTTATTACACAATAATACTTTATTTTATAATAAAAAAAACTCGAGCAATTGATTTCAACTGCTATAAATTGACGCAATTTTAAAAAAGAAAAAAAGCGAAAAAAGGAAGCAAGAAAATGAGCAGCTCTGTAGCTACAGAAAGCTTCACACCCATTTCCGGCGGCTGCGGCGACGGCGGCGGCACAAGCCGCACAACCACCAGTTTCACCGATAATCCGATGAAAGAAGAAGCCGTTGACTCAATTTCAAACCCCTTTCAAGAAGGTGAAATAGTCCTCGCTTATCATGGCCTCTGCCTCTACGACGCCAAGGTATAATTTTTCTCCTTCTTCTTGTTAAAATTACTCCGTTTATTTATATTTATATTGTTATTCCCAAATTTACTGGAAAACCCAAATCGATTTACGCTCTTTAAAGTAATAACCTTAAAATCTAAAAAAAAAAGTCGTTCAAAGATATTATTTTATCGAACATTATTTTAGTCTATTAATCCAAGTTGGGATCGATTATTACTCTATCGAATAATTACTTTATCGAGGTTCAACTGAATTGTTGGGTTTTTCGTTCGAGTGAGATTTACTGTTGGGTTTTTTCGATTTTCAGTTTCATTGATTATGCTTCTGATTTGAAGGTGCAAAGGGTTGAATCTTGTGCTGAGGGAAGGAGGTACTTTATTCATTACACTGTAAGTGTTTTTTCCTGCTTGCTTTCATCAATGGAGTTGTAATGTTTCATAACTTGGAGGGGGAAACGACAAAAAAATACCCGGTGTTCACGTCAAAATGCGTGAAACTACATAGTATTCTATAAAATGTTGCACGAAAACCCCTCCCGTTAAAATTAATGACGAAATTATCTCAATCGCTCTTAAATCTTTAAGAACGTTAGTATCTAAATGAAATTACTAAACCAGACAAGGCCAGATCTAAAACACTAAATAAGAAATGGACGAAAATGTGAACTTTGAAGAACTAATATTGAATCGATTCAAAATGCTAGCTTCCATGCCGACGTGTATGCTAGTTAATTTACCGAAATTAAACATTATATGCACCATTGTAAGAGTATTTTGGACATTGTATACCAGCAAAAATGTAAGAATCTTGTCTAGACACACTCGTTTGATGTTAGGGGTTTTCTTGCAACAAGTTTAAGAACACGGGGTGTTTTTTGCAATAAAACCAACACGAGGTAGTTTTACGCATTTCCACCTGAACCCAAGAACACGAGATGTTTTCTTTTGTCCTTTTTCCCTAATTTGGAGTAATTAATATGCGTAATGTTTGTTTATATCCTCCTTCTCTTATGATTTTTGTTTCAGGGATGGAACAAAAGGTGAGTGCACATCATCTAACTTTCGATAACCCGAGTTTCCGGGTTTCCGGCTTATCTATGAAGGCTAGTGGTGATTTCTTGATGTTATGGACTTCAGATTAAGCATCCTTTTGGTGAATCATCCTTGCATCTTTCGATTAGCACCGGCTTTCTACAAAATCGTGTGTTAAGTAGAACTGCGTCGCCCCTTCGTCGTATTCAAAATATCCTATGCTTCCAAAAACCATCTCATTATGCTTTCAAGAAGTAGATTTGCTTAAAGGTTTTGTGTTTTATGTTTGCTTAAACCGAATTTTCGGGCATTACTCAACTTCTTGCTTTGCAACTGTACAGTTGGGATGAATGGTTGGTTGTCGATAAGCTGCTAAAGCGCACCGAGGAGAATATTCAAAAGCAAAAGGAGCTTAAGGATAAGCACTCGGCTGAGAAGAATACCAAGTCGGGGCGTTCGTCGCAAGATAGAATTAAAAGTCCTCCCGGTTGGACTTATTGCATCTCTTTCCTTTCGATATGTGTGCTTTCTTTAACAGAAACTACGTGTTTTATTTTTTTGCGAGAACTTAGCTTATCCTGGCCGAAATCTTTTCTACAATCGGGTGTTTTTCTTTAGATTGCTATTAGATCTTATACTAGCCCGTAAACGTAATGGTTTATCTGTAGTAATCTAATAGTAATTTGAAGGTAGTATTGGCCAATCTTTTCTACAATTGGCCAATACTACCTTCAAATTACTATTAGATTGCTACAGATCAACCATTACCGTTAACGGGCTAGTATAAGGTTAAGTATACCTTGTATGAAAACTTTTGATGCTAACTGTTTGGATTTGATCGAATGCGATGACAGGGGTGAGAGGCAGGAAGCGGAAACACGAAACCATTAAGATGGTACAAACTCGTTGCTTGCGTTCTTACTCCTAATGCAACTCGATTACTTCCATTTGTTCTTTTTATTTCTAAGTAACCTTCTTGTTTTATCTGGCTTGACGACGTGAGTAAAGTATGATGTTCTTGTGTTTGGTAGGAAAAGGGCTTCCTTTCATTGGAAAAGCATGTCGACATCCAAATTCCATCCGCTCTGAAGAAGCAACTCGTCAATGACCACGACTGCATAACTCAACGTGGCCTGGTATACTTTGCTTCGAGCATCTTGCATTCTTTTGTAGTTATGTTAATTCTCTTCCTCTTTACTTTGCTACGAAATTACACTTAATGTTTGTTGCTCTTGGCTTGTGAATAGTTTAGGAGATTGATTAGTTTTGTCGATAACCATTTCGCGTCTCTGTCGTTCTATAATTTGAGTTACATATGTCGAGAAGCGACGCCTCAATTAGCTTTCTATCTGATCTTATACTTGCTTAGATGCTTTCAATGTTTAATAAGTGACCGACATATCTCGTTTCTCAATTACTACCTTCGACCCATTATTTCTGACTCATTTCTTTTTGACACGGGAATTAAGAAATTTGATGATAAAGTATGAGTGAGAGTGTAGATGATAAAGTAGGAGAGAGAATATGAGTAGGATAATGAGAGAGTAGATGATAAAGTATGACAGAGAAAATGAGTGAGATAATGATACAATAGATAAAGTAGGAGAGAGAAAATTAAAAAGTAGGAGAGAGTGTATTAATTTTTTGTCAAACTGAGATTGAGTCAGAAATAATGGGATGGAGGTAGTACCTCTTTCTTTTAATTATACTTTTAATTATCTATTACTCCCTTCGTCCCGTTTGACTTGTCTTATTTTCCTTTTTGAGTTGTCCCGCTTGACTTGTCTTGTTTGTTAAAATGGAAAATAATTACTATACAAACTCCCAATTTTTCATTGTGGGGTCTATCTCTCTACACACAATCACTCACTCATCTACACACAACCACCCACCCACTCATTTTAATCTCCGTGCCGAAAAGAAACAAGACAAGTCGGGCGTGACGGAGGGAGTATCTATTTTCCTATATGACGAATTGGAAAAAGCTATTGTGCAGCTAGTCAAACTTCCACGTACGCCTAGCGTGTACGACATATCGAACAAGTATTTCGAGTACCAGGTGAAGCAAGATGACATGTAAGCCCATATTATCCATTCAAGTTCTGAAACCAAAATTTCAAGACATTTTTCTTATAACAGTCGTTCCGATTTTGGTGTATTGAAGGATAACGGAGACGGTTAAAGAGATTGTGGACGGGCTACGCTGCTACTTCGACAAAGCCTTACCTGCAATGCTTCTCTACAAAGAAGAGCGCCAGCAGTACAAAGAAGTGATTGCTGATGATGCCTCCCCTTCGTGTGTATATGGAGCCGAACATTTGCTAAGACTCTTCGGTATATCGTGATCATCTTATCAAACCTTTAGCTGCATTATGAATTCATGCTTTTCTTACACTAGCAATGCTTGTTTCTCATGTGAAGTTAAGCTGCCTGAGATGCTGTCATGTGTTCATATTGAAACTGAGACACTGTCAGAACTGCAGCAAAGATTGTTGGACTTCTTGAGGTCTAAATGGTGTAAATATTGCATCAATTTTATTTTTTGGTTATTTTTTTTTTCATAAACTTGATTATAATACAGGTTCCTCGAGAGCAATCAGATCGAGTTTTTCGACTCGAATTAGGAGAAGTGGGAGGGTTCTTCCAATGGGGTTGAAATGGAAGAAAACTGAGGTTTTGTTGATGTCAATCTGTTTAACCCATTAGTTGTTGTAAGGAAATGGTGGGATATGATTCTAAGCTTGTTGTATAGTTTGTCTTGAAAATGAGTTTGTGTTTGTTTATTTCTAATTGTGTTGAATACAACCTTAAGTGTGATGTGGATATCAGATGGTTATGCCTAGCGTTTTCTAAAATTAAAAGTTATAATTTACTAATCATTTTTTAGAAATATATTATTCTAAACGGGTGGGGATCTTCTATCTCACTCTATGTCCCACTACATGTCTAACTCTTAAAGTTGACTCAACTAAGGGTTAGATGGAGACATGAAGTTAGGTTAAAAGGACACATGTCCTCGTCTTAAGGGATGAGACATGTAGTGGGACATAGAGTGGGATAGAAGTTCCCCACCCATTATAAACTATTATCTCTGTCCTGTTTAAAGTATGAGAAGAATAAATGATAATGTAAGAGAGAAGAATGAAAATTTTATTTTTATTCTCTATTAGCATAGGGAAAGAGAGAATTTGAGATACATACAAGATTAAAATTTGGAACATTGTTTTTTAAGAATATAGGGTATTTTTTTTATAGAAAAAACAAAAATTATGATAGTTTGATTTATTTTGACTGGAATACAACGTATTTTAATTTTAATTTTATTAATTTTTTGTCCTTTTTTCGACATTTTAAAGAAAGAAAAAAAATACAATACTAATGCGAATCACGGCGGGAATGTGTGTCAAAAGAGATGGATCTAATAGTGATGGGCCCTTCAATTTGGTTGCTATCAAAATCAGTTTCCTCTGCCAAACATATATCCATGGACCCTTCCTTTAATTCTCCTGCACCATTTTGTTGCCTCTCTCTCTAACATCACCTTCATCACTCCCTCTCTCACTCTCTCCTCTCTCTCTCTCTCTCTCTCTCCATTTACCTTTCTAACTGTGACACACATATATTGGTTAAAAAATATTAGTGGAATGACATAACGGTTAAGGTGGGTAGTATGTGGGCGGAAGGTCATAGATTCAAAACCCACCAGACCGCTATGTGTGCGCACTTCAGTAGCGGCGCATTAGATAAAAAAATAGTAGCCTAGAGCAAATGAGCGGAATTTACCAACATTAGTGTTTGCAGGCTAGAGCACAGGAGCGGAGGGATTTACCCAACATTAGTGTTTGTAGGCTAGAGCACAAGAGCAAAATTTATCCAGTATACATTTCTATAGCGGTTACGGGTTACCCTTGTAATCAAAGAAAAAAAACAAAATTTACCCAACATTAGTGTTTGCGGGGCATTAGGTAAAAAAGAAGCGGAATTTATTCAGTGCTCATTTCGATAGCGGCTGCGGGTTACTCTAGTCATTAAAAAAAACAGAATTTACCAAACATTAGTGTTTGCAGGGCATTAGGTAAAAAAAAAATATTAGTGTTTGCAGACTAGAGCACAGGAGCATAATTTACCTAATGCACATTTCGGTAGCGGCTGCGGGTTACTCTCGTCACCCAAAAAAAACAAAATTTACCCAACATTAATATTTACAGGCTAGAGCACAGGAGCGTAATTTATTCAATGCGCATTTCAGTAGCGGCTGCGGATTACTCTCATCATCAAAAAAACACATTAGCTAGAAAAATATGGTCCACAAACTCTGACCATTTACAATATCAGCTATTGGGACTCCAAAATTGAAGTGGTCAAGAGTTCCAGTAGTCAATGAATGTTTTGTAAGTGCAAATTTCTTTAAAAAAATTAATTTTTTTTTTTTGTAAGTTTGAAATTAAGAAACTGCAGATTTCAATGTGGTGTACAAACTAAGTACAATGACCCATTGGCATGTGCTCTGCCCTGCATCAATCTTGAGAAATTAACCATTAATTCCATCTATAAAAGAGTCGGTAGAATTCGAATTTATGACGATGGATGAAATAATACAGCTCTCTCTTTAACATATACTCAAATTTATTGTCTTTTAGAATAATAAATTTGATAAAAGTTGCATTCTTTTGCTTTATTTTGTTGCATTTTCTTAGTCTTTAACCATTAATCGAAAAAGAAAAAAGAGGGTTGCTTTAAATTACCAAAGATGGGCTATGTTCACACCATTACACTTAAACCTCGATAAAGTAATAATTTTGAGATTGAGAAAAAAATATTAATTTAACGAAGTTATTACTTTATCGAATATTATTTTAGTACATTGACTCTTATCGGGACTGGAAGAAATTATTATTTTAATGAGATAATTACTTTATCGAAATTTAACTGTAATTTGAAAACATTTCATTAATGGAATGCAATACAACAAAATCTTGATTAAAAACTTTATTGAGTAATTTTACAAAATGTAGTTAAATCTAAATCATATACAGTTAAACCTCGATAAAGTAATAATCTCGTTAAGATAATAATTTCTTCTGGTCCCGATATGGGTCAATGCACTAAAATAATGTTCGATAAAGTAATAACCTCGTTAAATGAATATTTTTTCTCAATCTCAAGGTTATTACTTTATCGAGGTTTAACTGTATAAGGCATTTAATTATGTCTATTGGAATTCAGAGCGACTTGTGAGTACCACAATTGTGTACTCTTGTGTGTACCACACAACAAAGGTGTCGACATCTGGTGTATGTGGCCCACTATTTAAAAAGCGTCACATATCGATACCCTTGTAGTGTTGTACACACAAGGGTACACAATTGTGGTACACTCAAATCTTTGTGATTGGAATCAATCCTACTAAAAAGTTGGGTTTCTCGAACGTTATGGATTTTATCCAAAACTCACGTCTGATTCTCGTTCCAAATTATAGCTGAATAATTGTTAAATTTAATTCGATTTAAATTTGCGACGCAATTTTATTTTATCTATATATTAAGAAATTCTAATTATCCTCATTAAAATGAAAAGATGTGTTTAGTAAATGCACTGAACCGACATAATTACGTCTGCCTAAACTAATGAAAATAAGACATCATAATTATATGAATTAAATGTGTAACGTCCCTTCATCATTGGCCGGATGTGTTCTTCTCCACCCCCAATTAAACCAATAATTCTCCCACCATAATTAATTGTACCAAAATCACAATTAATATTTTAATTCGGACCAAATTATATCTCTAGTTTTCCGACAGAATCTTTTGATCCTCATCTTCATCTACTCACCATAATCCTCCTCTCCCTCATCATCTTAATCTTTTTTGTGCAATTTATACGTATTTTTTTTTATTCGGGATGACATTTGATTCATTTTATCAATACAAGTTATACGTGTATACGGACACGTCACGATACGGATACGGATAGATTATTTTACACACACAAATGAGGTAATTAAACAACGCAAGAGATGACAAAGAAGATGGTGGGCAATACAATTGCTTTAACAAAAATGAATCGACATGCATGCTTATGTTGAGAGAGAGAGAGAGAAAGAGAGGAGAGAGAGTCAAATGAAGAGACTTTTCATGCATATATAAATTGTGGGTATAGATACAAAATTTACTCTGTCTGCACAAATGTTGCTCCGACATTCACGGTACTTGATTAGCAGTAAGTGACTGGATTGTTAATCTGAGGATTTTGTAGTTAATGTGTAAGAATTCATATTGCAGAAAAGCATATCTGTTAAGGTGGATAGCATGTGGTCACCAAGACCGCTATGTATGAGCATGTCATCAATAGTTAGCCTAGGGTGGTTGAACACTCTTGTATTGTTTGCAGGTTAGAGCACATAAGCGGGGTTTACTCAATGCGCACTCATTAATGGTTAGCATAGGGTGGTTGAACCCTCCTGTCAGGGGCGAATCCAACCCAAAAAAATATCTAGGTCCTGACATGGGTCGGAAGAAATACTTTGGGCTGGACTAATATTTTTAACCTATATTTTTTTAAAAATTCTAAAATTACTACTAGTAAAAAAGAATTTTTTTTACCGGTGCTGGAGCCCACCCCAGCCCTCCCATAGGGTGGTTCGCCCATGCCTTCTGTGTTGTTTGCAGGCTAAGTACAGAAGCGGGATTTACTCAGTGCGCACTTCGATAGCGGTTGTGGGTACCCTCGTCATAAAAAAAAATCAGATTGCATAATTTAGTATATATAGTATAGAGTATATATATTCGATTCATCAGTGTGCACTTCGGTAACGGCTGCGATTTACCTATTAAAAAAAACAGATTGCAGAATATATTATAGAGTATAAATATTTGATTCATCATTCAAACTGTTTGAATACACCACATGCAACGTTTGTCTTCTCGTGGTAAGCAAACTTCGATTGGGACCAAGTTTTTACCGCTTTGAGAAATTGTAATTAAAATATTTGGAGTAAATGTTAAATGCATGAATAAATTTAATGGCATGTTTGAGTATTAGCTTTTGGAGGGAGAATCTTCTTGCAATTACCTTTTATTAATGTATTTATAGTCATTAACTAGAATAACAGAAAAAAAAATAGTCACGTGGATTAATTAGGGAGGTGAATAAATCTGCAGTTTCGAAATAGAGAGATAAAATCAACGATCGATCGGGGATTGTGGTGGTTGGGGGGTGGCGGGACTGCAAAGCCCCTGGATCTGTGATCAGAGCATGTTTGAACTTCCAATCAGATAATACTCTGGGGGTAAAGTCGATGAAGCCACCGTTTTAGGCCCCCGGACGAGAACAAGGCCCCATCGAGCTCGTGTTTTGAGGGTTAAAGCCTTAAATTCTTATAGTGGAATTGTACAATCCTACCCAAAATCGCTATATAAAGTACAAAACTACCCATTTTGTTAAAAACTATGTAGGAAATACCCAAATTTACTAAATTACCCTCACTTTTTCAATTTTTTAACCTGAAACTTATCAAATCGGCACTATGTGATGGGTACTACCCTATTGATCGGCACAAAAAATTGTGATCGGGCACTACAATATGTGCATGACCCTATCGGTCGGCACGGCCCTATCGATAGGGCACAAAATGGTGCCGATCACATTTTTTTTTGTGCCGACCGTGATCGGACCATCCCATCGTTTTACTTTATTGAAGAAGCAGGGATATTTTAGTCTTTTTGGATATATAGTGAATTTAAATATAACAATTGGGTGGACATTTCACCGCCGGACTCATTCTTATACATACTTTTGTTTCGCATAAAAAAAATATGATTGAAAAACAAAGTCTAGTGAAGACTACTTTCATGCATCATAGAGTTCTTGGTTCGATAATCTTAATGATGTGCTTTAGACCCCCAAAAACTTTGAGCTAACCATGTTCGTGATAAGCGTCGCCCCTACGTCGTATTCAAAATATCCTATGCTTCCAAAAACCATCTCATTATGCTTTCAAGAAGTAGATTTGCTTAAAGGTTTTGTGTTTTATGTTTGCTTAAACCGAATTTTCGGGCATTACTCAACTTCTTGCTTTGCAACTGTACAGTTGGGATGAATGGTTGGTTGTCGATAAGCTGCTAAAGCGCACCGAGGAGAATATTCAAAAGCAAAAGGAGCTTAAGGATAAGCACTCGGCTGAGAAGAATACCAAGTCGGGGCGTTCGTCGCAAGATAGAATTAAAAGTCCTCCCGGTTGGACTTATTGCATCTCTTTCCTTTCGATATGTGTGCTTTCTTTAACAGAAACTACGTGTTTTATTTTTTTGCGAGAACTTAGCTTATCCTGGCCGAAATCTTTTCTACAATCGGGTGTTTTTCTCTTAGATTGCTATTAGATCTTATACTAGCCCGTAAACGTAATGGTTTATCTGTAGTAATCTAATAGTAATTTGAAGGTAGTATTGGCCAATCTTTTCTACAATTGGCCAATACTACCTTCAAATTACTATTAGATTGCTACAGATCAACCATTACCGTTAACGGGCTAGTATAAGGTTAAGTATACCTTGTATGAAAACTTTTGATGCTAACTGTTTGGATTTGATCGAATGCGATGACAGGGGTGAGAGGCAGGAAGCGGAAACACGAAACCATTAAGATGGTACAAACTCGTTGCTTGTGTTCTTACTCCTAATGCAACTCGATTACTTCCATTTCTTATTTTTATTTTTAAGTAACCTTCTTGTTTTATCTGCTTGACGACGTGAGTAAAGTATGATGTTCTTGTGTTTGGTAGGAAAAGGGCTTCCTTTCATTGGAAAAGCATGTCGACATCCAAATTCCATCCGCTCTGAAGAAGCAACTCGTCGATGACCACGACTGCATAACTCAACGTGGCCTGGTATACTTTGCTTCGAGCATCTTGCATTCTTTTGTAGTTATGTTAATTCTCTTCCTCTTTACTTTGCTACGAAATTACACTTAATGTTTGTTGCTCTTGGCTTGTGAATAGTTTAGGAGATTGATTAGTTTTGTCGATAACCATTTCGCGTCTCTGTCGTTCTATAATTTGAGTTACATATGTCGAGAAGCAACGCCTCAATTAGCTTTCTATCTGATCTTATACTTGCTTAGATGCTTTCAATGTTTAATAAGTGACCGACATATCTCGTTTCTCAATTACTACCTCCGACCCATTATTTCTGACTCATTTCTTTTTTACACGGGAATTAAGAAATTTGATGATAAAGTATGAGTGAGAGTGTAGATGATAAACTAGGAGAGATAATATGAGTAGGATAATGAGAGAGTAGATGATAAAGTATGATTGAGAAAATGAGTGAGATAATGATACAATAAATAAAGTAGGAGAGAGAAAATTAAAAAGTAGGAGAGAGTGTATTAATTTTTTGTCAAACTGAGATTGAGTTAGAAATAATGGGATGGAGGTAGTACCTCTTTCTTTTAATTATACTTTTAATTATCTATTACTCCCTTCGTCCCGTTTGACTTGTCTTATTTTCCTTTTTGAGTTGTCCCGCTTGACTTGTCTTGTTTGTTAAAATGGAAAATAATTACTATACAAACTCCCAATTTTTCATTGTGGGGTCTATCTCTCTACACACAATCACTCACTCATCTACACA
This sequence comes from Lavandula angustifolia, assembly GCA_028984105.1. NCBI lineage: Eukaryota > Viridiplantae > Streptophyta > Magnoliopsida > Lamiales > Lamiaceae > Lavandula > Lavandula angustifolia. The sequence goes on along the minus strand of CM054802.1, from coordinate 13,292,780 downwards.
CAACCACCCATCCACTCATTTTAATCTTCGTGCCGAAAAGAAACAAGACAAGTCGGGCGTGACGGAGGGAGTATCTATTTTCCTATATGACGAATTGGAAAAATCTATTGTGCAGCTAGTCAAACTTCCACGTACGCCTAGCGTGTACGACATATCGAACAAGTATTTCGAGTACCAGGTGAAGAAAGATGACATGTAAGCCCATATTATCCATTCAAGTTCTGAAACCAAAATTTCAAGACATTTTTCTTATAACAGTCGTTCCGATTTTGGTGTATTGAAGGATAACGGAGACGGTTAAAGAGATTGTGGACGGGCTACGCTGCTACTTCGACAAAGCCTTACCTGCAATGCTTCTGTACAAAGAAGAGCGCCAGCAGTACAAAGAAGTGATTGCTGATGATGCCTCCCCTTCGTGTGTATATGGAGCCGAACATTTGCTAAGACTCTTCGGTATATCGTGATCATCTTATCAAACCTTTAGCTGCATTATGAATTCATGCTTTTCTTACACTAGCAATGCTTGTTTCTCATGTGAAGTTAAGCTGCCTGAGATGCTGTCATGTGTTCATATTGAAACTGAGACACTGTCAGAACTGCAGCAAAGATTGTTGGACTTCTTGAGGTCTAAATGGTGTAAATATTGCATCAATTTTATTTTTTGGTTATTTTTTTTTCATAAACTTGATTATAATACAGGTTCCTCGAGAGCAATCAGATCGAGTTTTTCGACTCGAATTAGGAGAAGTGGGAGGGTTCTTCCAATGGGGTTGAAATGGAAGAAAACTGAGGTTTTGTTGATGTCAATCTGTTTAACCCATTAGTTGTTGTAAGGAAATGGTGGGATATGATTCTAAGCTTGTTGTATAGTTTGTCTTGAAAATGAGTTTGTGTTTGTTTATTTCTAATTGTGTTGAATACAACCTTAAGTGTGATGTGGATATCAGATGGTTATGCCTAGCGTTTTCTAAAATTAAAAGTTATAATTTACTAATCATTTTTTAGAAATATATTTTTCTAAACGGGTGGGGATCTTCGATCTCACTCTATGTCTCACTACATGTCTCACTCTTAAAGTTGACTCAACTAAGGGTTAGATGAAGACATGAAGTTAGGTTAAAATGACACATGTCCTTATCTTAAAGGATGAGATATGTAGTAGGACATAGAGTGGGATAGAAGATCCCCACTCATTCTAAACTATTATCTCTGTCCCGTTTAAAATATGAGAAGAATAAATGATAATGTAAGAGAGAAGAATGAAAATTTTATTTTTATTCTCTATTAGCATAGGGAAAGAGTTAGAGAGAATTTGAGATACATACAAGATTAAAATTTGGAACATTGTTTTTTAAGAATATAGGGTATTTTTTTATAGAAAAAACAAAAATTATGATAGTTTGATTTATTTTGACTGGAATACAACGTATTTTAATTTTAATTTTAATTTTATTAATTTTTTGTCCTTTTTTCGACATTTTAAAGAAAGAACAAAAATACAATACTAATGCGAATCACGGCGGGAATGTGTGTCAAAAGAGATGGATCTAATAGTGATGGGCCCTTCAATTTGGTTGCTATCAAAATCAGTTTCCTCTGCCAAACATATATCCATGGACCCTTCCTTTAATTCTCCTGCACCATTTTGTTGCCTCTCTATCTAACATCACCTTCATCACTCCCTCTCTCACTCTCTCCTCTCTCTCTCTCTCCATTTACCTTTCTAACTGTGACACACATATATTGGTTAAAAAACATTAGTGGAATGACATAACGGTTAAGGTGGGTAGCATGTGGGTGGAAGGTTATAGATTCAAAACCCACCAGACCGCTATGTGTGCGCACTTCAGTAGCGGCGCATTAGATAAAAAAATAGTAGCCTAGAGCAAATGAGCGGAATTTACCAATATTAGTGTTTGCAGGCTAGAGCACAGGAGCGGAGGGATTTACCCAACATTAGTGTTTGCAGGCTAGAGCACAAGAGCGAAATTTATCCAGTATACATTTCTATAGCGGTTACGGGTTACCCTTGTAATCAAAGAAAAAAAACAAAATTTACCCAACATTAGTGTTTGCGGGGCATTAGGTAAAAAAGAAGCGGAATTTATTCAGTGCTCATTTCGGTAGCGGCTGCGGGTTACTCTAGTCATTAAAAAAAATAGAATTTACCAAACATTAGTGTTTGCAGGGCATTAGGTAAAAAAAAAATATTAGTGTTTGCAGACTAGAGCACATGAGCATAATTTACCTAATGCACATTTCGGTAGCGGCTGCGGGTTACTCTCGTCACCCAAAAAAAACAAAATTTACCCAACATTAATATTTACAGGCTAGAGCACAGGAGCGTAATTTATTCAATGCGCATTTCAGTAGCGGCTGCGGATTACTCTCATCATCAAAAAACACATTAGCTAGAAAAATATGGACCATTTACAATATCAACTATTGGGACTCCAAAATTGAAGTGGTCAAGAGTTCCAGTAGTCAATGAATGTTTTGTAAGTGCAAATTTCTTTAAAAAAATTAATTTTTTTTTTTGTAAGTTTGAAATTAAGAAACTGCAGATTTCAATGTGGTGTACAAACTAAGTACAATGACCCATTGGCATGTGCTCTGCCCTGCATCAATCTTGAGAAATTAACCATTAATTCCATCTATAAAAGAGTCGGTAGAATTCGAATTTATGACGATGGATGAAATAATACAGCTCTCTCTTTAACATATACTCAAATTTATTGTCTTTTAGAATAATAAATTTTATAAAAGTTGCATTCTTTTGCTTTATTTTGCTGCATTTTCTTAGTCTTTAACCATTAATCGAAAAAGAAAAAAGAGGGTTGCTTTAAATTACCAAAGATGGGCTATGTTCACACCATTACACTTAAACCTCGATAAAGTAATAAATTTGAGATTGAGAAAAAAATATTCATTTAACGAAGTTATTCCTTTATCAAATACTACCTCCGTCTCCCCTTTTCTGACTATTAAACGTTCCTTAAATGGACGTCCCGCTATTACTCGCACGTTTCCTTTTTTAAATACTACCTATCATCTCTCTCCTACTTTACCATTTATCTCTCCTACTTTTTCTTACTTTATCTTTTCTCTACTTTACTTTATCATCTTCTCTCTCTTACTTTATCATCTCTCTCATTCACTTCTTCTCCTACTTTACATTTACCCATATCTCAATATTAATCATCTACTTTCTTAATTTCCGCGCCGAAATGAAACGTGTCGGAAATAATGGGACGGAGGTAGTATTATTTTAGTACATTGACTCATATCGGGACTGGAAGAAATTATTATTTTAATGAGATAATTACTTTATCGAAATTTAACTGTAATTTGAAAACATTTCATTAATGGAATGCAATACAACAAAATCTTGATTAAAAACTTTATTGAGTAATTTTACAAAATGTAGTTAAATCTAAATCATATACAGTTAAACCTCGATAAAGAAATAATCTCGCTAAGATAATAATTTCTTCTGGTCCCGATATGGGTCAATGCACTAAAATAATGTTCGATAAAGTAATAACCTCGTTAAATGAATATTTTTTCTCAATCTCAAGGTTATTACTTTATCGAGGTTTACTGTATAAGGCATTTAATTATGTCTATTGGAATTCAGAGCGACTTGTGAGTACCACAATTGTGTACTCTTGTGTGTACCACACAACAAAGGTGTCGACATGTGGTGTATGTGGCCCACTATTTAAAAAGCGTCACATATCGATACCCTTGTAGTGTTGTACACACAAGGGTACACAATTGTGGTACACTCAAACCTTTGTGATTGGAATCAATCCTACTAAAAAGTTGGGTTTCTCGAACGTTATGGATTTTATCCAAAACTCACGTCTGATTCTCGTTCCAAATTATAGCTGAATAATTGTTAAATTTAATTCGATTTAAATTTGCGACGCAATTTTATTTTATCTATATATTAAGAAATTCTAATTATCCTCATTAAAATGAAAAGATGTGTTTAGTAAATGCACTGAACCGACATAATTACGTCTGCCTAAACTAATGAAAATAAGACATCATAATTATATGAATTAAATGTGTAACGTCCCTTCATCATTGGCCGGATGTGTTCTTCTCCACCCCCAATTAAACCAATAATTCTCCCACCATAATTAATTGTACCAAAATCACAATTAATATTTTAATTCGGACCAAATTATATCTCTAGTTTTCCGACAGAATCTTTTGATCCTCATCTTCATCTACTCACCATAATCCTCCTCTCCCTCATCATCTTAATCTTTTTTGTGCAATTTATACGTATTTTTTTTATTCGGGATGACATTTGATTCATTTTATCAATACAAGTTATACGTGTATACGGACACGTCACGATACGGATACGGATAGATTATTTTACACACACAAATGAGGTAATTAAACAACGCAAGAGATGACAAAGAAGATGGTGGGCAATACAATTGCTTTAACAAAAATGAATCGACATGCATGCTTATGTTGAGAGAGAGAGAGAAAGAGAGGAGAGAGAGTCAAATGAAGAGACTTTTCATGCATATATAAATTGTGGGTATAGATACAAAATTTACTCTGTCTGCACAAATGTTGCTCCGACATTCACGGTACTTGATTAGCAGTAAGAGACTGGATTGTTAATCTGAGGATTTTGTAGTTAATGTGTAAGAATTCATATTGCAGTAAAGCATATCGGTTAAGGTGGATAGCATGTGGTCACCAAGACCGCTATGTATGAGCATGTCATCAATAGTTAGCCTAGGGTGGTTGAACACTCTTGTATTGTTTGCAGGTTAGAGCACATAAGCAGGGTTTACTCAATGCGCACTCATTAATGGTTAGCATAGGGTGGTTGAACCCTCCTGTCAGGGGGAATCCAACCCAAAAAAATATCTAGGTCTTGACATGGGTCGGAAGAAATACTTTGGGCTGGACTAATATTTTTAACCTATATTTTTTTAAAAATTCTAAAATTACTACTAGTAAAAAAGAATTTTTTTTACCGGTGCTCGAGCCCACCCCAGCCCATAGGGTGGTTCGCCCATGCCTTCTGTGTTGTTTGCAGGCTAGAGTACAGAAACGGGATTTACTCAGTGCGCACTTCGATAGCGGTTGTGGGTTACCCTCGTCATAAAAAAAAATCAGATTGCAGAATTTAGTATATATAATATAGAGTATATATATTCGATTCATCAGTGTGCACTTCGGTAACGGCTGCGATTTACCTATTAAAAAAAAAACAGATTGCAGAATATATTATAGAGTATAAATATTTGATTCATCATTCAAACTGTTTGAATACACCACATGCAACGTTTGTCTTCTCGTGGTAAGCAAACTTCGATTGGGACCAAGTTTTTACCGCTTTGAGAAATTGTAATTAAAATATTTGGAGTAAATGTTAAATGCATGAATAAATTTAATGGCATGTTTGAGTATTAGCTTTTGGAGGGAGAATCTTCTTGCAATTACCTTTTATTAATGTATTTATAGTCATTAACTAGAATAACAGAAAAAAAATAGTCACGTGGATTAATTAGGGAGGTGAATAAATCTGCAGTTTCGAAATAGAGAGATAAAATCAACGATCGATCGGGGATTGTGGTGGTTGGGGGGTGGCGGGACTGCAAAGCCCCTGGATCTGTGATCAGAGCATGTTTGAACTTCCAATCAGATAATACTCTGGGGGTAAAGTCGATGAAGCCACCGTTTTAGGCCCCCGGACGAGAACAAGGCCCCATCGAGCTCGTGTTTTGAGGGTTAAAGCCTTAAATTCTTATAGTGGAATTGTACAATCCTACCCAAAATCGCTATATAAAGTACAAAACTACCCATTTTGTTAAAAACTATGTAGGAAATACCCAAGTTTACTAAATTACCCTCACTTTTTCAATTTTTTAACCTGAAACTTATCAAATCGGCACTATGTGATGGGCACTACCCTATTGATCGGCACAAAAAATTGTGATCGCCCTATCGATAGGGCCGTGCCGACCGATAGGGTCATGCACATATTGTAGTGCCCGATCACACGACCCTATCGGTCGGCACGGCCCTATCGATAGGGCACAAAATGGTGATGGTCGGACGGCCCTATCGATAGGGCACAAAATGGTGCCGATCAATAGGTGCCGATCACATTTTTTTTTGTGCCGACCGTGATCGGACCATCCCATCGTTTTACTTTATTGAAGAAGCAAGGATATTTTAGTCTTTTTGGATATATAGTGAATTTAAATATAACAATTGAGTATAAATGTGTTTGACTTTACCTATTTGGGCATTTCACCGCCGGACTCATTCTTATACATACTTTTGTTTCGCATAAAAAAAATATGATTGAAAAACAAAGTCTAGTGAAGACTACTTTCATGCATCATAGAGTTCTTGGTTCGATAATCTTAATGATGTGCTTTATACCCCCAAAAACTTTGAGCTAACCATGTTCGTGATAAGCATCGAATTAGTAAATATATATTTTTCTTGTGCATGGAAAAATAACCCAAAAAATAATAAATGAGAATATTTTAAACGTCATCTACACGAACGAGATAGCGACGACTACGGATATTCCTAATATTATTAAACAAAAATAATATTCCACACTCGAAAGTCAATGAAGAACACACACATCCATCCAATGGATCATGTTGTATAAAAGAACTTACCGTCGGTTCTCTATTGACTAGATCGTTCTCTCTTTCCCGCTTTGAAGTAATTTTTTTTTCTTTTGCTTTTGCCTTTAATTCTTTTTTTTTCTTTATTTATTCCCAAAAATTTCAAAAAGTCATATGAATACAGTTAAACCTCGATAAAATAATATTCGATAAAGTAATAATCTCGCTAAGATAATAATTTCTTTCGATCCCGATATGGGTCAATGCACTAAAATAATGTTTGATAAAATAATAACCTCGTTAAATGAATATTTTTTCTCGATTCCAAAGTTATTATTTTATCGAGGTTTAATTGTACTTACATTTATTATATTATAAATTCCAATCACAACGAGGGCAAAACTCCGGTAACAAACATAGAAAAAATAATCCAAGAACCAAAAATATTATGCTAGTGGCCGACAAATTGTTCCTTCTCTCACATGCAAACAAATTCTACATTTTTTCATACTTCATATTTTCCCACACGTCACTTTCTCTACTGAAATCTTATTATACATAATTCACGGAAGTAAAATAAATAAATAAATAAATAAATTTTATTTGAATTTTCAAGAAATCTTGGGATTAAAATGCCATATTATTGGTAATTAGTGACGGATTCAAGATTTCGGTAGAAATCGGTGAAATTTATAATTTTAAAAGGAACTTAAGAAAATCGACAAAAAATCGTAACTGCACAAGATATGAACATGCATCCTTATATCCGCACATGGTCGTCGGAGCGGTTTGTATGTACCACTTTCGTATACCATTATGTATACCACACCACAAGGGTATTGACACATGAAATTTCTTATTAAATCAAGTGGATGATATTTCACACATATCAATAAACTTATGGTATGGTATACACAAGAGTATACGAAAGTGGTACACACAAGCTTTCGTGCATGGTCATATTCCGGGTAGATTTCCATACCCCACCATTCATTTAGAGACAAAATATACACATTACATAAATTATACTCTTACAATGAAGGTGGAATTGTATTGAAATGCAAAGATGGAATTTGACATTAGAACTCCGTACAAAATGTTATTCAGCATATATAATAATATATATATATATATAATATTAATAAATAACCAAAATGTTATCACCTATAGTCTAGGATGACAAAATAAAATAAATTATTTGGGCTTGATTTTCTTGTGGAGGAGCTCCGGCGAGGAAGAACCCGACGCGGCGGCGGAATCATCGGGGCTGAAACAAACGTCCACCACCCCTTTTGGGCTGCCGGGCAACTTCCGCTTGTTACATGAGTAGAAGAAGGCGGCGCGTGTGCCCACCTCCTCTATTAGTCCCCAGCACTTCTCCACCTTCTCCTGTTTCATTACACATATTTAAGGTTAAAAAACACACTAAAAAAATCAATAATTTTAGGAATTTCAAAAGGGTTTAATTTTTTTTTTCTTTTTTTTCATATGATTTACAAAATATTAAACCTTTTTAATTCCCAATATTCCGATGAGTTGTTGTTGATGATTCAAGACCATGTCCGGTTCAAGACTGCTTATCACATACATCATTATAGCTGTGGCCAATGCAGATGGGAGATAGCTCATGAATCTACAGTCTGCAATTAGCATCAAATCATCAAACCAATAAGCCCACAAAAATGCAAAGAGAGAGAGAGAGAAGATTTACCAGAAAGAAGAGAGAGAAGAAGGGAGTGGCATCTCCTAAGAAACTCTCTTGAAATGTGGCTTAAAAATCCAATCTTTCTTGCAATGTAATCAAGAAAAGAAAGTGGAGTGATTGGATACATCTTCCACTTAAGTGTGGAGAGGATTAAAATCTCCATCCTCTGAATTGTCTTCGATTCAAAAACATATTTCGATTCCTCCACCTGCAAATCAAACACAATCCCATCTCATCAATTCAACTAAATCTCAAGAAATTGGCATCAAGATTGGATTTCTCACAACCCCATCTCAATAAATTAACCAAATCTTGAAAATCTTGCACCAAGATTGGATTCTTCAAAATCCCATCTCAACCAAATCTTGAAAATCTTGCATCAAGATTGGATTTTTATTTATTTATTTATTATTTTTAAGGATCAAGATTGGATTTTTAACATACTTGGAGGTCTAAAAGCAGAGGAACATGAGTCTCCTCAACTTTGGCAGCCAATGAGAGGCAAGCAACGGCAGCTAATTGAGGCATCCATGGCTTCTTCTCTCCATTGAAGCAATGGAGGAACCTATCAAGATAGTTAACTGCAAGAACCGCAGTGATGGGAGAGAAGGAATAGTAGGCGACAGCATTGAGCGTCCACTCAACTGCCTCTGCTCTGGCTTCGGACAAAGATGGGTTGCTCTCGAGGGTTCTCTGCGGTTCGTTTTCCTGCTCTTTGTGCAGTAGTGAGGTGAGTTCTTCATCATCTTCTTCCCATTCAATTAGGTTGGGAGAAGGGCTATCTATGTAGCTGTCTTGCTGCTCCTCACAGTAGAGAGAATGGAGTTCGTGATGAGAAGACATCTTCTTCCGTTTGGAGGTTTAAGCTAATTCTAGTGAGAGACAGAGGAGTAGAGATGAGATTTGAACCATCTTTATGAGTGGGAGAGAGAGAGAGGAGTGGAAGTAGAAATGGTTAATGGTTATGACTTATGAGCGGTTTTTTTAGTGTTGAGGAATTCTTGTAGTATATATATATATTTGTAATAAGAATTTATGAGAGAGAGAGAGTAGGGCTTAGGGGTTTTTTTTTTATGACGAGGATAACCGGCAGTCTCTACCGAAGTGCGTACTGAATAAATTCCGCTCTTGTGCAATAGCCTGCAAACCACACAGAAGAGTTTAACCATCTTAGGCTAACCATAGGTGACAGACAACACATAACGGTTCCAGTGGAATTTGAACTCATGACCTATCGGTCCCGACCACCCACCTTCACCGCTACGCCATCCCAAGGGGACAAGTTGGGCTTAGGGCCTTGATAACGAATGGAATGGGTCATGCAGAAACAATAACTCAACACGTGAGTGTTTGTACGTGGGAGTTGGTATAGAGGGGCCTAAAAGAAGTGCAAAATAATAATAATAATAATAATAATAATAATAATAATAATAATAATAATAATAATAATAATAATAATAATAATAATAATAATAAAGAAAGGTAGGAGTAATAAATTTGGTGGCTAATGATGATAATTAAGTGAATTTTAAATCTCAAATAGTAAATAATTTTCTTGTTACCATTAATTATATATCACAGAATTATTCACAATTATCAATACATAATTTCATTATTCTATGCTGATTTTGATATGTCTAATTATGGGAGTTAATAGGTGTTAAGTCGATATCTTGGAGACGAAATAACTTGATTATTTCATTATTTTTCTCATAAATGAAGATGAAAAAAATAATTGTTAGGAATGAATCATTGTATTAGTATAGTTGAATGATTTAAAATTGTAGATACAAACCTATACATCTATATATCATGACCAAAGTATTATAGCTTGTTACTCGTGACCATGCATCATTATTCGAAAATGCTTAGGCCTAGGCAAATTATTTGATCCCATCTCTAAAACTCTTTTTCGATTTTTTACGCTAAAAAAATGTCGAAAAATTGATGGAGATCTATTCAATTTTATAACAATACGAACTCGATTGTAATTTTGTGATCGAGATTAGTCGAAACTTCTAATTCATCTGTACAATATTAACTTTCTTGTTCGTCGAGAATTAATTAATACCTTCAATTAGACACTTCTAACCTATCATACTTGTTCACTATATGTGTTGTTACACATGCATTAGCTAGTTTCAAAAAAGTGTGAAAATGTGGATATCTTACCACAATAATTATTAGAATTAAGAAATGTTTGATACAGTTAAACCTCGATAAAGTAATATTTGATAAAGTAATAATTTCGCTAAAATAATAATTTCTTCCGGTCCCGATATGGGTCAATACACTAAAATAATGTTCGATAAAGTAATAACCTCGTTAAATGAATATTTTTTCTCTATCACAAGATTATGAGGTTTAACTGTATCTTTATAGTAGTAATAAATAAATGCTTTATAGTAGTATTTATTATTTTATTTTATTTTATGGATATTTCTTTGTTGACCAAAAGCATAGAAGGAAAGCAAGTGTAGGCCTTCCATCTGCACCCTTCCTATTTTCTTTTAAAAGGGTAGACACTATAGAGAGGGATCCCTGCATCCTCTCTCTCTCTCTCTCTCTCTCCTCTCTTAATGGGAGTATATTAATTATTTAGTGGGAGGAGTATTAAACCGTTTGGTGAAACAGAGGCAATATAGTAGCTACGACCAGTTGCTTTCTTTCTTTTCTTTCCCTTTGCTCTTTTATCATCGATGCTTCTCTTCTTCTTCTCCTTCTGTCTTTACACGCTCGATCTTCGAGCCCTAGAGAGAGAAAGAGGGACAAAAAATATGTAATAGAATAGGATGTTTCGCAAATGATTATGTCTTGTGCATACAATTATGGCTGGGTTTTAAAGTTAATGAGTAATTATTAATGATAATTGATTGTTAATATTAACAATTTATTTAGATCTATTGTCTTCACCATAATGAGTTTGTAATCATGACTATTTTGACATTGACCGGACCAACCCCATTCATTGCCCTTGACCTCCTTTTCGCATATTCTAGAATTGAGATTACACCAACTTTTTGGTATAATTTGGAGCTTACGGGTGTTTGAAATAGCTTCTGCTACGTAATTTATAATTTAAAGTTGTAGTTTTGATGTATAGAAACTTAGTTTTAAGCTACAATTTTATTAATTTTAGAGCTTTTTCATAAGTTTCTAATTGACAGTTTCAACAGCTTCTGCTTATAGCTTATGACATATTATTTATTTTTTTGACAAATTTATCCTTAATAAATTTGTTTAATTCCTAAATAACTTTTAACCATAAAGTATATTTAATTCCAACTTTTAGTTTTCTCGTAAAATTTTCTTTTTCTTCAACAACCAAAATATCATATTAGTAAATTTATACTAATATGGTATAATATAAATTTACATGTAATATATATAAATTAACTTAATATTTTATAATATTGAGATCAAAATTATAAAGTAAAAATAAAAATAAATATGATTAATTTCTCATTTTTGTTTATTTATTATAAATTACAATTATTTTATAATATTAGGGGCAAGATAGAACTTTTATTTCAAAAGGATAAATAAACTACTGCTATCAACAATATTTTCAAACATTATTTTCTCCACTTTCAGCAGTTTTCAACACTCATTACCAAACACCTACAAATTATCAAATGACTAGCTTAAAGCAGCTTTCAGCAACTTTAAACATTTATCAATAAACTTCAGTTATTCCAAACACCCCTAACTAAGTCTCTTCAGAGCTTTTTTTACTGTAAAAATAATTTTTTTAATGTTTGAATTGTATGCTTAAAATAAGTTAAAATAAGTAGAAGCTCATAAGTTGGTCAGGGATGTATAAACCAAAAAATTAAGAAACAGCTTATGAGAGTGTTTGCATTACTACTTTTTTTTTAAAGAAACTACTTTTTTCTAATATTACAAGCACTAATAACTTTTGTTTAAAATAAACTTTAAACAACTTTAAACTAAGTGAATAAAACTGTTTATAAAATGTATTCCAAATATTGTCTTAATATATCGAGAGTTGCATGTGATTTCGCATTAAATTATAAAATGAATTTTGACCCGTTAAATGATATTCATATTTGGGCTCGAAATGACGTCAAACTAACCAAGTGAACAAGGAGATGCCAGCCTGCTTACATCTACCACATTCAAAACGGCAAACTAAATCCCATTAAACGACTTTAAATTCTGCCTACAATTTTCAAGCACATCAAAATTCATGTCTTCCAAGTATTAGCTGTCCCTCGTCAATACCTTAAATGACAACTGAAATAACTATAACTGGACTCTTCCACCTACGATTGTCAAAGTCTTGGACCGTACGAGTTTAGTGAGCCACTCTCATTTTTCGGTTCGAATCGGTTCATAAATTAATCGAGCTATTGAAAATCTAGTTCGATCCAATTTTTTATAGGCTATTGGGCCAAATCAGCCCACATATTAAAATTATGCTCGGCACGGAGTTTACGAATAGTAGGTAGATGTCTCTCCAACCCACTAAATTATGCTCGGCACGGAGTTTACAAATAGTAGGTAGATGTGTGTTCAAGTGGTTGAAATGTGTTAAAATAGTGGAGTTTTTTTTTTTTTAACGACGAAGAACCCGCAGCCGCTATTTTTGGTGTGCACATGGTAAACTCGCTCTTGTACAATAGCATGGTAAACCTCGCTCTTGTACAATAGTCTGCAAACCAAGCATGAGAGTTAAATCACCCTAAGGTGACAGACACACATACCGTTTCTAGTGGGATTTGAACCTATGACCTTTCGATCCCGGATCACCCACTTTCACCGCTACGCTATCCCAAGGGGACCAAAATAGTGGAGTCTATTGTTTATATCGATTGTGGTTTATAAGTTATTTTACTTTTTCGAATTAAAACAAGAATAACATGACAATCGAAAACGAAAAGTAACACAACAACAGCAAGACGGATGGAGTATATTAAATAATTAAAAAGGAGTTGGATAGTGGAACTAACACACTTTTATTTGAGAGAAGTTTTTAATTTGAATCTACTAAGGTACGTTTAACACATATATATTGTTAACTGTTAAACCTCGATAAAGTAATATTCCTTCCGTCCCGCTATTATTGTCCTACTTGCTTAATCGGGTTGTTCCGCTATTATTGTCATCTTTCCTAAAATAGTAAAAATTACTTTTAAACATAAAATGAAGTGGGTCCCCCTTACTAACTACTCAACCCCCACATTCTTATACTCTCTCTCTTCAAAAATCTATCTCCCACTCGATTATGTTACCGCTACCGAACTCGTAAAATTATGATTTTTATCTTTTTGAAAACTTTAGATTATTTCTTCAAATACAATATAAAAAAATATAAAAAAATAAAAATCGATTGCATTTTACTAAAGCCTTGCAAAAATTTGGATAATTCTCATTTCTTTCCACCAACCACTTTTCCTCGTTCAATTTCTTTATACAATTAAAACTCATAAAATACACACTAAACTAAATTTTCTTAATCTCCGTCGAAGTCAATGAAATTAGGGGACGGGGGTACTTAGATAGAGTAATAATTTTGCTTAGATAATAATTCAATTCTGTCACGATTTGAATCAATGAACTAAAATAGTACTTCCTCCATCCCACAATTCTTGTTCCATTTTCCTTTTCTGGCCGTCCCACAATTCTTGTTCCATTTCCTAAAATATAAAATTATTACAAACACTTTATTTGAGGGTCCTACATCTCTACTCACAACCAATAACTCTCCTAAAATACCGTGCCCAAAAGATATGGAATAAGAATTGTGGGACGGAGAGAGTATTTGACAAGTTAATAATCTCGTTAAACGAAATTTTTTTACTTGTCCAATGGTTCTTACTTTAAAAATGTAAATTAATGGGCTGACTAAAATAGTTTAAAGAACATCATCTTGTCGGCCCAAAAACTTTTAAATTTTAAATTTCCAATATTTGAGCGAAGTAACATATTTTAACCCAAAAACTGAAAAAGGAAAAATAATAAATTTGAGAATGAATATCGGCGGCGGAGCAGTAGTTGCCTACGAGAACGCGACCACCTCCTCCGTCCAGCAAGTCAGCCACGCCGCGTGGCGGCGCTACCAGCATCTCCTCTACAAATCGACGCCGCTCCTGCTGTATCGGTGGATCTTATTGGCGGCGATCGCTTCCGTATACGCGCAGCGCATCTACGCCTTAATTAATCTTTCGTGCCAAACAAAATCAAGACAAGTCGTACAGGGGTATACGGATGCGGGAATAAGAATTGTGGGACGGAGAGAGTATTAATCTATGTGCCTAGATTTTTTTCATTTTATTTATTTATTTTCTTACATAAAAAATGATAAGTCGAGTAGAGGAGTTCACAGCATTGTGCATTATGTCAAAATCTTAATCAACACTTAATGAAATCAAATTAAGAAAAGCACAAAGAGTGATAGATCAAAAATATGTAATAAAAAAATGATGTAAAATAATTTAACCTCGTTATGAACGTAAGAGAAGGCCAAGGCCGACCATTCTATGATTGAGTAAACAATTAAATTGATCGTTCACATTTTCCGTAACTTTAACATTGGTCCTTCATATTTAAATGGAGTTATTCAAATCTAAACATCTCAATTCCGTCTCTTGACCAAATTCGTCCCTTTATATTTTTCATAACATTCAAATTAGTCTCTCATCTTTCAATAGAGTCATATAAGCATAAAGATCTTAATTCGTCCCAGTCATAACGGTTTCCCTCAGTTTTCAGACCGTAAACCAGCTCCAATTTTTATTTGAGGAAAGAAGTTGATTAAATAAATATCTTTATTTTCTATATTGGAATATAATTCATACTACGAGAGAGCCATTTCAAAATAGATAAGACGGTTGGACGAACGGTTGAATGAATATCCAAATAAAATTATAATTTTTTAATTTATATAACTCAATTGAAAGATGAGTAACGAATATGAATTTTACGGGAAGATAAGACCAATGCAAGTGTTTACTCCCTCCGTCCCGCTATTTGTGGCTCACTTTTTCGAAAGGGGTGTCCCATTATTTGTGCCCACTTTTTTAATTTGGTAAAAAATTACTCCTACTCTATCATCTTCTCTCTTCTACTTTATTACATTTTCTCTCATACTTTATCATCTTTCTCTCATACTCTCTCATTATCTTACTCATCTTCTCTCTCATACTTTATTATCTACTCTCTCTCTCATACTTTATCATCTACTCTCTTAATTCCCGTGCCGAAACCAATTGAGCCACAAATAACGGGACGGATGGAGTATTTAATTC
Source organism: Lavandula angustifolia (assembly GCA_028984105.1). Classification (NCBI taxonomy): domain Eukaryota; kingdom Viridiplantae; phylum Streptophyta; class Magnoliopsida; order Lamiales; family Lamiaceae; genus Lavandula; species Lavandula angustifolia. Next base: position 13,277,178 of record CM054802.1, on the reverse strand, counting down.
CATGGCCGAATCTCATCCATTCCGTCCACTCCACCTCCATATAAATTCACTCGTCGCGTCCAATTAATTTGATATTTTCTCTCTCTATTTACTCATTAGCATGAATTCCTCTTTACATTCTTCCTCCTCTCTCTCCCTCCCTCGCCTCAGATAAACCCTAAAACATAAATTCTTCCAAAAATCAAATAAAATTACTTGATTCGCGACTCGATTGAAGAACTAATGGAGGGAGGTTGCTGCGCGGCTTCCGCAGCCTCTTCGCCGGAGATGCCGAAGCGCCGGCCGCGCCAAGACAAGCCGTACAGGGGTATACGGATGCGGAAGTGGGGGAAGTGGGTGGCGGAGATTCGGGAGCCGAACAAGCGGTCGAGGATCTGGCTCGGCTCCTACTCCTCCCCCGTCGCGGCGGCGCGTGCCTACGACACCGCCCTTTTCTACCTCCGCGGCCCCTCCGCTCGGCTCAACTTTCCCGATTGCGTCGCGAACGACGTCGTCGAGCCGCACGAGTTGTCCGCCACCGCGATCCGGAAGAAGGCGACCGAGGTCGGCGCGAGAGTCGACGCGCTGCAGAGCGGCGGCGGTCATGCACGCTCCGGGTCGAGTAGTTCGGGCCGGACCTCCGAGAAACCCGATTTGAATGAGTACCCGAGTCCGGAGAGCTCGGAGGATAATTAATTGAATTAGTCTTATACTATTATTATATAGTTTTGCTCAATTAATTTGGAGTATTATTTTAGAAGGGTTTTTTTTCTCTTTGTAATTTAGGATTGTAAAATTATTTTTGGGTTTATAAGAAAATTAAATGTATAGACTTTAATCCTTTTCGCTATTTGCGGCTTATTTATTTTCGATACGGTCATTAAGAAACTACTCCCTCCGTTTCACTAATCAAATTTCATTATTTTTGAACACGGGAATTTAGAAAGTGGGTGAAAAAGAAAATGTGTGGTATAAAAATATAAAATGGTTAGATTTATATGTTTACAGTAGGGGTGTAAAGGTTCGGTTCGGTTTTTAGTACAATTTAGGAACCGAATCGAATATATGAAAGTGGTTTGGTTCGATTCGGTTTAAGGTGTACTTTACTTTTGGAACCGCCCGAACCGCTTAGAAATGGTTCGGTTCGGTTCGGTTTATCGGTTCTACCTTCTTAAATCCTAAATTGATTTTTTTGAACCATAATATTCCATACATGCTTAACGTGAATGAAATCCAAGCACGACAACTCCAAAATATTAACAAAATATAAATATACTAAACATAACTACAAAAGTTAATCTCCAACTCGGGCTCTAAAATATTAACAAAATATAAATATACTTAACATAACTACAATAGTTAATCTCCAACTAGGAGAAACAAATTCATGACTCCACAATCCACATAGGCAGTAGCAAAATGAAACAACTTCATGACTTCACGTAAACGGATGAATTAAGAACTCCCAGGAAAAATTCCTACGGATGGAGGACTGGTAGTTCAACTTTTACGTTTTGGTAGAAAAAGTGAAAATAGTATTGAGAATGAATTGAGAAATGAGAAAGAAGATGAAAATGAGAATTGAGAAGACAGAAGAGTAGTGTAGTCAGGACTCAGTTGTGTGGCGTGCCATAGTGTAATAATAGTATTAACATTTCTTTTTTAATTTTTTTAATTACATATTTACATATGTATCAATTACCTACTATACCCCTAGTAATCACATATTAGTATATCTACCTAGTAAGTAGTATGTAGTATTAACAATTACATATGTATCAATTACCTACTATACCCCTAGTAATCACATATTTACATATGTATCAATTACCTACCTAGTAAGTAGTATGTAGTATTAACAAAAATCTTTATATTTCATTCGGTTCCACTGGTTCGGTTTGGTTTGAGCGGTTTCTAAACCTTTGGAACCGTGAACCGAACAACGAAACCGAACCGAACCGCATTTTTCGGTTTGGTTCGGTTCGGTTCCATCGATTTCGCGGTTCGGACCGGAACCACTTACACCCCCTAGTTTAGAGTGGTTGTTGTCTATTCATTTTTTTCTCATTTATGGAATATGACTTGTTTAATGAGACACCACGAAATAGAAAATGGGATTTGATTAGTAAAATAGAGGGAGTAAATAATAAAATAGTTAATAAAGTAGGAGAAAAGATGGAGGGAATATATAATAAAGTAGTTGATAAAGTAGGAAATAGAAGATTAGAGGGAGTAAATAATAAAATAGTTAATAAAGTAGGAGAGAAGATGAGGGAGTATATAATAAAGTAGTTAATAAAGTAGGAAAGAGAAGATGAGTTAGATAATGAGAGAGAAAATGATAAAGTATGCGAGAGAAGATAAGTGAGAATAATAAAGTAAATTATAAAGTTGGAGATAAAAGATAATAAAGTAAGAGTGAATGTATTAAAATTTACTCCCTCCGTCTCATAGAAAGTGTCTTATTTCTATGAGACACCGAGATTAAAAAAATTCCTATTGTGTGGTGTATATTGTTTGATTTTTGGATTGTTAATTTTGGTCCACACATTCTTTGTTTTTTAAGAAATATGACATTTTATATAATACAGCCCAAAAAGAAAACAAAACACTTTATATGGGACGGATAAAGTACTAAATTTTGAATGAACCACTTTGAGCGGAACTTATCAATTAGGAAAGTGAGTCGATAATAATGAGACGGAAAGACTCAATTAGGAAAGTGAGCCGATAATAGTGAGGCGGAAAGAGTAGTAAACTCCAGTAGCCCAAAAATGGTGGTCCATTCGGTAGGCCACCAATCACGCTCCGCCATGCGTGCATTGGTGGCCCACCTTTTTAAAATTAAACTATTTTTTTATTGCTAATATGGCCTATCAATGCACGTGTGGCATGGCGTGATTGGTGGGTCACCGAATGGTACACCAATTTTGAGCCAGAATATCCGGATTGTTAAGGAAGTAGGAAGAAGGAAGAAGGAATTCGTGCCGTCTAGCACTGGGCAAAAAAGTTGCATTTTGTTTTTATTTAATATTTTTATGTGGACACCAATGACGAGGAATATGCGAAAATAAATAAAATAATTAAAGACGTGAAAAAGAAAGAGCAAAAATTAGTGGTGCAGAATCGGAATGTCATTAGTGGTCGGTCACAATGTTTTCTTTAAAATAGTGATTACTCCTCTTTATTTAATTACGATGGAGATATTATTAGGCCACTAGCTGCTAAATCGAGAATTCAAAATTTATAATTGAAATATAATCATAATAATAATTTAAAACACTAATCAAAGCACCAAAGTAAATATGTGAAAACAAAACAGTTATTGGATGAATTAGTTGCGGAAGAAAAAAGTGGAGAAATAAATTCTTTCTTAGCCGCAGCAGCATATGTTTTCATTGTCTTATCCTGTGTTCTCATAATCGGCCCGACCCGGCCCGGCCAGTTGAATTGATTCGACCGTGGCATGATAGGTAATTCGGGCCGGTTGTATGAGAGGCATGTTTCTCCGGACAGATTCGGTGTGACCCAACGGGTCAACCGAGTTAATCGGAATTCAACGGACATTCGATCGTGACCCGGTAGGCAATCTGGACCGGTTGTATGAGAGATCCGTTTCTCCGGACAAACCCGGTGTGACCCGACGGGTCAACCGAGTTAATCGGGATTCAACGGCCGGTTTTGACCAATGTTCTCATAACCGGCCCGGTTATCGACCCGGAAAATATAAATTTACTGGTTCAACCGGTTGAACCGCTGGGTCAACCCGGGGAGTGCGTGACTAAAGGGTGCGTAGAATAGCTCAAGTAAATTTTAGTTTTGATAATTTAACAAAAAGGTTGTTTGGCCAAGTGGTGAAGTCATGCATGAAATTGTTAGAGGGGAAAGGTTCGACTCCCACTCCTTACATTTTTAATAGAAAAAAGCCGAATCCGGTACCGAATTCCGGTTGAACCGGTTGATTCGGTCGGGTCACACCGGGTCAATTGCAAAAATGAGTTTATATCCAGCCCGGCCCGGATTTATTACCGATTTCCGGTTGGACCGGTTCAACCGGCCGGGCCGGTTTTCATAACATAGGTTTTGACAAGATTTTAATTCTTATTACTTAAAAAATACCGAGTTAACCGGGATTCAACGGTTCAGTTGATTCGATTTTGACAAGATTTTAACTCTTATTACTTAAAAAATAAATTTTATTGTGTTTTCAAAGGAAATCAAACCACTTACATTTACCAATTTTGGTTCAAGTCTTATCCACTAAACCAAATACATATCTTAATATATTTTTCAAAATAAATACATTTATATAAATTTATGATATTCTATAAGAAAATTACCGGATCAACCCAGCGATTCAACCAGTTCAACCGATTGAACCACTAAAATTTAATTTTTCATATCAATGCCCGCGCCGATTTTCAAAACATTGGTCTTATCCCCACAAAATATTTTATTTTTTCCTTTCTTGATCTTATCTCCAAATCTTCATTCATTGGCGTTATTCTCTTTAATTTGCTGATGCCCACACATAATAGTTGTCCCCACACAATTCTCTCTCATCTTCATTTTTTAAGTCAAATGGGCTGTCGAAATTCGAGTTAGGTCGGTCCGGCCCATAAGTTAAATGGGCTGTCAAAATTATAGTCCAACTCAATCCTTCGTGAGCCGTCGGACTAGCCAAACCCGTTCACAAACTAGATTATTTATTTTGATTTTTTATAATTTATAAATTAAATTTAATAGTTTTTAATAAATAAATAAATATTCTATCATCGAATGAACTCACACCAGCTTAAACTTATCTACAAAACTTCTACCATTAATTATCTTACAATTTATAAATTTATAAAAATAAATTACTGGACGGGTAGGGTTTTTTGGTCCATAGCCCAATTAATCTATCGGGTTATTGGATTGGGTAATATAGATTTTAATTTTTCCATGCTTCTAAATTATGAACCCATCTCCATCTAAATAGGGACGGGTCGGGCTGCTCAATGGATCGGACCATCGTGGGCCAGTTTTGAGATCTCTAAGAGGGAGTAACAAACGAGTGGGGATCTTCTGCCCCACTTGGTGGACCACTACATGTCCCACCAATAAGGTGAGGACATGTTTCGACTTATGATAAAAAGGTGGCCCACCACGTGACGCGCGGCACATGATTGAGTGGCGCCAGTGGTCCACCAAAAAATGGGGCAAGTGATCCCCTGCCGTAACAAACTGCATCTGACATCTTAGCTATGTAAAGATCCAATTTTTCGATTGTAAATGCATTTTTTTTTCTCATTCTTTGGAACTTTCAAGCTTATATTCAATTGAGTGCTAATATATTTATGATTCTTTTGAATTATTATTTTAAAAATGATGTCATAAATATACAGTTAAACCTCGATAATGTAATATTCGATAAAGTAATAATCTCGTTAAAATAATAATTTCTTTCGGTCTCGATATGAGTCAATATACTAAAAGAATGTTCGATAAAGTAATAATATCGTTAAATGAATATTTTTTCTCGATCTCAATATTATTACTTTACCGAAGTTTAAGTGTATATGGTGGTAGACTTGTATGGAGGGAGAGAGAGAGAGAGAGAGTGAGGATTTTGTAAGACAGAAGAAAAGGGACAGCAGAAAATCAATTTTCATTAGCATAGGCGTGGAGTTTGGAACAGGGCCGGTCCCGAGATTTTTGGTGCCCTATGCGAATATAAAAATAAGACCCATATAATAATGATACACACTTAAACGTTTTGGTATTCATCTTTTATGTCATCTCTTATCTCTCGCAATCCTTCACAACCACCAAAATAAAATTTCAAAACAAATAAGAGAAACAACAGAATATATTCAAATCAAGCAAAGTATATATCTCAATCATGATTCATGGAGACTTCGTCATTAAACCTTCCTTAAACAATAATAGAAAAGAAATCCGTTTCCATATTTTGATGAATTAAATTTTCATTAGTTATCATTGATAAAATCATCTATTATTTCTCATATTTAATTTTTATCATGGTTCAATTAATCAACTTTTGAAAGGTTTGAATATCATACTTACAATAATCAACTCAAAGTTTACTAAACACTTTTACACTTTTGGACTAAAAATATGAAAAACAATACATATTAAATGTTTTAGGACCATCCATTTTGGTGTTGGGAGTCGGAGAAACACATGAAACAAGCGTCAAATACTTTAGGCAATTTTATTCTCGTTACAAATTTACCAGATTCAAGCCTTACGTGAAAGATTATCGAGAGAGATATGTCGTTGGTTTAGTTAGAACGTGAAGAAATTATTAATTAGGGAAAAACAATTTTGGGGCTCAAGTCTCTTGCTTTATTTTTCCTTAAGAAGCGTGTATAGTAATTGAGTTAGTGAAAAAGAAAAACTGGACTTTGGTAAAAGAATTGGTTTTGAGCCTTTCTTAGTAAACAAAAAAGTTTGAATTTCTGTTGAGCCTTAACCGAAAACAAAAAATTGGTGCCCTATAAAATTTTGGACCCTGAGGTCGCACGGCCCGCACTTGCTCAGGGCCGGGCCTGGTTTGGAAACAAGCAAGGCAGGTAGGAAGGACAGATTACAGCAACGCATGACGCCATTATTATTCACATTGCATTACAATCTTTTATTTACCGTTTTTATTCCTTTTTCACCTCACAACTTTGTTAATGCTTCCGCCCTATTAAAATTGGTCACGTTTTCCGATTGGAACGTCTCACTATAGTTGATCATTTTTTGAATTTGATAAATAATTAATATTACTCATCTTTCCTAATACTACCATCTATTTTTTTCTCATAATTTATCTTTATTATTTTAATTCACGTGTCGAAAAGAAAGTGATAGACTACAAATGTATGGATGTAGCACTAAATTTCCATCCCATCACTGGAAACAGCTATGAAGAGAAGGGAATCAGATGGTTGATTGACTTTTCCATTTATATGGGCATCTCCGTCTTTGTATTATTTTTCAAATTGTTTCATCCTATTTATGTTATTTTTTAAAAAGAAAAATAATTATTATATAAAATTCTATTTTTTTTATGAAATTTACCTTCTTACACATAATAATTCACTTATCTATACACAATTAATTACTTATCTTAATTTCCGTGTTGAAAAGAAACAAGACAAATCGGGCGAGATGATTGGAGTATTATCTTGTGTTAAACTCATGGTGTATTGTGAGAGGTGTGGGCTTGTTGGTGTGTTTGTGTTGAGTTGGGTGAATTAAAGATTATTACCTTCATTAATCCCTCCACCATCTCCTCTCATTTCACCACACCACACCACACCGCACCACCTCTCTCTCTCTCTAATCTAATTTCAGAATCCTCCTCTCTCTATCTATTATCTTTTTCTTTTTTCTTGCCAAGTTGAGGTTTTTGTTCTTATCCCACCAATTTCCACCTTGTGTGAGTGAAGAAATAGGGAGTTCTTGATCATCTCTTAAAAGTCTTGCTAATTCAGAAGAACATTGAATTAACGATTGTTTTTTTGCTACAGATCTTCCGCCGTATCTCCTCATCTTTGGCCGGTAAAATTTGTCAGATTCCCTCATCTTTGTTTTGATCTATGATGATACTTTATGAACTGGGTTAATATTCTTGGTTCAAAATCCAGTCTTTTCTGGGCTGTTCTTCTTTATTCCTATCTTGAATCAAACCTTTTTCTTTAAATTTTTTCAGTTTTTTTAGATGGGTTTAGCATATTTTTCCTCTTTCTGTTTGTTTTGTGAGAAAAAAAAAAATTTATCTGGGTGATTATGGATTCATTTTCTTTAAAAATTGAGTCTTTAATTTACATCAATATAATGGTTTTTGTCTACTGTTCTCCTGCCTATCCATGCCTTGAACTGTTAATAAAAAGAGTGAATTTTCTCAAGATTTGACATGAAAAATAACATAGGAAGATGTTTTGCTATCTGGGCACTTTTGATTTGTTTGTGTTTTTAATTCTTCCATACTGCTCCTTCCGTCTCGCTATTAGTGGCTCATTTCTTTTCGGTACGGTTATCAAGAGATTAAATGATAAAGTATGAAAGATAAGTAGTTGATAAAGTAAGAGTGAGAAGATTAGTGAAATAATGTGAGAGGAGATGATAAAATAGGAGAGAAAAGATAAATGAGATAATAATAAAGAAAATAATAAAGTAGGAGATAGAGTATAATAATTTACTAAATTAGGAATGTGTCACTTTTAGCGGGACGTTTCAATTAAGAAACTGAGCAGCTTTTAGCGGGACGAAGGGATTAATATGACTAGGCTGAATCTACTTATGTAAACATGTTAAAAAAGTAGATATATAGTTAAACCTCGATAAAGTAATAATTTGGGACCGAGAAAAAATATTCATTTAACGAGGTTATTACTTTATCGAATATTATTTTAGTTCATTGACCCATATCGGGACCGGAAGAAATTATTTTCTTAGCGAGATTATTGCTTTATCGAGTATTACTTTATCGATGTTTGTTCTTGCAGATTTGTTCTTGATACTAAGCATTTTAATAGATTAAATCTTGAGCCCTAATGCAAGGGCAAAGGGTTTCTGTTAGTACATTGCCTGAGAACCTAAGCTTTGATCATGGCTCTACATCAAGTGATGCTACTAGCATAGATTCTTGGAATAATATCCAGACTTCTTCGGAAACCCGTCTACCGGAGTTTAGAATACCTCCGACCGAAGCCAGTACTCATCATCTCCATCATAGGGGGCATAGTGAGTGGTGTTTAGGTGAAACTAGTTCTAGTGTTGCACGAGCTCAAGCTAATCGTAACGAAATAGAAATAGAGAACATATGGAGTCTACACTCTCGAGTTAATCTCGACTTGGAAGAGTGTCCCGTTGAATCATCCGATATTCTTTCATTCGATAACGTTGAAGGGAGTGGGCAAGGGAATCATCATAATGCATCAAATAGGTTGTCTCTTTCCCTTCCTCGTGATCTTAACATTTGTTCGGACCAAGAAGACGATGAATGTCAAGTAATCGAGCCTCCCGATAGGAACATATCGCTCAATGAGAAAAACCCGTCTTTTGATGGCCGACGCTCATCTTGCAAGAGAAAAGCCCAAGATGAAGGAGAAGGTAGTTCAAGTGTTGGAGATGTTTCTTCAAACCCTTTGTCTTTGAGTGAAAGTGAGAGTTCAAGAAGAAACTTGCGTTTACGGGTTAGTGGCTCGGATCAGCAAGATCATACACCCGGTATCCCATTACCGGACGTGGGAAACTCGGATGTTTCCTCTTCTAATGGCTTGATCGACTTGAGCCCAACTCCTCCTATGGAAAACGGAAGCGCATTTCGTCGAAATCTTCATTCTAGATGGAGTGGATCATCTTCTACCACTATTGCTCTAGAGAGGGAGAGAGATCCTACCCTTTACGAAGAATCTCTAAATCGGAGCATTTCGGAGCATCCTATATTTGATCCTACTAGTGAAATGGGAGGCCCATCTCGACAATCTAGAAATGCTAGTTCGTCTTCGCCTTCTTGGAGTCATCAGCAATATCCGCGTAGATTATCAGAAATTGTTCGAAGATCGCTGTTATCCGCTGCAGGTTCCGAGTACGGAGATCAAAGCAGCAGCTGTATACAATCAAATTCACTACTAGAAACAGCAGTTTTGTCAAGCACAAGATCAGCAGTCTTGGAGAGACATCTGGCTGCTGCTAGTGAAGGAAGAAGCACTGCAATATCTGAGGTATATTTATGTGTTTATAATACAGATTTAATTTTTGAAAAGGTTTAAAATGTTGGGATTTTGTATACTGGAAGCAAATTTTATGATTGTATACAATGTGTTTTTTTTTCCACTGTTTTATTCTCCTATCTGATATATACTGGAAGCAGATTCGCCATGTCTTGGATCTCATGCGAAGGGGCGAGGGCTTGAGATTCGGGGTTAGTGAATCTGCACTCGTTTGTATGCATTTCATCAATACGACTTCTAATTCAGTATCTTTTAGGACATGGTGATGCTTGATCACTCGGTCTTGTTCGGAATGGCTGATTTACACGATCACCACCGGGACATGCGGTTGGATGTCGATAACATGTCGTACGAGGTATTCGTTTTCGTCACTTCATACCGATCTCATCTTTTTTCTTTCTTTCTTTCAAAAACACGACTTTGTTCCGAATTGCAGGAGTTATTGGCTCTTGAAGATCGAATTGGAGACGTGTGCACCGGACTGAATGAGGAAACGATAACGAGCCGATTGAAGCGATGCAAATATGGTGAGAGAAGAGCTGATGAGGCTGAAACGGAACCATGCAGTATTTGCAGGGTATTAACTTTCTCTCTCAAAATGGGTTCAAAACTGCAACACCCATCTCTCTCATCGCCCTCTCTCTCTCTCTCTCTCTCATCATCTACATGATTTGATGCAGGAAGAATATAATGATGGGGAAGATCTTGGCACCCTAGAATGTGGGCATGATTTCCACAATGAATGTATAAAGAAATGGCTCTTGATCAAGAACTTATGCCCCATATGCAAGACTACCGGCTTGCCGTCGTCTTCATGAAACGAAGGCCCTAATACGGCCTTCGTTTGCATGCTCAACAAGACTCTGCAAGAAGACAACAAAAGCACAAGGCTATTGCATTGGTAATGACTAATTAGATGAGCTCATAATGTGTATAAAATACACTCTTATAGTTTCAAACATGAAAAGGGTTCAGAAATATGGAGATAATCAGACATGTCAATTTGCATTTTATGTTTAGTTTTTTTTTAAAATTCGTGGAACCCGCAGCTGCTACTTTCGGTGCGCACTGAGTAAACATCGCTCCTTGTGCAGTAGTTTTTCTTCTTCATGTGGAGTTGGTTTTAGGAGAGAGAAGATATTAACCCTGCATTGTTCATGTGGACAAATTTGCACCAACACAAGAATCGAGATAGTAATAGTGGGACGTAGAGAGTATAATATAATGTGTTTTTACTTGGGTGGATAACGTAGAAGATGAACGAAATTCTTGTAATATTGGAGCTAGGGGAGTAACCCCGATGATTCTAGGAATCGAACCAAATATTAGGAAGTTGTTCAGTTTGGTTTGGTTCGAAATGTATATAGCGTAGAACCGAATCACACCGCTTACAAATGGTTTAGTTCGGTTCATCAATTTATAGGTTTTTAATTTATTTATTTTTAAATCCTAAACAAAAAGAAGTCAATAGAAAATTATACTAAATACAAAAGAGTTATGTTCATACATGGAAATTATGAACTAGTGTATGGGACGATGTTTAATTCATGAGATTAATATGCCATTCTTTTCGAACTCATAGGTATAAATTTGCCTACCTCTTTTCTTCCCTTGTGTAGTTTACGGTTAGTCTTGGTTTAACTCTTATCATAAGATATATTTTATTTCTTGATTCAGACATTCTAAAAAGAAAAATAGGATATAAGTTCGGTTCGAACCACTCCTAAATACTTATAAACAATTCCTAGAAAACATAAATCTGACCAAACCATAAAATCAAACTGAACCACATTTTCCGGCACATATGATTCTTGTTTGGTGATTGTATTATACAAGAGAGAAAAGAATATAAATCCAATATAGATTATATAGATTATATTAGAGTCTCAAATAATTAAGAAAATTATATTTTGTGGATAAAAGTAACGAAGCCTACTAAAGATTGTATTGTGTTTTAATTGGTCCTATAGTCGATTTCATTTTATTTTTATATAGATAAGCGCATAGTACCGATAAGCTTCGTTTTGGGAAAGCTACTTAAATAAGTTTTTTATGATATAAGTGCTTATGTTATAAGCACTTAAAACGAATAACCTTTTGCATTTGGATATATTTATATATAAAAACTTAATTAGAGAAAAAAATATATAATTTAAAAATTATTATCTAAGTAATTTAATATGAGAATCTATTTTTCATGAGCTATTTCTACCCGCTTATGAAAATAAGCCTGAAACAACTTATGTTTTAGAATAAACTATTTTCATAAGCTCTTCCAAACGTGTGTAAAATCATTTATTTCTTATAATGAGCTGAAATAAACTGTTGAAAAGCTTTTCCAGAAGGGGTAATTTGTTACTCCATCCGTCCAGCCTGACTTGTCTTGTTTCTTTTCAGCATAGAGATCAAGATGAGTGGGTAGTTGTATGTAGATGAGTGGTTGATTGTATGTAAAGATGTAGGCCCCACAAAAAGTGACAGGTTATGTAGTAAATATTTTCCTTTTATGGAAACAAGACAAGTCGGGTGAAACAGCTCAGAAAGGAAAACAAGACAAGTCGAGCGGGACGGATGGAGTAATATTTAGCAACCATAGCTCAAATTATATACATAACTCAAATATAAGTTATGATATACATAGCTCAAATATAAGTTATGATATTCAATTCGATATTCAACGTATAAAGACATACCTGTGACAGTAGGACACTATTCATGTATCCTCATCCAGCAACAGGTGAATGGAGATAACCTGCTGCAGCATATCCTCTTCTACTTAAAAAGACATTTGACTTGCTAACAAGCTTCATAATGCCAAATGAATATATAAGATAATATGAATATATGTGTCCCATAATTTACTTGAACCATAGCCCACTACTTGGCCCTCATCAGCAATTCAAGCTAACAATCTGCAGAGCTTAGAGTCTACTCAAACAATAGTTATAAGCAAATATTGAAGGCCAAGATTAGCATACACTGAAAATAAGATGCTACTATCAATTTATACCAGGTAGCTAGATCGAAAAACAAGATGAAGTTCTAGGATGGGCTCTTGCAACAGAACCAGTCCATCTAAACCACTTGAACTTAGAAAGAACGATCTTTAGAGCTAATAATATGCTTTATCCATATATGCAATGATATAACGCTTTGAAATCGAGCCCAAGAACTACACAAGCCTAGTTGCAGTGCGTCTATCCATCAAATATCAACCTAGATAAACAATTAGTATAGCATGATAGAAACCATTTCAATTTAAAAAGAACGATCTTTAGAGCTAACAATATGCTTTATCCATATATGCAATGATATAACGTTTCGAATCGAGCCCAAGAACTACACAAGCCTAGTTGCAGTGCGTCTATCCATCAAATATCAACCTAGATACACAATTAGCATAGCATGATAGAAACCATTGAATTTAGAAAGAACGATCTTTAGAGCTAACAATATGCTTTATCCATATATGCAATGATGTAACGTTTCGAATCGAGCCCAAGAACTACACAAGCCTAGTTGCAGTGCGTCTATCCATCAAATATCAACCTAGATACACAATTAGCATAGCATGATAGAAACCATTGAATTTAGAAAGAACGGTCTTTAGAGCTAACAATATGCTTTATCCATATATGCAATGATATAACGCTTCGAATCGAGCCCTAGAACTACACAAGCCTAGTTGCAGTGCTTCTATCCATCAAATATCAACCTAGATAAACAATTAGCATAGCATGATAGAAACCACTTGAATTTAGAAAAGTAAGATCTTTAGAGCTAACAATATGCTTTATCCATATATGCAATGATATAACGCTTCGAATCGAGCCCAAGAACCACACAAGCCTAGTTCCAGTGCATCTATCCATCAAATATCAACCTAGATAAACAATTAGCATAGCATGATAGAAATCATTTGAATTTAGAAAGAACGATCTTTAGAGCTAACAATATACTTTATCCATATATGCAATGATATAACGCTTCGAATCGAGCCCTAGAACTACACAAGCCTAGTTGCAGTGCATCTCTATCCATCAAATATCAACCTAGATGAACAATTAGCATAGCATGATAGAAACCATTTGAATTTAGAAAGAACGATCTTTAGAGCTAACAATATGCTTTATCCATAAATGCAATGATATAAAGCTTGGAATCGAGCCCAAGAACTACACAAGCCTAGTTGCAGTGCATCTATCCATCAAATATCAACCTAGATAAACAATTAGCGTAGCATGATAGAAACCATTTGAATTTAGAAAGAACGATCTTTAGAGCTAACAATAAGCTTTATCCATATATGCAATGATATAAAGCTTCGAATCGATCCCTAGAACTACACAAGCCTAGTTAAAGTGCATCTATTTCTATCCATCAAACATCAATCAGATAAACAAATATCATAGCATGATCAACGAAGCAAGATTCCAAGCAAATGTGCACATTCCAGTTCAGTAAAAAGCATAATATATGTCCTAATCATACTAATATATATTTAGCAAACAGTACTACCAAGTAGATCACAATCTCAAGATAATGAAACATCCATATGACACCACTAGCAAGATCTGAAATAGAATTTCAAGGAAAATTGGAAGAACTTCTCAGTCATCATTCATCACCGGCAACAGAATCAGTTTTCTCACTCTGCGGCGGCGCTGTGGACCCCGCGTCCTCCTCCTCCACCTTCTGAGGCTCATCGGTCTCCGGCGCCGGCGCAGGCGCAGGCGCGGCAGCAGCGACCGAATCCCCAGATCTAGCCTTCACGGTTTCCAGCATCCGCTTGCTAATCTCCTTGGAATAAACCTGCAAAATCTCGATCCCGTCGTCTCGGTGGTCGCCGCTTTCCCCGCCACCTCGAACGCCTCCTGCTCGATGACCTTGGCGGCCTCAACAGCTTCGTCCTGCGAAACGGTGCCGTACCGCTTGGAGAGTATGGACGGCGTTGATAGGGTTTCGATGAGGCGGTTCCTCACGGCGTCGCGCGTGCGGTCGGTCGGCGGCCAAATGCTGAACGAAATGCTCGAGTGCTTCTCGGAGGCGGTGGTATCAGGCGGCGATTGCTCGGTTTCGGCCATTGCGGGGGGCGGAAGCTCTTGACTTTGGGGATTTTGATTTGAGGATTCAATTTCGTTCGACATATTTCAAAGCTCAACAAATAAAGTCTTTTTTTTCTAAATTCAAAATTTATCGCCAACGTGGAAACACGTTTTTTACACTCACTGATTTCTACAAGCTAAAAACGTTACTAGGTTTGGGCCTATTTCATACTCACCGTCGTTGCACGAACATTTCAAAAATCTCAACATAATCGTCTTAACACGAGTCACGTGACACTTGATTTCCCGTGTTCAATAGATTTCAAAACATTTTGCACCTAATACTAATAAAAGTAATACTCCGTCCGAGCGGTTATTGAAACTACAAATCATCTAACGATTTTAGCGATTTTCTCTTCAGTTCTTGACGGAGGGAAAGGTGTACATGTTATAATTCTCTTTAGTTCTTGACAGAATTGGAGAGAAATATACTAATTTTCTTTTGCTCTGCAGAAGAAAATTGGGAAATTTGAGTTAGTTTTGAAAAAATGACGAAAATTGAATTGATATACTTCCTCCGTCCCGCTATTACTTGTCTACTTTGATTTCAGGACGGAAATTAAGAAACTTTGTTTAAATGTATATTTTTTAGTTTTAATTGCATTAAAAATTAGCACAATTTTCGAGAAATAGTTAGTGGAAGAAATTAAATTTATCTAAAATTTTGCAGAGCATAGTTGAGACAATAAATTTTTTTTCTGTTTTTTTTTTCATATTGTATTTTAAGAAATAATTTTAAGTTTCCAAAAATTTAAAAATCATAAATTTTCAAGTACAGAGTGAAACGAAAATTGTGTTAGATACAAAATTTTAAAGAGAGTGATATTGTGGAGATGAGTATTAAGTAGAAATGTCCACTTTATTTTTTGTTTAAGAGTTGTTTTTACTATTTTAAAAAAGAAAATAGTAATAGCAAAACAACCCGATTAGAAAAGTAAAACAAAAGTATAACTTATCAGATTAAAATTGGACCGCACCAATATGGACTAAAAACAAACTCAAGCCAGCTTTAAGGACAAAAAATTGATTTATTTTTTTTCCCAACATAAAGTACATATTCTTTTTCAATTTCATTAGTAATTTAATAAATCTAAAAATAAATTAAATTAAACTAAGTATGATATGATATGATACAACAATGATCTTCTATCATGTCAATCTTCAATCTTTCACAAAATTAAAAAATTCATAGTTATATATAAATGCCTAAATTGGCTGAGCCATGTAGATACAAAATCAAGTCTTACATCTTCCAAGTATACCAGAACTAATCTAACAGCCTACCCATACCAAAAATTACTCCATAAACTCCCAACATTGTGGAAAAAACTATGTTAGTCATGTCAACCCTTTTTCCTAAATACAACAAATCTGCAGCTTAAGATGTCAATCAATCCAAATGCAACAGATGAAGAAGAGAAGGGATAGGGATTCTAGTGTTCTTGAAACCTTTTATATACACTTTCTTGATTCCAAAGGCCTAAAGATTTCAGGGCAAGAGCAGCCGTTTTTCTTGTCTACTGGTGGAAGAAGGAATCTGGGATTTGCGAAGGCGAAGACAGCGCGGATACGCATTTGAACTGTTAACAGAGAGCCAATCGAAGAAGTTATTAGTCTACATTATGAAGAACCAAGTGGAGATCAAGGTTTAGTGATAAGTAGACACACATGACACACCTTGTGTTGCTTGTATTTCTCTCTAATGGAAACCAAAGCCCCTCCTCGTTTGCTCGATTGGAAGTCGTGGAGGATGCCGACGCATTCTTTGAGATCTGCAGCTTTGTATCTTGAATGAAGTTCAAGATCTGCATTCTGCAAAAGAAAAAGAAAAAAAAATCTCCATTTTAGCTTGAAGGGTATGAGCTAGATCAAATCAAGTAAGTGTTGTTCATAATTCGTACTCCCTCCGTCCCATTACACTTGTTCAATATTCCTTTCCGGGTTGTCTAATCTCACTTGTCTATTTTCTAAATAAGGAAAAGGAAATGGGTCCCACAAGTTTAACTCAAATCAATTTTAAGCAATTAAACAATTATATAAGCCCCGCATCTTTACCACACATACCAATTCAAAACAATGAATTCATCATATGGGTCCCACACTTTTATTATATAAAAGCGACCAGCCTAAATAATCGGACCGAAAAGAAAATGGACAATTGAGATAGGACAAAGGGAGTAATTGTAATTCGTACCCATGGATGTTGATTGGGATGAAGAGTGAATCTTGCTAGGAATATAACTGATGCAGCCACCATTGAAGGCAAGAATTTCACACACCCATAATCCAACAAACTCAACTCAGCCAAATAGTAAGCCAAGAACTCCAACTCCAAGCTCTGAAAAAGATTAACCATACATGAGAACTACTACTAATCATCCAAGAAAGTTTCGAGTAAACGGATCACACTTCACGTCACAAAAACCATAACCTTACCTCATGATCTTCTTGAGAGACCCAAGTGAGTCTCCGGAGAAAAGTCTTCACCATCGGATTGCCCATTTCGAATCGGAGAGTTTTGAGCACATCGGCCTCCATCTTCACCACATCTTCCTTCGTGTACGTGTTATCCGTTATGTAACAGAAGTCTCCCACGTGTGGGGGATTAATCTCTTCGTATTTCCTACGTTCATGAAAAAAACACTTCAACCACTTGAAATCTAAGTATCTATTGAACTTCGCAAGGCCAATGCCATGGAACTTACGAGGCGATGAGCATTGAGGAAACACCGAGTAGCTGAAGGCGTTGCCGGTTAATGACATTGGAGGACAAGAATCTATCTATGTAGGAAACTGTAAGATACAATGTGTCTGGAAGAAGCTTGTACTCCTCAGCCACCTCAACCAACCAATCTACCAAAACCCCTCTCATGTTTGCAGTTATATCTTTCTGTGTTTTCTCCATGTAATCTGATAATGGCCTTCTCTTAGCTTCCATCTGAATGAGAAAGTGTATCAGATTTGAACAAATCCATGAAATTACTAAAAGAAACACTAAGAAAGATACAAATCAACCAGAGATTTGAAGTATATAGTAATTTCTCATCAGATTGTGGAAAGCCCTAAATTTGAAGATAAACCCTAGAATTGAAGGAGAACAAATCCAATATTACCAAATCCATATGTATTCAAAAGCTATAAGATTGAAGTATAGACTAATTTCTCATCAGATTGTGGGAAGCCCTAGATTTGAACATGAACCCTAGAATTGAAGGAGAAGTAATCCAATATTACCGAAACCATATGCATTCAACAACTATAAGATTGAATTAGCGACTAATTTCTCATCAGATTGTGGGAAGCCCCAAATTAGAATATAAACCCTAGAATTGAAGAGAAAAAATGAATCCATAACAATTCAGTGAATTCTAACCTCCATGTTGTGAAGATATTCATATATATCGGAAGCATAAGCTCCACACATCTGCGGATCATCGGATTCCCCATCCACATCGATGGAAGGATCATCGGCCTTCTCCTCCAAAACCTTCGATTCCTTCGCTACACACACTGTCCTTCCCTTAACATTCCTCTGAGCTGCGTGTTTCTGCTTCTCATTCCGATCCCGGTTGGCCAACACGTTCTGAATCTCGCCCAACGCAACCCTCTTCCTCTTGCCCTGCTCGGAAACCACCGTCTCTTCAGCTGCCCTCTTCCTCGCCGCCAAGCGCGTGACCCTCACGCAGTTCCCTTGGTCCGCCATTACACGCTGGGAGATGAAGGGAGAGCGGGAGAGGAAGAGAGGTTCAAGCGCTGGTGGAAGTGGGCAGATGGGTATGGAGTATTTAACCTGCGAATCGAAATGCCGCCATGGCTGGGGGTGTTTGAATTTTGCCAAATCGAGCGGGGGACGTTTTGTGATCTGAATGTTTGACTTGAAATTGAAAATTTGGATTTCGAGATTTGGGTTTTTGGTGAGCGGAGGCGGTAAAATCTTTAGAGCGAGAGGGGCGCAAAATGTTTTGAAATTGGAGGGTTGATGGAATCTGGCTTCGCATTGAACAGTTTTCCCGGTTTCATCGTATATATCCGTTTGGTTTTTAATGTAGTTTCCTAAAAAAGTGTATAAAATAATCTAGCTCTATTTTACTATAGAAGATTTAGATTTTTATCCGACGATGGTAATCTGCGGTCGCTTACGTACTGAATAAATGTTATTTCTATCGCTAGCCTACAAATCAAACGGGAAGGAGGGCTAACCATTATAAGTTAATCAAAAGTGATGGGCTTACATATAACGGTTTTGTCCTGGTTTTTTTGTTTTTATAATATGGGTGCTTTCATTTTTTTTAATTTAGTAACAGTAAAAAGTGTTGTCTTTCAACCTTCGGAAAAAAAATACTGCCTTCGTCCCATTAGAAATGACACGTTTTCCTTATCGAAACGTCCATTACGAATGACACGTTTCCTAAAATTGTAAAGATTGTGTGACTACATTTAACTACTTGAAAAAATCAAATAATCTAAACCATATAGGCAAAACTTATGTGGAAAATTGTAAAGATTGTGTTGAGTACATGCAACATGATTCAAATCCATGAGTTTGACATGGTTGGACCAGGGTTTGACCTGCCGACTTAGCATGATGATGTCATTATTCAATTTTTTTTAATTTCAAATTTTTTCTTCCTTATTGTAAGGATAGACGTGTCACTATTTACGAACAAAAGTGTCGTTTGTTTTATACAATTTTATTTATTTTTTCCCAATTTTTTTGAAAAGGGAAGTCTATGTCATTTGTAATGAATAAATGTGTCATTTGTATTTATCTCAAAATGTCAATCGTAACAAACAAAAGTGTCATTTGTATTTGAATAAAGTGTCATTTGTATCATTTATTGACTATCAATTATTTTTTGAAAAAATACGATTTGTTTCGCAAAAAGTGACATTTGTCTATGAAAAAAGTGACATTTGTTTATGAAAAAAGTGTCGTTTGTCTTTGTTGTACGTGTCAATAATGAAGCAGAGTATTTGTTTAAGTTATAATTCATAGTAGATAGTAGAGTTTCAATTGTCTACGTTGTGCGTGTCAATTATGACAAAAGAACATGTTAATGATGAACAGAGTGTCTGTTTGCCATAATTTATAATATAGAGTAGAGTGTCAATTTTCTTTGTTGTGCGTGTCAATCATGACAAAAGAATGTGTCAATGATGAACAGAGTGTTTGTTTAAGTCATAATCCACAAGAAAGAGCGGAGTGTCAATTATCTATGTTGTGCATGTCAATGATGACAAAAGAACGAGTCAATGATGATTAGAGTGTCAATTGTCTGCGTTGTGCGTGTCAATCGCTGACCAAAGAACGTGTCAATGATGAGCGATTGTTTGTTTAAGTCATAATTCACGATAGAGAATACAATGTCAATTGTCTTTGTTGTGCGTATCAATGATGTGCAGAGTGTCCATTTAAGTCCTAATTCACGGTAGAAAGCATGGTGTTAATTGTCCATAGCAAGCGCGCAACGATCTCAATACTCCAAACAAAATCAAATTCCCAATAAATAAAATGACTTTCATGTTTAAAAAATCTACTTATAAAAAACTAAAATAGCAATAATACTAAGAGTCATTTTATTGGAAATAAATAAATAACCATATTACATGACCAAAATTGAAACTTTATACTTATAGGTGGGAAAATTTTTGGAAATTAAAATTATTGGAAACATCAAAACATAGTATTCTTATTCATTTATTACAGCTGGTACCAAGATCCTAACAAAATAGGTAAAACAATTCACATGTACTAACATTCATGGATATCATAAATGCAACTAACATATATAAATACTCATTCTATCTCAAATATATATGTCTATATAATGTTCGATAGAATAATAATTTCGTTTAGATAATAATTTATTCCGGTCCCGACTAAGGTCAGCAAACTAATATAATATTCGATAAAGTAATAATCTCGTTAAATGAATATTATTTTTTCCGGCCCCAAATTTACTACTTTAAAGATATTTAAGTGTATATGCATCATGCATCCTTCATTTTATGAATTGATTATGATATGAAATAATCGTGTGCATAATACTTATATGTTTAGATGCATAAAGACAAAAGTGAGAAATTACAAAATTCATACAGTTAAATCTCGATAAAGTAGTAAGGACATGAAAAAAATATTCATTTAATGAGGTTACTACTTTATTGAACTTTATTTTAGTTCATTGACTCAGCCGATATCGGAAAAAATTATTATCTAGAATTATTTATTATCTAGGCGAGATTATTACTCTATTGAACATTACCTCATTATCAAGGTTTAATTGTACATGAAAAAAATATATTCCCTCCATCCCGCAATTACTGTCCTACTTTCCTAATCGAGTTGTCCCGCTATTACTATCATCTTTCATAAAATACCAAAAAAATACTCTTAAACAAAAAAATGAAGTTAGCCATCCGACTTAATGCACATCCCCACATTATCATACTCTCTCTCTCCAAAAATCTATTTCACACGATTTTCGTTCTACTACGTACTCGAAAATTTATGATTTTTAACTTTTTAGAAACCTAAGATTATTTTTTAAAATACATTAAAAAAACAGAAAAAAAAATCGATTGCCTCAACTATGTCCTACAAAAATTTAGATAAATTATCATTTCTTCCACCAATCATTCCTCGAAAATTGTACTCATTTCTTAATACAATTAAAACTAATAAAATATACACTTACATAAATTTTTTTAATCTCCGTGCCGAAATCAAATGAGACACTAATAGCGAGACTGAGGGAGTATCAATTATGTATCGTACTTCCTACATAAATTTGATTTCCTACAAAATCCATACAATGATCGGAAATCACAATTATAATTTAAACAATCATTTCTTCTATTTATCTTACAACATAAAATACCACAATCAAATGTTTACATGGAAACTCTAATCTCTCAAGGGCAATGGCTATTTCATATACATTCTCGACGTACAATTCTGCTTGCTAATCTTGATTAGGCATTTGCTCCTTCAACTCACATCCATCTTCTACCACCATTGGATTATTCACTAACTGCATCTGCACTGACCTTCTGATACAAGCGGTAGAGCAGTGTAGATTTGGACATTTGAGGCTCCCTTTCTAATACTGCAATCACATCCTTGACCGATACGCTACGAGCCACCCGTGGCACGACAACTTGGTTTCGTCCCACTTTTCTCACCGAAGCTGCACGAACGATAATAACAAGAACAAGTCGATAGGAGAAGTAATTTTGTGGATCAAACATAGCTTTTACAGATTCAGATTAGTAGTTTCCTCTAGATTTTCTAGTGAAGGGCCATGAATCATAAATTGCTCCTAGCTGTAGGTTTTAAGTGCCAGCAAGATGTAAAGGTGTTATCTTTAACTACTCTTGCTAACTATATACTCCCTCCGTCCCAATTATCTTGTCCACTTTTCTATTGTGGGACGTCCCAAATATATTAATCCACTTAGGCGACAAATTATTACACACAACTTTTTTGTAGGGCCCACAACTTTACACAATTCTACACAACTCTCCTTAAAAACTGCGGAAAAAGCGAAGTGGACAAGATAATAGGAACCGGGAGAGTACTAAATTACCAAGATTTGTGGGAGCAACTGAAAGGATCCAACCTTTAAGATTCTTGATATTATAACATGCCACTGAAAGACTCTACTGAGACAAAGATGGGCTGTCAAGAACGTAGAGGAGGTAGGATGGGCAGTTGGTCAGATCTAGTATGGATCATACATGGACGGTAGTTGGAGTCGGCGGCTCTCCCAGGGTCTCTCATCTGAGATCCCTAGGAAGAGGACCAAGTTGGCCCTTGCGAACAGCTTGGTGCACTATCTCCCTTCAACCCTTTGAGCGAAATGCGGTAAAAGAAAAGGAAGGAAAATCCATGGACCGAGCCCATCATCTCCACCCCGTCTAGTGAGGCCCATAAACACAAATGGTTCCTAGTTGTAGAAAGTAGCAAGAAGTTGTAAAGGAGTTCATCTTTAACAACTACTGCTAGCTACATATCAACTTACAAGGATTTGTAGGAGTAACCTAAGGAAGGATCCAACTTTTCAGATTCTTGATTTTATCTCGTGTTTCTAGTGAGGCCCACAAACATAAATGGTTCCTACTTGTAGATTTAAGTAGAAAGAAGTTGTAAAGGTGTTGTCTTTAACTACTCTTGCTAGCTATGTACCTACTTATTAGGATTGTGAGGGCAATTTTTAAGATTCTTGATTTTATATTGTCTTTCTAGTAGAGGCCCATAAACCATAAATAGTTCCTACTTATAGATATAAGTAAGTACAGCAAGTTGTGATGTGTGAGAGCAGCTTAAGTATCCAAGTTTTCAGATTCTTGATTTGTGTTTCAGATTCTTGATTTGTGTGTTTAGTGGAGGCCCATAAATCATAAATGGTTCCTACTTATAGATTTAAGTACCAGCAGGTTATAAGGTGTTGCCTTTAACTACTAGCTATATACCAACATACCAGGATTTGTAAGAGCAACTGATGAATCCAACTTTTCAGATTCTTGATTTTCCCTTGTGTTTCTTGTAGAGGCTGTGGAGTGTTTTCGTCCCGAATCCTTTGTAGTCTGAGGACCAGATGATGTCTCGGATCCTCCCTGCTTCTGCTTGGCCTCAATCATCAATTGCCATCTTGATGTGATGTCACCCACTCCGGTAGCAGCTCGGACAGCGACGTTTGCAGCTGTAGTGCGCATTTTGTCGTCTTCTTCCTTGTTAACCTGAAAAACAAGATAAAGCTTCAATGAATGATTTAATGCATCATCATATGCAGTATTACAGAACTTTGAGTTTCAGTACGAAATGCATCGATTTTCCTTCAATCGAGAGGAAGGAGCTCTCAGATTTTCAAGAATTTCTCTCACGATAATACACTATTGATATATATATATATATATATATATATATAGAGAGAGAGAGAGAGAGACAGAGAGAATTTGAACTGTTAAACTACAAAGGCCTAATTCCTAAATTACTCCAACCTAAAAGAAAAGCTGACAAATTACGTGATAATTATCCGGCTTCGTATAACAATACCTTTGTTGATTTTCCACGACCGTCATCCTTATCAGCATCATTTCCTGAACCACTTTCAGGCTGCAAATCAACAACATCAGAACACAGTTTCTGCAAAAATCACACGAACTGAAAAGTGAAAGGAGTTGATGTTTTACTTCATTCACTTTCTGCAGCTTATCAGATTCAGCCTGCTTTTTCTCCCATTCTTCACGAGCTTTACGATTTGTGGCCATAATCTGTTGCCTAACATCTGAGGTGATAATAGTCTTGTGCCTCGGCTTCTCTATATCAACTCGCTGCAAAAACGATGCGAATTCAACCACATAAGCACATACATTCTTATGACGATGCAAACATACAAAAGTGAGGCATGGAAAGTAACCTGTTTTGAGAGTCTGATGACATTAGATACGAGTCCACGCATTCTTTCTTCCACGCACTAAAAGGCGATATACCACAAAAATAAATTAAATAGTTCACTCATTCTTCTGAATAAATTTTCAAGGAAAAAGTGTTGAATTGAATATGAGACAAGAGCTATAAATATAGCCCTCTATATGTCTATCGTACATAAGTCGGGTAAACCGATTCTTAGGACAAATCTGGCTAATAGAAGCTTAGTGTAAAACTCTGGAAGCTTTATAACTACCTACTAAAACCATTTAAACATAGTAAAATGACTTATAGTGAGAAAAATACAGAGCATAATCTATCGCAATCTCACCAAGGACAAGCATCGTTCCAAGTCCTTACTCATATTCTTTAAACCATATTTTGCCACTGCCAAGAAGCATACATACCACAAAATTAATTAACCTAAATTATGAAAGAAAAAAAAAGTAGAATCTTGATCATGTAAACAAGTAAAGTATGTTCAGTTAGGAAATACTAACTTATCTCCACCATTTTTTTCTGAAGTGGAATCTTCTGCAATATCAGCCTTTCTTCTTCTTCTTGAACAACTCGCCGAGATGCCTCTGAAACGCGGCTATCTTCCTTGGAGCCAGAAAAGAGTTGTTCCTCCTCTTCCTGTTTACGTATTTTATTTCGTATCAACATAATGGAGTGGATGTATGTAACCCATAATTGTGTTTCGAGTATGATGTTGACGATGAGGGAGGGTTACCCTGAGATTGACTCCGCTCACTGCAGTTACATCGTTGAGGTGTTCGATGCTTTGATCAACAAAGGATCCAGACACCTTTTGCTTCTTACTGTTGGGATATGTTTATGAGAACTCACTACTAAATAACATATAATAAATTGAAGAATTTTAACAAGCAAAGTAGTTGATACTCATCAATAAACGACATCACCTTGATGGAGGTGAAGAACCGGGCGCTTCCATTGGCTTCTTCTGGCCAATCACAGGCTTTTTGAGGGGAGCCTTGGAACTATTTCCAGGACCAACAGGAGTGGTTAGAGAAGGTATCCGGGAGCTCGACTGACAAGTTGAGAAAAAAACAATAAAAAGTTGTAAATAAGAAGAAAAAAGCAGCTTAGTTACTTAAGGTATGTTCCCAAACACCCTAGATAAACCACCAGTTACTATGAGAATTAGCACAACATCATATTTAATTCAATAATGTCCTTGGTTACTACACAAGACATCTTTTTCCACTAATCCTCAGAGAAAATCGAGCAGATAGTTACCATGCTCAAGATATATAATAAAGAGGCCAACAATGTAGTCACATACAAAGCTAAAAGAGGAGTTAAGTTTTAATCTGTATCATGTCTTGGTGCAGAAGTTTCAGCAAGAGTAGGAGTTTTTCATGGATGTCAACACAAGAATCAAGAAAGGCACAATAAAGGAACCAGAGAATTTTCAAATACCAGAATGTTGGTCTCCATCAGACTAGGACTTGGGGAAACTGCGCTCGACGACACAAGATTTGTGGGCAGTGGGAGTCCTGTTCTTGACGACTGTATCTCAAAAGATTCATCCTTCAGATTCCCAAAAGCAGCACTGCCTGGTTTACCAGGTGCGGGAGGCAAGGAAGATAATCCATGCGAGGCAGGTAACTGGGCTCTTTGTTGTTCATTTGACTGATCAGATGGTTCTTGCTTTACATGAGTCATCGATGGTGAAAGAGAAGCTTTCTGCTCTTTGCCGGCAGATGACGGCCACTGGACTTGACTCTGTTGCAGCGCTGTGTTGCTACTCAAACTTCCAGGCGGCATTTTCTTCGGATCACTAAGAGAATGAGGCCTATCAAATGTAGACATGTTCGCTAAATTCATGGGCCTCGATGTTGGACCCAAGTGATTAGGATGAGATGGGGCCTGCCTCATCTGAGAATCATGAACGTGTGGCCGGATAGCTGCTGAAGATGCAGCACTAGTTGCTGTGAAAGGCGGGTAACCACTCGCAGCACTTCCATACGTTGGGAAAGAAGCCTGCGGGAATTGCATATGCTGCTGCTTATTAAGCGCCTGCGATGGAAATGCAGGATGCTTCCTCTCATGAATTAAAGCACTTGAACTGGAAGTCGACATCTGGCCTACTTGTGCTCCGTGCGAATCTGCGTTGTTATCGCTTGTTGAGTTGCTCATATCTGTCGGCAATTGGGATACCGGAAAAAAGCAAGAGATTCGTTAGTATAAGAAGTGATTCCTGGAGCAACTTTCTGATTGGCTGTGACAAAATAAGGATTCACCACCTGAAGGCCCTTGCATTTGCCGAGGCTGTGATTGAAGTTGATTGGTCGGAGTCTGTATGTTCCTCGCTGCCTGATTTTCATTTATGCTAGTCGATCAAAACTGCTTTTCGAGAATTTAAATCAACCATAACTGCATCCAATTGCATGATTCTCATAACATACCTGAGTCTGCAATTTGTACACAGCCATTTTCAACATCTGGTCTCCAACAATACTTCTCATGTGCCGGACAAATCCGTCTTTAGAAATCTCATTTTTCTGGAAGTGGACATATCGTCAGTGTGCTTCAGTTATTCTCGAAGAGAGACTATTCTTCACAAATTAACAAGCAATTACAAAGTACCTTTAATTTAAAGTAAAGAGTGTGAAGCTGCATAGCTCTGTCCTTGTCAAGTTGAGGTTGTATGATAGGAAGTAACATGCCGAACGGAACTTGCTTGTGCAATTTCAACGTGTTAGCGGACTGTTGAGTAGTACTCGTCGTGGTGCTTCCCCCCGACGTCATAGCCTGTTGGGAATTCATTGAAATTCCTGGAGTTTGCTGATTCAGCGGAGAAACGATATCATCGCTTATCCCCATGCTCGTCTGTTGATCTCCTTTACCACTGGGAAGAGCCTGTTGATCATTGAAATCCACCGAGAGGGGCTGTTGTTCACTTGAGCCTACCGACATTGATGGGTGATGGTTGTTTGTTTGTAATTTGTTCGTCAGTAATTCTTTTTCCGGCTTTGTTTCATGGTCTAGTACTTGCACATTGCTGGGTTGTTCTCCGGATGGTTGGCCTTCCACCGGTTGGGATAAGGGAAATGAATTTTGGTCATCTGGGTTAGGTAGCAAAGGGTTAGGCTCGTGGGAGGAGATACCATCCTCTTTTCGATTCTGAGGGTCTGAGTCGTGTCTCTGCAGCTCCGCTTCAGAAGAATGCTGGTCTTTTCCCCCCATAGCCACGAGATCTTCCCCGCTTTGGAAATTAGCCATCCCGTCGTGACCACCAGAATTGTGCCACTGTGGAAGAAACTGACCTGTGGTTTGACAGCTCATTCAGATTAAGGAGATTACGGAGATGGTAAAAAGATTACGAAACTCATTTGTCTGTGAAAAGGGGATGATGGACAATATAAGAAGTACTAAACCATAAAGAGAAAATATTTGAACGAAAATTTATATTAGCGAAATGTTATGCATAGTCCATGAATCCATTCAAGCTAAAGAAACAATCCCTTCAGATCTCTGAATGCCTATAAATCTAAGCCTCCAAGACGAGTGCAGGAGAAATTAGAGGCACAAGTTAATAAATAAATGATCGATGAGAATTTCTTACCGAACATCCATTCAGTAAGTAAATTCATCCCTAGTTTCATGAAACTCATTCCACGTTCCCTCCTACGAACTTCTACTATCTATTACCCCCTTCATCCCATTGAAATATTCTAGTATACATTTTCGTGCCGTCCCATTAAAGTTGTCGTGTTTCCTTTTTTGACAAATTATTACAAACACTTTTTTTTAGAGACCCCCAACTTTACACAAATCTACACACATCAACTACTCTCCTTAAAAACCGTGCCGAAAAAAATTGGACTATTCCAATGGGACGGAAGGAGTACCTCACAAAGTGTAAAAACCATGACCATTCATGGTACAAGTAAACCTTAGCAAGCCAAAACTTTCACTATACACTTTAAAGTAATATACTTGGGATCGGAAAAAATATTCATTTAAAGAAGTTATTCATTTATCGATAAATGAATAAATTATTCATCTATCGATAAATGAATATTTATTACTTTAGAGGGAAATTTACGATATAAAACAAGTTAAATGTGTGCATTAAACTAATTTTATTTAATAACTTAGTTGTGTAAACATTAAAATATAAAAAAAATTGGCATTTCCTTTAGTAAAATCATGTTAAAAATGTACGTTGAATATACACTAATTATAAAACAAGTCAAATTATTCAATTTTAGAAAAACTCAATAGTTTTATAGAAGAACGCTTTATAGAAGAACGCTCATATACATAAAAACAAATGAAAAGTTCATTTTTGCTTATATTAGAATTATCCCAGAAGTATGTTATTGGCATTGCAAGATTCGTTCAATAGAAAATGATCTACCAAAACCGAAGTCCTTGAATTAGATGAAGATCTCAAACATTAGGTAATGTCATCTCTAATTTACGCAACAGAAATGCTATGAATGTCCAAAATCTATTAGCTATCGAGAATGATGCAACTATGAAATTACCAATGAATGAAGAGATTATTGAAACACTTATGAACAATATGATGAAGAGGTCAATCCTAAACGAGATGATAGTAAATTTATTTCAATTGTGTCATTAAAAGATTTATTTCAAACAATAACCACTTTAAATAATTACTTGCTACAAATATTCAGAAGTTGTCTATATTTTGCAGAAAGTTAAGGATGATAATTTTGTTTAGGTGGGAAAAAAAACAATCACTATGTAAGTCCATATTCATAAGAAAAGATTATTGTACTAATGTAGTATTATAATTATCTACATATATTTTTTGAAATTACTAATTATTACTTTATATTTTCATTGGGACCTTAAGGATTTAAAAAAAATATATTACTTTACATTTAGCGAAATTAATACTTCAGTACACTGGCCCGAGTCGAGACCGAAAAAATTATCATCTAAGCGAGGTTATTACTTCATCGAACATTACTTGATCGAGGTTTAACTGTATGACTCTCAGTTAACGCCATAAAGCTCGTATCTTTACCCTGGTTACAATGAGAGTTTCTTATAGAGCATTCTAACTAGTAAGCAAAACCATCTCTAGTTTCATGGAACTCATTCTATGTTCTCTTCTACGAACTTCAACTATATATTACCTCACAAACCATATAACCTTTCATGCTACAACTAAAACTTACATTGATGGTATAACATAGGGATATTAGGCCGAAACTTGCACTTATGACTATGTCTCAATTAAAGCCATAAAGCTCGTGTTTTTACCCTAGTTTTCGACGATAAATTCTTACAGATCATTCTAATCAGTAAGCAACCTCATCTCTAGTTTCATGAAACTAATTCTACGATCTCTCCTACGAACTTCTACTATCTATTATTACCTCACAAAACCATGAACAACATTCATGATACAGTTAAACATCTTAAAGTAATAACATTGGGGCCGGAAAAAAAATTCATTTAACGAGGTTATTACTTTACCGAATGTGGAGAAATTATTACCTAAGCGAGGTTATTACTCTATCAAATATTACTTTATCAAGATTTAATTGTACAAATAAACCTTTTATTGATTAGGGTTATTAGGCCAAAACTTTCACTCTATGACTCTATCAATTAAAGCCATAAACCTCATATTTTTCACCTAATTCTCCTCTTATAACTACAATTTAAACAAAAATAAGTGACTCAGAATAATTAACTAAGATGAATCATAAATCATTACCGCCGCCGGAATCAGAAGGCTGCTCCTGCGTCGAAGTATTATTCCCTTCAATATCTCTGTTCAATTCCGCCGTGAAAGCCTCCACGTCGGCGCCAGAATGCATCGTTTCATCCTGAAAAGCGATCAATTGAGGAGCGATGTACAATTGAAAAAACCCAATTCTGAATTGGTAAAGACAGTATGAGCTAGAGCATTAGGTCGCGACATTAACCTCCTCTTCTTCGAGGAATTTCATGATGTTAGGATCCATTACAACCGAACGCAGCAGCAATTCGTTGCCTAATTCGCGATTGGGCTCCTGACGCAGAAAAATTCTGTTAGCGGAAAAAGGGCTCGAGCAAATGAAAAACAAGACAAGGAAACAAGAACAAATTTCAATTACTGATTTTTTTTAATTTCTAGGAAATGATTTTCGACTGGAAAACTCTTCCTCTCCCGCCGCCCACGATTCTCCGGCCATCTCAATTGAAGTTGAAATTCGAGCTTTTCTCCATATATGCAGGCTTGCAAGTTAGGAAGGCGAGAGCCCAATATTCCTTTTATAGAGGGACGAAATAAGCCCAAAACGTCGTCGTAAGCAGTAACTACACGATTACTAATTTAAGTATTATTGCGGATTAAGGGGATAAAATTACCTTGTAAGCCAATCCCAAAGGAATCTTTTGTAATGAAATCAATAAATAATTATTACAAGGAAAATTTCCAAATACAAGTAAAACATAGATTACAATTGCAATTAAATTGTTCAAAATACTAATTAGATGTTTAAAAATATAAATTATACTCTCTCTGTCTCATTTAACTTGACTTCAAACTTTCTAATGTGGTTATTAAGGTGAGGTGGGTAGGGTTATAAACGAATCAAATATTTTGATTCAATTTGGTATTCGTATTCGAATTTTTGATATTCGAGTTCAAATATAAATATTCGATTTGATTTGATTAGTATTCAAATACGAATACAAAATTATGATATTCAATTCGATATTCAAAAATATTCGATTAAATATAAATACATAATACATTTATAAAAATATTTATATATTAAATATGTTTTATAAAACTTATTATAAATTTGTTTCTTAAAAATATTAATTTTGAATCGAATAGTTTCGAATAGAATCGAATAGTATTAAATACGTACCAAATTCGAACCGAATATTCGAATAATATTGTTTATAAAATATTCAATAAAAAACCAATCGAATCAAATAATTTGAATATAAATAAATTGAATCGAATACGAATCGGCTTTAATATTCGAGAATTAATTGAATACGAATACGAATAAAAAATCGAATCGAATATTTTGTTATTTGATTCAATTCGATTCGTTTACAATCCTGGAGGTGGATTTTAGTAATAAACGTGTGGGTCCTATAATTTAGATGAAACGATTTAGTAGTAAAAGTGTAGATCCTATCCTACCATTTAAATGAAGAGATTAATAACTTTTTTCTTTTGTGTTGAAGATAAGTTTAGTGGGATGACTGAAAAGTAAATAGAGACAAGTTAAATTGGTGTGAAGGAATATATTATACAGTACTTTAAATTATGTCCATATTTTAAAAAAATATTATTAAAAAGAAGATATATGAGACTAATGAGTTTAAAAAATAATAAATGCGTGCATGTAGTAAATTAAATTTAGAAGTTTTGTATGTATTTAATAAATGTAAGTAGTGTATGCTTTTAGAATGCTACTCCATGTTTTTTTATCTTCTAAATGTATTTCCGATTTCTTTTTCTTTATTGTACGAGTTAAACCTCGATAAAGTAATAATTTTTGCGATTGATAAAAAAAATTATTTAACGAGGTTATTATTTTTATCAAATATCATTTTAGTACATTGACCCATATTAGGACCAGAAGAAATGATTGTTTTAGCGAGATTATTACTTTATCGAATATTACTTTATCGAGGTTTAACTGTATATATAAATGCTAGCATACTAATAAATCACGTTATCATTTCAAATTGTACATTTTGGACTCCATGCATGTCGTGATATTTAAAAAACAAAATAACTCAAACCACCAAATTATGCACGTCTTGAAAAAAATACCATTTGGAATTTGATTTTTTTGTTTTTTTTTTAATGGTTATAAGATACATAGCACAAATATTTATATAAATGTATTGGAAAAAAGTATAAATATTACATTATTGAGTTTATTTTTATTTATAACTGATATCGAGTTTTAATGATAATTTTTATTACTATATGAATGTTACTCTTACCGTTAAACATTTTAAAGTCATACTATTGACTGTAAACAAATACTCGTTTAATGAATTTATTACTTTATCAAATATTATTTTATTTAATAATTATAAAAAATTATTATATAAACGAGGTTATTACTTTATTGAGGTTTAAATGTATATAGACTCTTCTTATATTTAGGTTTATATAAGTTCGGGGTAGCTACGAATTTCCATAGTCAAAACAACATATCAAATAATGACTCAATGCTTAGCAATTAGTACTCTCCCTCCGTCATGCATGACTTGTCTTGTTTCTTTTCGATACTGAGATTAAGATGAGTGAATGGTTGTGTGTAGATGAGTGAATGATTGTGTGTAATGAGGTATGACCCACAAAGAAAAAGTGGAAGTTTGTGCAATAATTATTTTATATTTTAAAAAACAAGACAAGTCAAACGGGATAACAAAAAAAAAAGACAAATCAAGCAGGACGGAGGGAATATTACATAATTTAATTCTTGATATTTATAATCTATTTTCTTTCTCAAAGTAAATTTATTTATTTACATCTTACAAAATGAACAATCAAATAAGGATGTGTTGTTAGGATTACAGTTAAACCTAATATTCGATATAGTAATAATCTCGCTAAGATAATAATTTACTCCGATCTTGATATGGATTAATATATTAAAATAATATTCGGTAAAGTAATAATCTCATTAAATGAATATTCTTTCTTGATCCCAAGATTATTACTTTATCGATGTTTAAGGCCCTGTTTGGTTGGGGTGGAGGAATGGAATCAGGAATCATTTTAAAGGAATGATTCAATTCCTCGTGTTTGGAGAACAAAAACGTGTAGAGGTATGATTCCTCATACCCTTCTCTAACCCCTCCAAATAACTCTTTCTCATTCCTCTACATTAGGACACTTTTAAATTTGATTCATTTACTTTTTCTCAGTCGATCCTCTCTCTCTTCACAACACTTTCCGTTTTCATCCGTCTCCGCCGCCGCTCCGTCGCCGCCGCCGCTCCACCCTCGATCTGCCCCATTTCCGTCGCCGCCGCCGCTCCGCTGCTAGGTACTTCCTCCAAACCCACCGCGCGGTTACGTGGTCCCGTGGTTGCGCGGTTCTGTAGCTTTGCTATTTTATAATCGGGATTTTATAATCGGGATTTTCTCTAATAACTGTGTGGCATTTTATAATTGTCTGCATCTTGTTTAGCTCTCCTACATAATTGTTTAGCTCTCTGACATTGTGTGGCATTTTATAATCGGGATTTTCTCTAATAATTGTCTGCTTAGATGACACCATACATTTTATGCATAACTAGTTTTTCCTTTTTGCATCTGGAAAGTTGATTCTTTTTTTGTTCATTAGGGCTTAATTGTAGGGAGGTATTTATCAGACCATAATGTTCTAATTCTAGTACTCCCTCCGTCCCAATTTAAATTTCCTTTTTCCATTTTTTTTTTCCCTCAAAACCTACATCCCCTTTCCCCAAATTTACTTACAAACTTTTTATAAACAAACCCACACCTTTTTTAAAAACTCCCAACCCCCCCCCCCCCCTCCTAATCCCCCCCAAAAAAAAAAGGAAAAAAAAAATTAAAAGGAAGGGAGTATTTACTATTAGATGGATTCACAAAGTGGGAGAGGAAAAAATAAACGTTTTTAGAGAAAGGATGAGGAAGAAACTTTACTTAATTGTCTAATGAAACTAAGTGTAGACTCATGTTGGAAGGGAGAAGGAGATTTTAAGAATGGTTTCACAAAAAAAAGGTTGAACATATGATGAATGTGGTCCATCCTGGTTGTGGGTTCTTTAGCCAGACCCTCATATGAATCTAAAGTGAAATGGTTTAATTTAAGAATGGGTGTTTGCAAAAGCTTAAATTATTGAGCTTATAGCTTAATTTAAGGAAAAACTGTTTTTGAGTGTTTTCAACAGCTTAAATTCGGAAAAATTCTCTACATTTAAGTTGAATAAGTTGAAGTTGGTTAAGTTGGTTTTTACCAACTTCTCCAACTTAATGGCATATTTGTAATTTCGGATAAAGCCGTGATTTGACATTTTACTTATAAATCACAAAATAAGCTACTACAGTATAAATTTTGCAAACACTATTTTTTCAATTTTTTCTTCTTTTAAGCAGTTTTTGCAAACACACCCTAAATTCTCTAATAAGCCACTTTTACCAACTTTTCCTTAATTTAAACACTTAAAAAAAGTTTAAACTATTGCAAACACCCCCTTAGAGAAAAGTATGTTGTAGTTAATGAGATGTTAAGCAAAACATTCGGTTTTCAATGGAATGATGAGAAAAAGATAATGCAGTGTGAAAGACAAACATATGACGATTTATGCAAGGTAATTCTTATATTAATTCTGATTTTGTAGACAAGCATATGACGCTTTAATTGCTTATATTAGTTCTTATTTTGTAGACACACCCCAAAGCACGCGGATTGTGGAATGTGCCTTTTCCTTTTCTCGACAAGTTAGAGGTTATTTTTGGTGTTGATAGAGCTAATGGGAAGGGTGCGAGCTCCCAACCGATTAAGTGAATAATATGGAAATAGAGAGTATCAACCTTGGTGAGGATGATGATGAATTAGTGTTGACGGTGCTTCAACGAATAATGAAGTTGAACAAGATCGGCGTCCTAGCAAGAAACAAAAGACACAAATCAATTCAAGTGGGAAAGAAAAATCAAGGATAGGATCAAGCACGCACTCGGAGGAGCTCGATCATCTTAACCGCATGACTTCGATTTTGTAGGTTTTATGAGCCGCATTAGTGTGAGCTTCTCGACGGGGTTTGGCGAAGGAGATGGATGCTATTCCGGATTGACTAAAGCTCAAGAATTTAGAAGCGACAAATTTGATCGGAGAAAGGTCAAGTATCATGGATATTTTCTATTTCCTTGATTCGGTCGAGTCAAAGAAGGAATATGTCCTAGAGCTTCTTAAGTTTGATTAGATTATGTCCGATTTAATTATGTTTGAGGTGGTTTATGTTTGTTTATTTGGAAGCATTGACTAACTACTATGATTTTTATTTAAATTAATGTAAGATATTATCCTTTTATGTTCAATTAGATTTTTTTATGTTTAAATTTTATTTATTTTTTGTTTTAAAATGTTATAATATATAATAAAATATGATATTTTTGTGCACAAATTTATTTAATAAATTTATTAAATTAATTCCATTCTTTCAGTCAAATCAAATAGGTTTTAGAATTCAATTATATTGCATGATTGACTAAACAATTATTTTCAGAATAAATTCTTTTATTCGATATTCTTCTGAGGAATGATTTCGATTTCGATTTCATTCATTTAGAACCAAAGGCCTAAATGTATTAGCAAATAGTAATGAGATGGAGACTACTCACACCATCATCAAATAATTTTTCAGATGCAACAAAAACCACCAACCATGAGATTTCACTTCCCAACCAATTTCACCAGCACCCCGCTCCGCCGCCGTCCTTCCGCCTCGTACAATCAACACTGCCGAGCGTACACACCACTGCGCCACCACCAGTTCCCAGTCTCCGGAACGCACAATCGTATTTCCCCGCACTTGTCTTCATTCCGCCGCTTCTGCTCGTCGAAATCTCCGAATTCCGGCATGGGGTTTCTGAGCTGGTACCTGCGCATGCTGGATTCGCGCCCGATTCTGACGAAGAGCATATCGGCTGGCGTCATATACGCGGCGGCTGACGTCACCTCACAGGCAAATTACGCTTTGATTCGCGTTGATTAATGGTTATGTGCTGGTGATGCCGTGTTAGGTTTTGCTGTTGCGTGCCTTTTCCACCTCGCGTGATTCGGGTCTCTGTGATTGTTTTTAGATGCTTTTAGCCCTAATTGGTACAACACCGCCCAAATTACACTTGCATTTACTATCAGTGATTTATTCCATAAATGGTTTAAATGGAAAACAAGTTATTTGTGCTTGATTAATGATGCATTATGTAGTGCTGCTTTGCTTTTTGCTGACCAGTTTTGTTCTCAAAACAAGGGTGTTGCTTTAGGTATACGATTTAGGTCTAATCGATTTAGGAATTAGATTACACGATGCCAAGTCGATGTGGGAATTTAAATGGAAAACAAGTTATTGTGCTTAATTAATGATTCATTATGTAGTTTGCTTTGCTTTTTGCTGACCAGTTTTGTTCTCAAAACAAGGGGTGTTGCTTTAGGTATAGGATTTAGGTCTAATCGATTTAGGGATTGGAAAACCTGATGCCATGTCGATGTGGGGCTTCAACCGATCCATCTCCTAATTTGAGTTGATCGAACAATTTGTTTCTTTTTTGGTGGAAAGTAGAGCTATTGATTGTTTTGTAGGCGTTTGGAAGTATATATATATGTCTAGATTTCATAAAACTTAACCATGTTTGCAGATCTTGGAAGGATATAAGACTAAGTTTGTTTAATTGGAAATGGAAGAAAACTCATGTCTCCAAATTTACAAGACTATTTCAAAATCTTGCTCTTCTTGTATTGGCTTGATTAGTCATTTGAAATTGAATAGGTAATTACAATGGAGACTGATGATAGCTGGGATCCGATAAGGACACTGAGGATGACCGCGTTTGGGCTGGTTATTTTAGGTCCGGCACAACACGTGTGGTTTAATTTTGTCGGAAGGATATTACCAAAGCGCGATATGTTGACTACCTTGAAGAAGCTAGCAATTGGACAGGTTGCTTATGGGCCAATGATAAATGGTGTGTTCTTCACTTATAATGCAGCTGCTCAAGGTATATTGTTCTTTCAATGCTTCAATATGTTTCCGCAGTTCTAAGTATCAGTCGTTGTACTCTAAGCTGAATGATACACCGTAGTGCTTTTGCTGCAGTTCGACATCTTTTTTAGGGCATAGTATCCGACTGATATCTAACGGGATGCCTATGAGTATGAACATATCATTAGTAGACACTCAAATACCTACTGTTAATACTGTCTCTAATTTATGCCTATGAGTATGAACATATTGTCATTCTTTTTTATCCATCTCCCGCTATTTGTGGTTCACTTTCCGGATTGGGACGTCCCACTAAAAGTGGCTCAGACCCAATTTTGCAAAAAATTACTATCTTCTCTTCTATTTATCATTGTTCTCTCCTACTTTATTACTCCCTCCGTCCTACTAATTAAGTCCCATTGTTTTTTTGCACGGGAATTAAGGAAAATGTGTCGTGTAAAAGTATAAGGTAGTGGGACCTATTTGTTTAGAGTGATTGTAGTCCATTCATTTTTTTTCTATTTTTCGAATGAGACTTGTTTAATGGGACACCCCGAAATAGAAAATGAGACTTGTTTAGTGAGAGGGAGGGAGTACTCATTTTCTCTCTCCTACTTTATCATCTACTCATCTCTCATACTTTATCATCTACTTTCTTAACTAAAATTTTTTGAATCGCTTATAGCTGGACGGAGGGAGTATTGATTATAAGCAACCATATTAGTTAAACTCTTGCTTTTCGAATGAAATTATATCGTCCGTCTTAAGGAGGTTTAGGTCTCTTTTCTTTAGGAAATAGCTTGCCTTGATATACTAGTGATTCACCTCTGAGATATTACTATTCGAACCATTTTTAGGTGAAAATGGGAACGAGATTGCTGCAAGATTGAAGCGCGATCTGATCCCTACTCAGCTTAACGGTCTAATGTACTGGCCCATCTGCGACTTCCTAACATTCAAAGTCATCCCGGTCCATCTGCAGGTACTTATCATATCTTGTTTCCAAGAACTTGATCATATAAGCACTACTAGACTACAGTATACGCGGATGTTATCGACTCATATACCGATAATCTCACTTTTCCCTCCCCCTTGATAGTAAATTTAAACACCCTTACGGAACTTGAGGCTGATCATTGCTTTACTATCACTCTGCAGCCGTTAATGAACAGCACGTTTTCGTTCTTGTGGACCATATACTTGACATACATGGCAGGCTTAGCAAAAGCCGTACCTAATTAAGTTGCATTGCTGCATCCGCACATGTTACTCTACTGCATCGGAGATGGGAGAAGAGTGACTCAGTTTTTGCCATTTCTCGATCGACAATAAGTCGGAGATACACCTCGATTCGATCTCTAGGAAGATGCCAAATTGGTAGAAGAGAGATTCTTCTAGGCAAGGCACATATAGTGATTGTAAGTAATTTCTATATGGTCTCTTGTCATCTTCATCTTCCTTCGCTTTTGTAGTCGAATTCTTGTTTTTTTATGGCGGGAACGAGAGTTCCCGATACAATTTTGAAATAGAGGATCTCTTCTGTTCGATCCTGTTATCTTCTGATCATTTCTTGGCAAAAACTAATTAATGGTGATTATTATTCATCACATTATCATGAAAAATTGAATGGTAATTATTAGTAAAGCCAGGCAAATCACAAGAAATTATTTTTTTTTTAATTTATGTTCTTCATTTCATTGCTTTGATTGGAAAGATTTAGGGCTCTCTACTCTCCACCTGTATCGGAGAGCCAAAAAAAATTAAAAAAAAAATCATTTTATTATGAAATCTCTTCCTCTGCACTTCGATCAGATCGTTGAAGATACGTACAAATGCTGGTGCGTGAGAATTCTGAAATTTTCGTATAATTTTCTTCTCCTTTTTTTTTTTTTGATATATTTGATTTTCTCATGCGATTTTTTCGGTTCTGGATAAGGGATGTGATTATTTCTCCTTGATCGGTCTCATCCTTGAAGATTGGGATTGATTAAACTACCTTTGATCAATCCTGAATCGCGATTTTTGAAGATGAAAGTGAAGTTCTGGGGAAAGATGAAGAAAGCTTGGATCAGACTTTCTCGAAAGATCGGCCTTCGCAGATCTTCAGGTTCCCTCTCTCTCTCTCTCTCTCATAGCGAATCTCGATCGATTGATCGATCAATTTCTGAGTATTCAGATTATAGATCAATTTCGACGTAAATCAATATCAAATTGAGGAGTAATTCAAAAGAGGAACAAAATTAGGGTTCTCATGCTGTTGATAAAAAAATGTGCAGGGCATGTAAAGCTTCAGCAAGCCGTGAGGATGTGCGAGTACGAAGACGTTCACGTGCTGTGGGAGATGCTAAAGCGAAACGAGACGAATCTACGAAGGCGAAAGGACAATTCCTTTCCCGAGTCGATCGATTGGCCTCGCACTGGTTAACTCACTTCCCATCTCTTCTCCTTTTTTGCAGCAATCGCCGTTTAATGTGTTTTTAGGTCGGAAAAGTGATTAAAATTTTGTGGTCGAATACGCATCTCGGATAGCGGGTGCGGGTTTTGGAGAAGGATGAGAGTATCCCATCTTTTCTGGCTAATGGACGTAGTGGAGAAAATTCTTTCAACCTTAGCCACCCAAAAAGTGATTCATTTCTCAAGAGTCAACACCATGTTGAATAGAAATAATATTACCTCTAGGCGGATCCAGGATTATAAGGAAGGGGGGCGAAATTTAAAAATTCGATAGAAAAAAGGGTGAAGTATACATTCCGGAGGCGAAATATGATTTTTTTTAAAAATTATATAAAAAAAATCGCGTTTCGATACGAGTTCGGGGGGTCCGCCGCCGCCGGGGTCCCCCTCTTTGATCCGCCACTGCCTTCGTCTCGCCCGATTTACCTCCTTTTTTTCGGTGCGGTTATTATTGCGAGTTGATTTTATATAATAAAAGTGTGGAATTCATATAATTAAATAATTATTTAGAATTAGTATGTGAGGTAGAGGTGTGAGATCATATATATATATTTAATTATTTAAAGTTGATTTGAGTGATAAAGGTGTGGATTCATTTCTATTTTATAAAACATGACAAGTCGATTGAGACGACCCAGAAAGAAATACAAGATAAATCGGGGCGGACGGAGGGAGAACCTCCTTTTCACTCTAAAGCACGAAATTTAAGTAGTGGGCTTACTATAGGTGATGTGACTAAATTAATCTTGATAGTTAGGGGTATGCCTACATATATATAATATAAGCTTGAAATAGACTATTATGCATAAATATGTTTCACTCATAATAGAAGTAACATTAAGTGCTCGATGATCGAATATCGAATTCGAATCTCATCAATACGTCTACACTAGTACTCGTTCTGTCTCATTATTTATGTCTCATTGAGATTGATCATAGAAATTAAGAAAGTGGTGTTAAATGTATAAAAAGATAGTGTAAAGATATAAAGTGGTGGCGTGATTAGGTTGATTGCGGTTCGTTCATTATGAAACAGTCCGAAAAGGTCAATTAGTTATTAATAATGGAATGAAGGGAGTATTATATAAACCGAATTAGAATCTCACCAATTTGTCTATTTTAAATCATGTATTTGTAAATCATACTTTCTCCGTCGCAAAATTCTTGTTCACTTTTGATAGTGATGCAGTTTTGAAGGAGAATTGTTAGTTCTGAGTAAAACTATGCTTCCTATAAAAAAAATTGTGCGTAATAGATTGTTAAAAATGAATAGTATATAAGAATTATGAGAAAATCCAATATAGTCTAGTAGATAAGAATCTTGGGACGGAGGGAGTAATACATAAATTAAATAGTGGTGACGAGTTTAGTGTGTAAAAAGAAAAGATGGACATGAATATTGGGCCCACCGCAGATGCGGCAAAACGCAGCCTTATACGTCGGCACTAGGCTGACTTTTACCCTTTTTATCCTCACATTAACAATTAAATGAATAAATAAATTGTAATAATATATCAATATACACTTTTTTTTTCTATTTCAATTTCCCAATTTTTTTTTTTTATAATAATCCTTTCCATTTTATACCTTTAAATTTATTAAAATGAAACTTTTTTTTTCCTTTTTTTTTTTTCAATCTATCCTAAAGACGCGCCAAGACGGACAATGTCGATGCGTGTCGGACCGACGGAGGCCCGTTCATGTCCTGGCGATTGTGTGTGACGGCTTGGATAGGGCATGATGGTCATTATGGGCTTGTGATAGGGGCATTGTGGGACCGATTATGCCCATTACTTCAATGTAGTGATCGGCCCGTGCCCAAGGTGTGTCCGACCGTCCGGACTGTCGTCTTTTCGCTGACGGGACCGGACCATCCTAATACCTTGGTGGGGTATTTTCGCCTTCGATATATTTCCGTTTTTTAAATATAGCACTGGTATAAATGTTTTTATTTTTTTTTTCTCTCTCTCTCTCTCTCTCTCTCTCTCTCTCTCTCTCTTTTTTTACCCGGGCGTTCCCCCCCCCCCCCCCCCTCTCTCTCTCTCTCTCTCTCTCTCTCTCTCTCTCTCTCTCTCTCCCCCCCCCCCCCCCCCCCCCCCCCCCCCCCCCCCCCCCCCCCCCCCCCCCCCCCCCCCCCCCCCCCCCCCCCCCCCCCCCCCCCCCCCCCCCCCCCCCCCCCCCCCCCCCCCCCCCCCCCCCCCCCCCCCCCCCCCCCCCCCCCCCCCCCCCCCCCCCCCCCCCCCCCCCCCCCCCCCCCCCCCCCCCCCCCCCCCCCCCCCCCCCCCCCCCCCCCCCCCCCCCCCCCCCCCCCCCCCTCAGTATTTATATTTCACCGCCTGTTTCAAATAAATTTGTCCTGTTTGGAGAAAAAACAAATTTCTCCACTATTATAATATGACATGAAAGAAAAAAAGTGAAGGTGATGACGTGGATTCTACTGCTCGTGGAGGAGGTCGTTTTTAAGTGGCCCCTGATGATGTGGATCGCACATTTGTCTTCACGTCCGATAATACTCTTTCTGTTCCATAGATATTTTTCTCCATCGGATTTGAGATCTTGTTTCAACAAGAAATATTAAGAAAATGAGTAATGCTGTGGTGTATATTGTTTGGTATTTTTCCAGACGCTTAAAGTTAAAGCGTAAAGCTTCACATTGATTTTAACAATGCGGCTTTTTTAGAAGCAAGACTATTCGACGAAATCAGAGCAGGCCTTAGAACCCTAGGAAAACAAGACGCTTTTTACAGAGGAGACGAGGAGTATTTCATAATTTTTTTGGTACGAGATTTAAGAAGAGTTAATAGTTGTATGTAAAGTAGTGGATCTCTCGAGTTATGGGTAAATCCTAATAATAAAATCTTGATTTTTAGGAAATAGAACATTTATTGGACGTCCTGAAAAGGAAAGAAGAAAAATATATATGGGATGGAGGGAGTAATAAATAATTACAAGTTCGATTATCATTTGGTGATTTAAGAACAATAAAAAAGTGTAAAATGTCTCACTTTAATCCTAATTTATTACTCTCTTCGTCCCATAGAAAGTGTCATCTTTCTATGAGGCACAGAGATTACAAAACTCGTCACCTCACATAATTTAATATTCCTTTTGTTCTATGGATCTTGTCTCGTTTTTTAAAAAATTAAGATCTTGTAATTAGGATTTACATAATATTTGAGGGACTGACAACTTCACACACAACCAACAACTCTTCTAAAAATCCGTACAAAAAAGAAATGGGACTAAATCTATCGGACATAGGAGTATTTGATTTAAATGTCTCAACTCGTTGAAACCTCAATTGTCTTCAAATTTATAAATTTGATGTTTTTTCATACAAATTCACTAAACATTATATAATTCTCGAATTCACTATCTTCACTATATAACTATATTATCCAAATTGGACTAGGCATATAGTACATTTGTTCTACACAAGATATATCAATGATATACACGAATATAAAGAAGAGAATATTATAATAATGATACCCACAATTAAATCTCGATAAATTAATAATTTTGTTAAGATAATAATTTATTAATGTTACCAGATATGGGTCAATGCACTTAAAATAATGTTCGATAAAGTAATAACCTCGTTAAATGAATATTTTTTTCGAGTCTCAAGATTATTAATTTATCGAGATTTAACTGTAGTACGACCGTAAAATTAAAATATTTCACATACTTTTTTGGATATTGCTAAATTGAAAGGTTAATCCCCTCATAAATAATTATTTTATTTATAGAATTAGTAGTTGTCTCATACAAAAAAGGTAAATTCCCAATTTATCATGAACTTGATAGAAAAGTTAAATAACCTAAATATTGCAATTTCTCCTTCCTTAGTCCCAAAAACGAAATTCCCCATTTTCCTCGTCATTAAAAAAAACAAAAATAAAAATGATTAAGCAAAAAGGTTGAGCAGCTTTGGTCTTTTGCTACCATCTCTAAACTCCGGCGACACTTCCGATATCCCCGAACCCAACGACGCCGTATTCTCCATGAAATCCACGACGTCACCGCCGGACGGCAGCGAATCTCCGGCGAAGCAGCCGTTCTGTTTCGATAAGATCTCGCGCAGGCTTCCCCATGCTAATCTCCGGCGAAGCAGCCGTTCCTCACCGGAGCTTGGCGGCGGAGTCCCGATGGGGCGCGGGACGCCGCCGGAGAGGACCGTCTCCACCGCCGCTTGGCAGATGTGCCAGTTCCCGGAGGAGAGCAACCCTACGGCGCCGTTCACCGGATTTACCGTGCGCCCGCACGCCTCGAATAGGAGTGATTGGAATAGAGCTGAAATTAATTGAAAATGAAATTAATTGGGGAAAAAAATCTTCGCGCGATTTTTTAATATAATAATATATTATTGTATTTGTTACCGGGGCGTTTGGATTCCGGTACGGCGGAGATGAAGGAGAGGAGGTCGGTGCGGCCGAAGAATTTGGAGAGGAAGAGAGTGGCGTTGGCTTGGGATTGTGGGGATTCGATCCAATCCAAACACGGTCTTAAGATGCATTGGTCGCTGCAGCCTCTTCGGAGAACTCGGCAGCCATTGCAGCTCATCTTCGAGGAAATTGCCCTTTCTTCTCTCACACCTTCTCTCCGATTTCTTGAGCTCAAAGTAAGAGAGAGAGAGTGAGAGGAGAGAGAGAGAGTGAGAGTGGTGTGTTAATTAATAGCTCGATGACTTGGTGGGTTAAGTAATGGGCGGAGTTGGTTATGGAGAAAAGTAACTCTGGTTGGGTTAAATTCTAAGGGTGTGTTTGGCATTTAAAGATGGAATACATTTTACAATTGCAAATTGTTAATTCTTGAAGAGTAAATTGAGTAAATAGAATCAAATAATCTACTCCCTCGTCACATTGATGATGTCTTGTTGGGTTTGAGTGTAGAATTTAAAATAGTGGGTATAAATGTCTAAAGTAGTGGTGTAAAAGTATGAGACAATGGGGTTCACTTGTTTAGATGATTGCGGTCCACTTATTTTTTACCATTTCAGGTAAGTGACAAAA
The DNA here is from genome assembly GCA_028984105.1 of Lavandula angustifolia. NCBI lineage: Eukaryota > Viridiplantae > Streptophyta > Magnoliopsida > Lamiales > Lamiaceae > Lavandula > Lavandula angustifolia. The sequence continues at coordinate 13,232,754 of CM054802.1, read as the reverse complement.
TGAGTGGAACACCCCGAAAAAGAAACATGACATTATCAATGGGACGGAGAGAATATTTCTTTTTTTTTTGAATGAGGAAGGTAACTAACATTCCTTATCAAAGTTTGTATTGGGTAAACTCCGCTTTTATGCTCTAGTCTGCAAACAATGTAGTAGGAGTCCATGACCTTCTAACTGTTGGCTATACACCTTAATCGCTATGTCATCTAAATAGGACCAAATACCTTATTTCCAAAATTAAAAGACGATAGTACGAATTTAACTCAAGTTCCCATTCCAAATGGGGCGGTGACAATTTTGTAAATATAAAGTGCTCATTTCAATCTAATTACAGTAGATGGCTCCATATCTCACTACACTGTTATCCATTTCTATCCACTTTCTTAATTTCCGACCGAAACCTACTAGATAATTTTAGCCGGTCGGAGGGAGTGTAAGATTTCGTTAAAGCCAAACATGACTTTAAATCTATGATGTAACATGTGAGGGGGTGATGGGAAGAGAATATATCTGCTTCCAAACTCTGGGTTCGAGCGGCTCCGTATTTCCGCGGCTTATGGGAGGGGCTAATCTCAGCCGTCGGATCATTTATTCATTCTATGTCCTTTTTTAATGATTATACTTTTTGAATGGGATCTCACTTCCCCCTAATAATTTATGTACTCCCTTCATCCCGTTATTTGTGATTCACTTTCCTAATTGAGACGTTTCATTAAAATTGATTCGGATCCAATTTGACAAAAAATTACTATCTTCTCTCATACTTATTAATTATCTTTCTTATTTTATCAATTTTTTCTCCTACTTTATCATCCGTTCTCATTATATAACTCATTTTCTCTCTCCCACTTTACCACCCACTTTCTCACTATCTCACTTATCTACTCATTTCTCATACTTTATCATCTATTTTCTTAATAACCGTGCCGAAAAATTTTGAGCCGCTTATAACAGGACTGAGGGAGTAGTAAATAATGTCCACCCCATAAGATATTTTAAAGAGTAAAAAATCAAATTGTGCTCCGACTTTCCCATTTTCTACATTGGTTCTTCATATTTAAATGGAGTCGTATAAGTTTAAACATTTTAATTTTGTTGACAATATTCATCCTTCCGTCTTTCCGTAACATTTAAATTGATCGTCCACCTTTCAATTGAGTCATATAAGTTTATATATCATAATTTAATCCGACATTTCGTTCTCTCCTTAATGATTTCCCTCAATTTTTAAATCATTAATAAACCCCAATTTTTTACTTGAGGGAACAAGTCAATCAAATAAAGATTTGTATTTCGATATTGTAACATAATTAATGCTACAAGGGAGCAATGCTAGCAGAGAGAAGGAGAGACGAACGGTAGAACGAATATGCCGGCTAAAATTAAGATGTTTAAGCTTATATATGACTCAATTGAAAAGTGGGTGACCAATTTAAATGTTATGAGAAGAGTATATGACCAACTTGGCTGTTTATTCTATTTTTAATCTTGACATTGTAGCTACACACTTATTTTTGTATAATATTAAATCAATTAACACCGATTAAATTGGAAATCCAGATGTCTACTTTCTAATTGTTTTTCACTTTTATTTGACCTTTCGAACGAGTTAAAATAGTCTACAGCTCTAAAAAGAAGTATCCATAAATAAAGAATTGTGAAAAAAAAATTGTATTTTCGGAAAATTTCTCATATTGTAACAAATCTCAATTTATAGGTGACATTTCTGATTTAAAATTTAATTATTGAATGTAACGAAAATTTATTTTCAAAGTGGGCTGAAGAATTATTCCTAAATACTGGGCTGCCAATATTCAAACACGAAAATTTAATAATCTAGAATCAGATTACTTTCTTAGGTAAGAATCCGTGCAAATCAAACGGGATTTTACAAAACTACACCCCTAGATCTTTAATTATATATTTCCTATTTTAATTAGGGATAGAATAATTATTTACGCGACCACGTTTGCACTACTTCAAGAACTTAAAATCGAGCAACAATGGCGGAATTCAATGGCGATCAAGGCGAACTTGAAGAAACAACCATGGCGGAATTGAACGACGAACTTATTCTAGAGATGCCTCTCAAATACGCGTTGTTTTTGCTCTATCCTCAACAAGAAAATTAGAAGCTTTTTATCTCTCATCAGCCCAACTTCTTGCCCTACTATTCAACGGTATTTCATTGTTCCAAGTATTTGGCAAGAAATTAGGTCTACTTTTGTTCGTCATCCTCGACCAAGATCGGTAACCCTAGGCGTAAATCTATCGGTCAAATTCGTCGATTGCGGTCGAAGAGGTTCTTCTACTCTTTTTGCTCATTTTGATGTTTGTGATAGTACTTGCTTCTTCTACATAATGTCGAGTTTAATTTTTAGTTTTAGAAGGGAATACAAGACAGTCGAGCTTAACGAAGACTTTCATCTTTGTGTCTTGAAGTCTTCTTGCTTCCTTCATTTAGCAAGTGTTGATCTTTTTCAGGACTTAGTTTTACAAGGGTTAATAGCGAGCTAGGTGCAATTTAACCCCCTATGGTTTCGACAAGGTGTAATTTATCTTCCTATAGTTTAAAAAGGTGTTGTACACCTCCCTGTAGTTTTTATTTCAGTGCACATTGCCCCCTATATATTATTTTGTCCGATTTTTGGCTTGTTTGGACAAATATACATCAAGCATATAATACATATGTTAAGATGATACTATAAATATTAATATAAAAACTTATTAAACCATGAGGTGGCCTTGTAATTGTATTTCACCATATTTAAGTGGAGAGAGGTGGATTGCACCAATTTACAAATCACGAGGAGGCTTAGCGCACCCCTTACGAGAAATAATAGGGAGGAATTTGCACCTTATGTAAAACCACATGGAGGTGAATAAGCACTTACGTGTAAAACCATAAGGGGCTTGACACACCTTCAAAATCGTAGGAGGAATTTGCACCTAAGTAAAACCATAAGAAGGTTAGATGCTATTGACCCGGTTAATAGCAATGAAAAAGGACTTAGTGGTGCTGATTAGAGAAGTGATTGGTGTTTTGATGTTTCCTTGCAGAGTTTTGAAAATGACACGTTTCATTTGCGCGCGGAAATTAAAAACCGATATCATATAGTTTAGATTATCTGACATGTTTAGTACTCCCTTCGTCCCGATACTTATATTTCATAGGGACTTGACATGGAGATTAAAACGGGTTGTGGAAAGATATAAAGTAGTGATGGAAAGATATAAAGTGGTGGGTCAACTTATTTAGATGATTGTGGACCACTTATTTATATCGACTTTTGAAATGAGACATAAATAGAGAGACAGACACAAGTAATAAATGAGACATAAATAATGGAACGGGGGGAGTAATTAAATATAGTTTACACAATGTTTGTAATTTTAATAAATGTACCATTTGTAGTGGGACGTACCACGGAGGGGGTAATATGATTGCTTGGATTTAAGAGAATTTTGCTTACATGCACATATCAATTTTGGAGTGGATTGATTGTGTGAGATCAAGTATTAAGTAGATTTTGGTTTAAATTTTTAGGCATCAAAACCACATTAAAAAAAATGATAAATTGACATAAATAATCTCAATTCTTTGCAATCAAATTGATCCCATCTTTTATTTTTAATTTTTAAGTCCTCAAATTATAAAAATTGACGAATTAATCTGTCTATTTACTTTGTCGTCAATTAACCAAAACCATTTGAAATAATTAATAAAATATTGAATCTTTGAATTATGCCATATGTTATATCGAAGAAATCTCTAAAAAAAAGATCGAATTAAATTAAGTTTTTTACAAAAAATTCATAATATTTTAGTATTTCGCCTATTTGGAGAGAGAGACACGTGGCTTCTTCAGCGGGTGGGGGCTTTCGACTTCGTCTTCGGCGAAGCCCATCCACGCCTCCGGCGAAGCCGGCAAGTTCAAATCGAAGTTCCGATGAGAGCCGTTGGATCCGAGTGACGTCACCCCGCTGCTCGCAGCTCCGCCGTCGTAGTGGCGGCGCTTGTGCCCTCCCAACGCCTGCCCCGTCGGGAAGCTCCTGTGGCAAATCGAACACTCATGCGCCTTTCCGCTGCCAGCGGCGGCGACGGAGGTTGTGGAATGTTCGGCAGCGGCGGCGGCGCCGTCGCTGAGCTTGCGGTGGCTGGCCTTGTGCCCGCCCAGAGCTTGGTAAGACGCAAAAGCCTTGTCACAAACTGAACACCTGTGCATCAATTTCGGAGGATCCGATCGAGGAAGATCCGTTTGCTTCTGCGCGGCGTCGGCGGAGGAGGCGGAGGTGGAGGTGGAGGCGGCGCCGCCGCGAGCGAGCGTGATGAGGCAGAGAGCCAAGTATTCCTCCTCGGTCGGCTCGTGGCTCCGCGGTCGCTTGCTCCGCTTGCCTTTGAAGCAGCGGAGGTAGGCGGCGCCGTCGAAGGCGAACGACGGGGGAGCGGCGGTGGGGGAGTTCAAAGCTTCGATTGCCATTTTGAGAGAGAGAGAATTGCTGAGTTCTGAATTATGAGTTGAAGTTTGAGATGGAGATTTGGGGGGTGAGAGTAGGGTTTTATATATGGGGAGGGTGGAGGGGAAGGAGGGAAGCTGCATGGCAAGTGTGGGGAAGCGGTTACTCAACTCACTAAGAAACGGTCAAGAATAAAGTAGAAAAATATAATGAGATTTGTACACGTTTTAGTTACTTAGTGGCCAAATGGAAGCTACTGGACTATTGCTGACTAGTAAGTCGGTTAGAGAGAGAAACATGAGAGAGAGAGAGAGAGAGAGGGGAGCGTTGGCCGACTTTGTCCACTCAAACCTTCTACGCGTTCTTATTTATATCACACCTCACACTTGTCATTTTCCAGCTACTACTTGATAATTAATGGGCTTGCCGTCTTATTAGGATGATATAACAATTAGTGGAAATAGTCCAATATAGCCTAAATGCTTAGTAGCCAAACATTATAACTTATGTCACAAAATAGCTAAAATGACTATTTCACCCTTAATTTTCTATCAATCAAAAGCCTCATATTGACAGTGTATTGGTTGAAGTGTATTTTGACAACAATTGTCATCTTTGACTTTTCAAGACAAAAATGTGAAGTATACGGAAAAGAGCACAAATGGGCTTGAGATGGCATGTGCTCGGCACAAAAGCGCAAAAAAACCGACACAAAGGATGCAATTGAAGGCAAATGGCATGCGAATTTTCAAAAGCCCGAGGTTAATTTAGTCATTTTGGCTAGTTTGTAAAGATAATTATAGTGTGAGGCTATTTTTGTGTGTGCTCTTATAGTATTGGCTATTAATCCAAACGCCTAACAATTAAGATGTGTAGTTCGTGGTTGAAAATTATAATTTCAAAATATAGCAATACTATTATGTGTGAATTAATCACTTATGATTAACTCATTTTATATTGTTTGTAGGTTATTATATACTGCATGATCTAACTTTAGTGAGATAATAGATTAATTTGTACAATTATAATAATCAAATAGAAGAATAATAATAGTGGTAACAAAAAACATCGTATACAAGCAAATACGTAACTTTCAATATACAAAACCCAATAGAACCAACATGTTGTAACGTATGTATAGCTTAATTAAGGCTACGGTATGTTAGAAAGCTCAATAGATTAGTGTACGTTTCGGCAAGCTAGAGCACATGATGGGTTTACCCAAAGGTCATATTTCAATAGGTGTTGGGGTTACTCCCATCATCACAAAAATTAATGAGCTTGCAACCAACTACAATCATCTTTCCTTCATTCCCACTTAAAAATGACACGTTTTTATCTTATCGGGACGTCCCACTACCTAACGACACGTTTTTTGAAAATAGCAAGTGAACCTCATTTAACTATCAAAAAAATCAAACAATCTATCACATAATATCACTTTCTTAATTCTCGTGACTAAAAAGAAACGTAAAAACAAATTAAAGAAGTTTCTCTTGACCTACGTATAGGAACAAGAAAAGCCCAAGCGTTTCTGTTTGGGCAGGTGGTGGCGCCGCCATCAGTAATTAGAAAAGTCCAAATGAAGTTAGCTAAGCTATGACTTTAACCTATACCCCATTCTATTTTTAAAATCATTCATTTATGTATCATACTATAATTTTCCTCTCATAGCAACACTACTTTTAATATCTTGTCCCAATGAAAAAAGAAGAAAATTGAACATATTTAGTTTAGGGAGAGAAAATTGGAGGAAATTTTGAATTTGGTAATATAATATAGATACTGTTTGGAACAACCTACTTAAGTTGTTTTTGAATTTTTCTACCGTTTAAGAACTTTTTTAATGCTTGGTACGGATGATTTTTCTTGTTTTTTTGCTTAAAATAAGTCGAGAATGGCAGAAGTCGATTAGGTTTGGTTAAAAAGTATTTTTTAAAAGCAGTAAAAAAAAAAATTTAAAAAAAACAACTATAGGCCTTGTATAGAAGAGCTTATCTATAGGTTATTTCGGTTTATTCTAAAAAATAAGCTGCTTTTACGTGCGTTTGGTAGAGCTTATGAAAACAACTTATCTAAAAAATAAGATGTTTTTAGTTTATTTTCATAAGTTTGGTAGAATAGCTTATTAAAATAAGAACAAACAAAGCTATGGAAAATAAGTCATTATATCAAATCCCACGACTATAATTTTTTAAACTATATTTTATTTTAAATCTAATTAAGAACTTATATGTAAATGTATCCAAATGCGGTAGTTTATCCAATTTAAACACTTATGTCATAAGCATTTATGGTATAAGCGCTTATTTAAGCTGTTTTTTCAACTGGGCTAAAGACTATATAAGTGTTTGATCTTGTAATGTATTTGGACATATGTTGACGAAGAAAGGAACGTGATGTACACATTCTTTCGAAGGTCAAAATACAAAATTATTCAAAATACATAATACAAAATGCAAAGTTGGTGAAGGTCTTGTAGGGGCCAGATAGGTCCCGGGTTCGAATCTCAGCTGGAAGTAATTTTGTGGGCACATGCCTCTTATAGTTAATGCTGCAGGGTGGTTGAAGCTACCTGTGTGGTTTGCGGACTTATCGCACAATGAGCGGAAGCAACTTTGTGGAGCATGTTGAACTCTCCTGTGTGGTTTGCAGATTACTGCACAATGAGCGGAAACAACTTTGTGGAGCATGTCACCTATGGTTAGCCTAGGGTGGTTGAACTCGAGCCTGTCACCTATGGTTAGCCTAGGGTGGTTGAACTCTCCCTGCGTTTGCGTGCTACGCACAAGGATTTGCAGTGCTACTTTACCCACGCTCGTGAAGGTAGCATCTGCCCACGTATTAAAAAAAAAAAAAAAAGTAGCGAATACATTATCATACTACGCGACGAAAATTGAATTCTTTTTATTTTTTTTATTTTAAAGTTGATTTGAAAGGAATATTCTACAATTATTCTCATATGATCATATGAAGAGATGTATTTATGTCATTACTCTAAATATCTAAACTCACATCCTTTTTCCACATTATACCCTTGAGACCTCACTCATGTATGCTCTATCTCGCCTCTCACCTCTCAAACTCCACGAGGCTAAAATCGTCTCGTCGCTGCTCACTCCCTCTTTCCTCCAATCAGGTTTCTTCCTACCTACCACTGAAGCGCGGAGGGGCAGCAGAGCCGATCCGCTCGTCTACACACGATCAACCGGCGGCGCAACCGTTCTGCGGAGGAGGAGCATAGCAAACATGGCGACTTCGAACGTCGACGTCACCGACGACCGCATTCCGCGGATCGCCTCCACCATTAGGGTTATACCCGATTTCCCCAAGCCTGGTCAGTGATGAAGCACTTGGTTTTAGATCTTCATACAATTCTCATATATGGAATGCGTGATTTAACTGGAATATGTTTTTTATGCTGAATTGGCGAATGTACGCAGGGATTTTGTTTCAGGATATCACGACGTTGCTGCTTGATCATAAGGCGTTTAAGGATACCGTCGACTTGTTTGTTGAGAGGTATAAAGATCAAAACATCAGCGTTATCGCCGGTACGTTTCGCCTCTGTTCGATGATTTTTTCTATTTTCATTTTTTTTCTTTCTCAGTTGCATTTATGCTGATAGATTAGGAAAATTAGGTCATGGAACTGAGATTTTAATTTTGCTTTTCTAGTTCTCTGCTGTTATGAAGATCTGGATCATCTTCTACTAATCCAAACTAATCTTAACCACTCGTTTTCAAGTTTCAACTGTTATTTGGTTTGATTTTCTTCCCAAACTTAGGATTTGGTCACTCAGAAGGTTTGATTATGACATGAGGTACAAAGTATTGGTTACTGAATATTCGAATTATCGTTGTCATCTGCGTAAGTCAGTGATCATGAATAAATTAGCTAGTGTGCCAGTCGAAGAAGATTTCGAAATGAATCTTCTAGCAGTACAGTTCTTAAAGCCTTCACAGTGAGTTGCTTTCTTATCAAACCATCAAACTCATTGCAGGCATCGAAGCTAGGGGTTTTATTTTCGGTCCTCCTATTGCACTAGCTATCGGTGCTAAGTTTGTTCCCATGAGGAAGCCCAAAAAATTACCAGGTACGGATAAATAATCCTATGGCGATTCTTTGTTTCGTAAATACGTTTGCATCTTTGGGATCTTCTTGATATGTGCTTTAGTTTGAATCACATGTTAAGCTATGAGTGGAAAGGGTATGATGTTGGTTTGCTGCCTTACTGCTTTCTGCACCTCTAGTATAGTTGGAAGATCAGAGAGCTTGGAAATGTTCACTTTGATATCAGAACTCCATTTATTGTTGTTTTTGACAATACGATTTGTATTTTTTCTCAGTAAGAATCCTCGTTCAAAACATTTTTCGTTCTGGGTTTATTTTCTCTTCTCGGATTCTAGCGTATAAGAAGTGATGTGAAGAATGTAGGGAGGTCGAACGAGGTCACAGCAACAATTTTACAAATTATGACTTCTGAGTTTTACATTCTTGCATGTTCATAGTTTATATCTGCTTCTTGTTACTACTATTTTGACATGAGAAGCCTAGATCAAAATCTCTGAGCTCTTGATCCGTAGGTTTCATTAAACATTTGGTATAATATGGAAAAGCACTGTATTTAATCTAGGGTTAATCACATTAAACCCCCTCGACTATCGAGTTTTTTTTTTCATTTTACCCCTTGAATTATAAAAAATTGCATTGTCCCCCCTCAACTATAGAATTCGTTGCAAAGAGCAACCTTTCAGCCAACATTCCGGCCACATGTGCCAGCGGGGAGGGTATTTTCTTCAATGATAAGTAGCTCAATGCACTTTGCCCCCTGCACTCTTGAATTTTATGCAATATCCCCCTTGAACTATTGACTTTGTGCAATTTGGTTATTTGCTAAATTTTTTTCGAATCCTAATTTAGATTATAAATTATAATTAACAAAATAAAAGAGGTAAGAACGGGAAGAAGGAACGCAAAGTGAGTCATGAAGTGGGAATTATAAAAGCCCTAGACTATAAATGGTAATGTAAAATAAAAACTACTTAAATAATATCCTTAAAGTTACATGTGTAGAGAGATTGTTGGCCGGGAAGTTGCTATCTGCAACGAATTCCATAATTGATGGGGTAAAGTGAAAAAACTCGATAGTCGAGGGGGTTTAATGTGATTAACCCTTTAATCTATATTATTCTCTGTTTGTTGGTCTACTTCAGAGGTTGATTAATACATCAGTTTGAACTGTTTGCTTAAGCATCTGGTAAACTGGTGATACACGCGTTACGCTGAAGCCTAATGACTGATTCTTGCAGGGGAGGTAATATCAGAGGAATACTCTTTGGAGTACGGAACTGATATCATGGAGATGCATGTTGGAGCCGTGGAAGCTGGGGAACGTGCAGTTATAGTCGATGATCTCATTGCAACCGGGGGGCACACTGAATGCTGCAATACGCTTGCTCGGTAAGATCCATTGAATTGTACTCCACACAATCTTTACCATTTTAGGAAACGCGTCGTTTCTAGTGGGACGAAGGGAGTATTTTTTATCTCTCTCATTCTTGTTTGATTTTGACAGCCATTCGAATAACATCGCTCAGATCATCGACCCAAAAGTGTGATGATCACTCGGTGGCCCATCAATCACGCGATGCCACGCGTGTATTGGTGGGACCAGTGTAGTTAATATTATATTATGAGTTTGATTTAAAGAACACACGTGGCACCACTCTCGATTGGTGGGCCACAGAGTGGTCCTTGCATTTGGGCGAGAAGATTCGGATTGGAATAACATTATCGAGATACTTGAAATGTATAAGTGGCTTCTATTTCGATTTGCAGAACGCGTTGGGGTGAATGTGGTCGAGTGCGCTTGTGTTATTGAATTGAAGGAACTCAAGGTATGTTAGATGTGTTTGTTTGAATCTTCAACACTTTTTCTCTTTACTTGATATACTCCCTCCGTCCCAAAATTCTTTGTCCGCTATTTCATTTTGGGTTGTCCCAAAATTCTTGTCCACTTTCCTTTTTAGTAAATTATTACACATAACTTTTCAAGTGGGACCCACAACTTTATACCAATCTACATACAACTAACAACTCTCCCTTAAAAAACCGTACGAAAAACAAATTGGACAAGAATTTTGGGACGGAGGGAGTATATTTTTCGTATCAATCAATCTTAATGATTTATAGTTTGGGTTAGTAGGAAATGTTTAGTGTGGCTGATTTGATTTCCGTTGGTTGTAGGGGAGGGAGAAATTAGGGGAGAAGAAGCTTTATGTTCTTGTGAACTGAACTTGAGGAAAGAAGGAGAATCAATCCCAAAATAATTGCTACTTTATCTCCGTTTGTAGCGGATGTATAGATGGTTGAATGTGCAGAGATTGTGGGTTTAGTTTGGTTGATCATGTCCGAAACTAACTTGTATTCGTGAAAATCTCTCCCCCCCCCTCTCTCTCTCTATTTGACTCTCTCTCTCTCTCTCTCCATAGATGCAAGAAATCACGTTTTATTAAACTATTAACACAAAACACACTTCAAAAATATTGATGTGTAGTGTCAAATACTCCGGCACTACATGACACTCTTTCAATTGTCATGTTCAATACATTTACAAAGTTAGAATTTGAATTTACAAAGTGCACGTTTCGGATGGTAGTGATGGGTTCCCCTCGTCGTATAAACAAATTAGTGCGGAACTGACTTCCGATCCGGTGAAAAGGGATCTGGTGAAAAGGATTCGATGAAATTATGAAAACAATAGATTCTCAACTACGAAGGAATCTTTTTTGGTGTTTCTCCCATAAGGTCGGAGAGATGTTTGATTTGATTAATGTCCATGTATCACGTTTTGATACGGTCAATATTGGAATCTTCAACATACGACGAGCATCAGGTCTCTTTAGAATCTATTTCAAACGCAATTTGTTCAATTTGGCAACAACTTCGTATATATTCCTTTCAACCACTACTAAACCCTTAGTCTGGTTCTAGGGAAAATGGGAAATAGAGTGAAGAAAAGAGAAATAGAGAAATGTGTTGTTTGGTTGAGGGGAAGAAAATAAAGAGAAGATAAAAAAAATGATGGTCCCAAATAAAGATTCTCTCTAGAGAGAAATTTGACAAATGACAAATTTATCCTCAACTAAATTTTCACTTTTTTATTTTAAGAATAATTTTGTAATATTAAATATACTGCCATTTCTCTTATCTTTTACTCCATCCGTCACTCATTGACACGTTTCGCTTTTCGGGACGTTAAACTTAAAATGACACGTTTCCTTAAAAGGAAATAACTTTAAAAAAATATTATTAAATTATCTCTTACTTTTTTATTTCTCTCATACTTTATCATTTATCTCTCATACTTTATCATTTACTCTCTTACAAACTCATTTATCTTCTCTCTTACTTTATCCCTCTCTCATACTTTATCATCCACTTTCTTGAATTCACGTGCCAAAAAGAAACGCGTCAAGATGAGTGGGACGGAGAGAGTATTTATTTTCTCTTTCACCGACAATATTTAATTATTTAGTGTTGTTGATACTTTTACTTCTGCGCAAGTTATTCATCTAAAAATGATCTAGTATTCAATTCCGTTAAGATCGATTTAAAATTAACAATATATTTCTTCTCCCTTTCTCTCCTACCAAACACTATATAAAATCCTCTCCATTTCTCTCTTTTTTCTCTCTCACCTATTTCTAATGTCAAGCCAGCAAAAAACAGAGGATTCAATCTGATTTTAAGTTTCCTTTTCTATTCACCATCTTCCATTGTAATACAATCTCTCTCACATTCAATTATGTATATGTAGTTCCAAATCTTCCTCATGCTGTAATTACCTTCACACTTACAAACAAACACCATCAAGACTGATTGCTAACCACACCACAAAGACTTACTACCAATGAAGACCGGAGCTGGCGGCCCGCATGAGCGGGTGCGCGAAATACGCCCCGATCGTCAACGCTGTTATCGATACATACGGCAGCCGGAGGAATTCCCTTGTAGTAATCTGCCGGTAACTTCTGCCGCCCTTCGAGAATGGCAGCAAACGGAATCACACTAGTTCTACTCTTCACAGCTTCGAAAGCTTCACCGTATCGCTTGGCCAGTCTCCGGTCCCCGTTCCAAACACCGAACAGATGGTGCGCGATCAAACCCGCGGAGGCTGCTACGGTAACGGAATTCCCAATCCAAATTGTGTGGGCAAGGCACCACATTACTTGCCCAACCATCTGAAGAAAGCAAGCAAATTGAGGAAACAGGGGAGGGCTATTAAACAATATGAATACAGTTAAACCTCGATAAAGTAATAATCTCGCTAAGATAATAATTTATTCCGGTCCCGATATGGGTCAATGCACTGAAATAATGTTCGATAAAGTAATAACCTCGTTAAATGATTATTTTTTCTCGGTCCCAATTTTTTACTTTATCGAAGTTTAACTGTATGCACATGTTCGAATTTATACGGGACTTGAGGATGACATTTTAATCTTCGAGAACTGATAAAAACTAAGGCGGGTAGTAATAGACAAGAGCATACGAGTAAATCGAATCATGGTAGTCGAATTTACTCTATCATCGTTAACGACGGACTTCAATGGCTGATATTTTCTTCCAAGATTTCAACATTACGAAACATTTCTAACTTGAAAATTAGTGTCAAGAAAACAGAGCAGCAGCAAATGTTCCATTTTTTCGAGCACGATGCATTGATAATTCGATAAGGAAACGAAAACAGAGAAAAACTATATCCCTCCCTCGAAACTTCATAATTCGATAATTCGTCTAAATACTACGGTTGCTTCTATTTCAGGCCAACAATTAAACGGTTCGACGTCCAATATACAATACTAAGCCAATCTCAAATGATCATTTTACGAACCCTAATTATTAGATACTATACGTTTCCTAACACCGAATTCACAATGCACATTTCGAGTTTTCTACGTTGCTTTTCCTAACTCAGCAATCAGCCTCTTAGTATTTTTATTCATTACCTAGCAAGAGTCCATCCGTAGTCAATGTTCAACGTAAATTCATTTTCCATTCACGAACGGAAATAATTGAAAAGTATTCCACGGGTTAGCTCGTACGATATATGGTGGTTTTGCGTACCTGCGGGTGCCTAGTAATCCTCATTACTCCAGTTTCCCAGAGATGCATCTTGGGCTTGTCGACCGCTGCAACCTCCAACAAATTGAAGGTCGACGGATAAAGGAAAAGGAAGGACACGAAGTTAGTCAACCAGAGAAGCTCATGAAGTGCAGGAACGCCCTGAAGTTGCCACAGCTGTACGCCGTCATATCTGTGGTTGATGAAATAAACCTGCCATGGTTTTCGAGATTGCAAATCGAATCAGCATTAACAAAGCGTTAAACAACCAATACGAAACATAACTCGAAGTATACGGGCGGGAACTCACGATAGTACTAACAGCCAACGGAAGGGATACGCCCGCAAATAATACGCGGAAGGCTCTTTCTCCGATTAGTTTCTCCCCTGCGTCTCTGCAGCTGGCTAAGCCGCTATGGACAAGTGCGAAAACGAAAGTAAGGAGCAGCATCACAACCTGCAAGCAAATCTACACATAAATCTCGAACCGGGAAGGAACAAGAGAGCCGCAAAACATAGAAGAAAGGCTGACAAGCAAACCAAATAAAAGAACATATATCTAATTTTACATGGTATGACTTTATGTACTTGCATGGAATTTAATCTTTCCATTATCATATACTCCCTCCGTCCGTCTCGCCCGACTTGTCTTGTATTCCTTTCCGGATCGTTCCACCTGACTTGTCTTGTTTCCTAAAAAATAAATTAATTTCTACATAAACTCCCACTTTTTCTTTGTGGGACCTACTTTTCTACACACAATCACCACTCATCTATACACAACCACCCACCCACCAAAATATCCGTGCTAGAAACCAAACAAGACAAGTCGGTGAGACGGAGGGAGTAGCAATTATAGCAAAAAACTCGAGCTTTAGACGAAGTTTACAAACACTACTCCTTAACCTAAAATAAGAAGGCAACCCATCAACCATCTTCCCTATATAAATGAAAACAACACATCTATACATCATGTAAAACTAGTTAAACCAAAAAGGCGACGATTTTTAATGCCAATGACGGAATTTCGCCTTTGTAGGGGTTGAAAGTCCTTATTCCGCCCATGTTTTTTTCCGTCATTCGACCCTCCCTCCACCATGATTTCTTTCTTGTTTCTATTACGAAACTCCGACTAAAAAGTATTAGTTCCGTCACTGCCAATGCTTGATATTCAACATATATGCATACAATTATCTTGGAGAATTAAAGCATACGCTTTCATAGATCATAAAATTATCATCATGATCACAACCAATGTTTTAAGAACCTTGATAACATCATTAAGTGAAAGACCAATTCGAGCTCAAACCTCTGGGCTATCGGAAACGCTGGAAAGAGCGTCGATGAACGATTTTCCGAATCCGGTGGAGTTGTCAATCCAAGCCACATTAAGAATGTAAAGGACGGTACCCAAAACCACGGCGAAGTAAGCCCAAGAAGTAATCTTCTGCTTCGACAAGACGAATTCGGCCGAATCCTCCCCCACCAGCGGAGAAGCTTCGTCTCTTTCCGCTTCCGTCTTCATCACTCGCGCTAGCACGAGTCGACTCAGCTTCCGATGGCTCGCCGCTAAGCGGGATTGGAATGGCCAATTTAGGGCGACGTTGTTGAGGTGGAGAGAACGGATTTTCGGCGTTATTTGGGGATGAAATTTGAGTTTTGGGAGATGGAGGTGCGGAGAGAGCGGATGGGAGAGTAAAATTGAGCTCGGCATGGTGTGAATCGAACGCAAATTCACTCGAATTTGCGTGAATTTGGAGTGGGCGCGGTGGAAATGGCATGGAGGGGGACTGGGGGAGAGATAAAGGGGAGAGAGAGAGAGAATCAAATGTGTGTGAGTGCTGGTCTGTGCTGTTTTGGATGATAGTGCAATGCTGGAGTGGATAACTGAGCTGCCGCCCTTTTATTTTATATTTTTAAATTATTTTTCATTACTGTTAATTTTTAAATATTTACTGTATATGTAGTATATTTATTCTCTTAAAAACAATTTATTAATATAGTAGAATCTCTATAATTTAATATTCAATAATAAGGAATATTTTTCTCTGATGCCCACTCGAGGTAGTGTAAAAAATAATAAACTTCTATAAGATAATAAGATAATAGTTGAAAATTTTGAATGTAAATTTATGTTCCCGTCAAAATCATAAATTAATAATTATTTAAAAGTACCAACAAGACTAAGGTAATTTTGTGAAATATTGATTGTAGTGTTGTCTATTTTTTTTTAGTTAAAACTTAGATCAACTTGAATCTCATCTATAACTTTTTTAATTGCAGCAAAAAGTTACGGTATTGCTTTCTTGAACTGCGTCGTAAAATTTTGAAGAGTTCTAGACGCAATAAGTGTTTCCTTGTGCGAATGCGGTTCCAAATGAATTGTATTATCTTTAGTATTCATTATCAATTAATGTTAACTATATCATTATACTTGTTTTTCTTAATGAATAATTCATTTTTTTAACAAATAAGTATTCCCCGTCCCATTTGACTTGTCTCATTTCTTTTCGTTACGGAGATTAAAATGAATGGTACGCTGTGTGTGGATGATTGAGTCTTACTAAGAAAATATAAATTTGTGTAGTAATTATTTTTCTTTTCGGGAATTATACAATTCAAGTGGGGTTAGCTTAAAAAGGAGAGTCTCGGGGGTATAATTCATTGTTTCTAGATAATAAATAGTATAATGACATTAAATATGTTATATAAATAAATTTATAACATCTTATATTTATTTAATTAAAATTAAATTTCGTTGAAGTTTGAAAATTCTCTATAAATTAATAAATATTAATATATAAATAAATTAATATCTCTTTAAAACAATAAAATTATATGTTTTCAATATTATTAATTTAGAGAGGTTTAATTGTAGTACAAATTTTTGATGAAGAGAGAATGAGTTATGTATGATTGAAAGAATGTAATAAATATTTTTAATATAGTTTGATATTTGAATATTCAAATAAAAATACAATATGATCCAATATTACCAAACAATATGTTTCTATTATGAGATTGTTCAAGCTAGCCGATTCTCTAAGCCACGTAGAAACTTATCAATAAGTGAGAAACCTGGTTTTAGCCTCTTCATGGAAATAGGCAAACTAGAAAGAGCTGCAATTTTCCAGGTCCAATTTGGAGCTAATGCACTACCGAATGATTTGCTCGGATTAAAGATTGTTCAAAAGCGTGCTATGGTTGAAAAGGCTGAAGAGTCACTCGTTGCTCTCGCCGATATGGATGTTGTATTCATTTGAGAAAGATGGGTAGGTAATGTCATTCGTTCCTTTCCGCTTTTGATTAAAGAATCTTCTGAAGAGTCCCTCAGCACATGCGTAGAGGTTGGGGCACACCTGCTCGAAACAAGAAAAGCCGATCATCCAGAGAACCTAGACCTGTCGTTTATATGTCTGCCCCATAAGTTGCCATGAGTGCACCGATAACAACCCATCGGTCAAGATAGCATGTGGCCATGTTTTCAACTCTAACACAGTAGACTACTCTGATTCGCAAGTAGATAACATTAGGTTTGGAGAGCATTTCTTTGTGTGCGTCTATTGACATATAAAATAAGTTAGAAAACGTATTTAAAATAATATTTAATTGATTTATTTATTTTTAAAAATTTTGAGTATCCGAATAAAGCCCGATAATATACATATATATGTATACATCTTATATGATTTAGATGAGTCTTACAAGGCCTTATATAATGTACATTCTAAAATGGACAACCAAAATTAATGTGATTAAAGAGTCTAGATTTAGTACGTAGTTCATTCCTTTTTTACATAGAAAACGCATTTTTGATGTATCATTATCGTAATTTTTTAAAATGAATATATCATTATCGTAATTTTTTTAAATGATATTTTGTATCAACCATATCAGTATTTTTGAATCTATTTTTGTGCTACCTATGATATTACGTTTCATAAACTCAATTCGAAATCCATTGACGAGCCAAAAAGAAAGAATGTACTGTCTTTATCCCGTTTGACTTATCTTGTTTTCCATTTTGGGTTGTCCCTCTTAACTTGTCTTATTTTTTTAAAATGAAAAATAATTACTACACAAGCTTTCAATTTTTCTTTGTGGGGTCTACCTCTTTACACATAATTACTCACTCATCTACACACAACCACCCACTCAAGATAAGTCGGGCGGGACGGAGTGAGTCATTAGGAAAGATTACAGGAAGTATATAACAAGACGCCCCAACCCCACTCGTAGGACCCACCCTTCAATTCTATACTGGGCCAAGAGACAAGATATGATATTAGGGCTTTAAGTAAGCAAGCCCAGCACTAACGTACGAGAAATTAATTGTCTTTTTGGGAAAATTTTGCTTTGGATATTACTCCCCGTTGACTTATTTTTTTTTTTTGGTTGTTCCACTTTATATATCTTATTTTTAAAATAAAAAATAATTATTATATAAATTCTATTTTTTTATTATGGTATCTATCTATTTACACACAATCACCTATTTATTTATATACAATTACCCATTCATCTTAATTTATACCGAAAAAAATAAGACAAGTCGGACGGGACGGAGGGTATAATTTTTGGATTAAAAAATAAAGCAATTCATGAAGGCAATTAAGATAATAGCATTATTTACAACAAATCTTTTTTTATTTATTTTATAACGATATTCTTTTTCATATATATTTATAAAATTATCACCTCCTTAAAAATCTCAGTCATCAAGATCTTTCTAATAATAATGGATCCTTGTAGTAATAATAGGTACCTTGTAATAATAATAGATATTTTTTATTAATAACTGGTTTTTCAATGAATTAGTACTCAATTAAAATTAAATAAAAAATATACATGCGTCCATACTTTTGTAAGATAGTGATTGACTAATTATTTAATTAATTATCGATAATTACGATTCTTTTGACAATTAATATCGCTTCTAGAAGTTTTCCACATTCGCTAGCCACCGAATGAACAGTTCTACTTCACTCACTCACTAACTAGCTGCTAATAATGTATTTATTTAGTTGACGAGATTTGTTTTCACATTAATTAATATATTACGTCGATATTTATTAATAAAACGTCAATAATATATTGAAATATATATTTAGCTCAGCTTTTTTGTAAAATTAAAGCAACTTTTTTGATAAATATTACTCCCTCCAGTAGTGTTTGGTTTCTTTCGGACACTGAGATTAAGAAAGTGATATTATATGATGTATATTGTCAGACTTTTTGGTAATTAATTTGTGACTACAAATTATTTGTCTTTTTAGAAACAAGACGTTAATAATGAGATATCCCTTCCAAAAATACAAAACACTGAGATGTATTAATGGTCTAATTAATCAAAGATGCTAAACTTGAATTAAGTACTCCCTCCGTCCCATATGAAACGTCTGGTTTATTTTCGGCACGGTAATTTATGCGGTGAACTTTTGTGTGTTAGGAGAGAGAGAGTGGTGAATGGGATCCACCAAAAAGTAACTTTTTGTGAGATAGATTTATTTCCTTTTTAGGAAACATGACATTTGTGTGGGACAACCCAAAATAGAATACATGACGTTTCATATGGGACAGAGGGAATATTAAATAACTTTATTTATTTGACATATTCGTATGTTCATAAGAGAAAATAGAGGTGTTTAATTGGTTGAGAGTTTTGGAACCAAATATTTGTATAGTTAAATTCTATATAAAATGTTGAATTATTAAGATGTAATATCATAATCAAGATTTTAAAAACATAGTATTTAAAAACTTGAAATTCTCAAATAGAAAATAATACTTTCTCCATCTCATAAAAAGTGTCTTGTTTTATAGGGCACGAAGTTTTATGAGAGTTGATTTTAGTGGTAAAGATGTGGGACCCATGCAATTAATTAATAACTTTGAATTGATTTGTGTTGATAAATGTGTGAGAACTGAGATCCACTTTCTTTTTTAGAAACAAGACACTTTCTATATTATACCCGTAAAGGAAAACATGACACTTTCTATGAGACGGAGGGAGTAAAAAATATTTTTATTCTCATTCTAAACTAAGAAAAATGATCCGAGAATACAATTTTGAGCTGCGATTCAAAGGTTACCAAAAGGTTACCTACCAATTCTATATCATATTTTATTAACATGACACCTGCAATTACGACATTATCATTATTAGAAAAAATAAATGAATAAATTTAAAAATATACAAATCGAATTTCTATGTTTCCATTAAACGTAATTGACAACTTATTTCCCAATTAGGGTACGGATCGTATGATGCAATAATTTAAGATTGTGTCGCTTTGGATGACGTAACGGTGAAGATGGGTGATGACGTAACGGTGAAGATGGGTGGTTCGTGATCGATAGGTCATGAGTTCAAATCCGACTAGATTCGCTATGTGTGTCTGTCACCTATAGTTAGCCTAGGATGATTGAACTCTCCTGTGTGGTTTGCAGGCTATTGCATAGAAGCTGAGTTTACTCAGTGCACATTTCGATAGCGGATGCGGGTTATCCTCATCATCCATAAAAAATACTCCCTCCGTCCCATTTGAAACGACCCGTTTCAAATGGGCATGGAAATTAAGAAAGTTGAAGATAAAATATGAGAGATAAGTAGATGATAAAGTAAGAGAGAGAAGATGAGTGTGATAGTGAGAAAATAGATAATAAAGTATGAGAGATAAAATGATTAATATAATGAGAGATAAAATGATTAATATAATGAGAGTATATAAAGTAGGTGAGAGAAATGATAAAATAAGAGAAAATTATTTTCTTTTTAGGAAACGGATCGTTTCAAATGAGATCTCCCGAAAAGGAAAACAAATCATTTCAAATGGGATGGAGGGAGTAATAATTTAAGATTGTTACAAAAAAAGTCGTGTACCATGATGATATCTGGGCTTTTTAGGGTCGGTGACGACGGTGAGTAAACTTGTGTCCCCTTATTTTCAAACACCAAACAATATAAAAATTAGGACGTTGAATTTAATTTCCAAATGTATTTAATTTCAGTTTGATTTACACATCTAATTGTTTGACTCAAAATATTTGTTTTATATATGTGGGAGACAACGTTTTTAGCTGCAATTTTTTTCAACATTTAGCAATTTATAGTGACGTTTAATTTTATTGGTTAATTTGTCATTATTATAGAATTATTATGCTTTGAAATTTTGTTTTCTTAATTTCTTTCTAATAACGACAACCCAACTAATTAACTGCCTGTATTTGGTAGGGCTTCATGTTTTTTGTTTTTGTTTTTTTTTCCACTTTACATGAAGTATTTATTTAGTATTTATATGTTGTCTTAATTATTAATTTGTGTTTGGTATCGATGATTAATTATATATAAAACTATGAAGGGTATATGAATAGGCCAACTTAATTAGGAGGATACAATTAAATCTCGATAAAGTAATAATTTTGGGACCGAGAAAAAATATTCATTTAACGAGATTATTACTTTATCGAACATTATTTTAGTCCATTGACCCATATCGGGACCAAAAGAAATTATTATCTTAGCGAGATTATTACTTCATCGAATATTACTTTATCGAGGTTTAACTGTATTCTTCTTTTCACGCAAATAGCTAATGGAGTGACGATATCATGATATAATTATTTGATTTCGAACGATACGTTTTGAACGTCGTGTACAACCTTTCAAGAACCATATTTCTCTGATGCGCTCGAAACCTTATAAGGGTGGATTCAGAATACGGGTGGACCAATACTCAAATCATACTAGCAAAATTCCTAATTTTTTCTATATATTTTGCCTCCTAAGATTAAAGATTTCGTCTCCCAACTTTTGTGAAATTACAAATTCTTCCCATCTAATCCATAATCGGTCCCCTAAGTGCATTTATACAAAACACTCCATCTATTTCATTCATACTGTCTTGTATATTTTATTGGGTTGTCACATCAATATTGTCTTTTTTTCATATAAAAAAAACTAAAATTACATTACAAATCACAAAAAGTTATGTGGGTCCGAATAATTTGCACACAAAAATCAAGTTTCTTAAATTTCGATCCATACCGAAACCCTACATAACAATATAAATGGGACGGAGATAACACATTCTTGAATCCAACCATATATGTATTATGGTTTTGAGAATTTGTAATTCAACCTAACCCTAATCTGGTTTTTCTGTATTTTCTTTTTGCAAGAAAAAACACTTTACATTATGATCTGCTGTCCAGCTTGAATTGGCCTTTTCTTTTCAACATCATAGAATTCACGCCGTCGAAGTATATGCATAATACACGCATGATTTTCTCTTTTCTAGCTGTATCCAAGAAATTAAGTCACTATCGAATCATCAAATCTGATTCTCCGGTCCGATAATATTCATCAAGATTTTATGCTTTTTCTTATTCATATAGATGTGGGACACAAATATTAGGAACTTCAACCCGCTCTCTCATGTGTATGATCATCGACTTCTATACGTCGAATCGAACAATCCATAAACATATTGGACCAAACAAACTAGGAACTTCATGATCAACACGTCCCCCACGTGTTTAGATATTTACGGCCATCTGCTTCTACACGTGAATCAACCAATCATTAAGAACTTCATGGTCAACACGTCCCCCCACGTGTTTAGATATTTACGGCCATCTGCTTCTACACGTGAATCAAACAATCATTAAGAACTTCATGGTCAACACGTCCCCCCGCGTGTTTAGATATTTACGGCCATCTGCTTCTACACGTGAATCAAACAATCATTAAGAACTTCATGGTCAACACGTCCCCTCACGTGTTTAGATATTTACGGCCATCTGCTTCTACACGTGAACCAAACAATTATTAACTAGAGCCTACTGTGATACCATATTAGAATTGTGTCAACCGCCTCATTGGAAGATCAAATTGAGAGAAAGTTATCCAAACTTATATTCAGACAACACGATTAATATCAAGTCGGTGGGACACAAATGGGGACTTGAACACACTCCCACACATATAGGCCGGTACGATCATCGACTTCTACAAATACACTCAACAATCCATACACTTATATATATGAAAAGATCAAGTTTATCATACACCAAAAACATCAACTTTATGAACTTCACTTAATTATACTGCATCTCTCTCTCTCTCTCCCTCTCTAGTTTCTACATATTTATACAAAAATGATCATCCCTAGCAAGGAGTTACATACATTTACAACATACAATTGCAAGGAATGTTAGTGAAATTTGGTCATATCCATTGGGACTGCACCAAATTGAACACATTAACCGCCGCATCTCTCCATTGCAAACCCTCCCCTCCTCCAAGCAAACCCTTGGCCCGATCCACTAAATTCGGGCCTCGTCTCTCCTTCTTCCCACTCCTAGGGCACTTCAAAAGCCCGATATAATCCTCCAAATCATGCACGCACGAAGGGTTATGCATTTTAAAGAAATCCACCAACAACTCAACCCCAACATGTGCATAGCACGAGCAACTCCAAGGGAACTCATAAACACCCCTAAACCTCTTGAAACCCTCGTTAAACACGACGCCCGGCATCTTCGTGATCGGATCGTTCACGTTGACCACTCGGAGCACTTTAACCCCCTAATTCCTCACACCTCTCCTTGAAGCCCGAGTTCCCAACCCTCGGCCCGCCGAAGGAAAACACTGTCACCGGAATGTCGTTATTCCGGTTCGGGCCGCGGTTCAACCCTAGCTCCGCGATGTCGTACGAAAGGAGGAGGGGCTAGGGAGCTCCCCATGCTGTGGCCCGCGATCGTAATGCTTATTTCTTCGTCTTTGTAACGCGTCGTTAACCTAGAAATCTCGGAGAGTAGTTGATCGCGGCAGCTATCGAGGCCGAACTTTTCGAGGTTTCGTTCGAAGTGTATAAGCTCAGAAACCCCGCCTCGACCTTGACTTCGGGTCGGGGCTCGACCGGGTCGAGCCGGGCCGGGGTTAGTGAACTCATTAGGTTTGCCATCCATTCAGGGGTCGTGGCAGTACCTCTGAATGTGACGACTATGTCCCTCCGTCCGAGGTTCGACACCTTGGCGTCTGAGGCGACGGCAACGTACCCGACCCACCGCGCCGAGGACGGGCCCGCGATGTTGATGTGCGGCGCGGTGGCGTAGATGTACTTGGTGACCTCGTAGCCAGCCCGGCCCAGCCCGACTTCGGACAGCATGGCCTTTTTGCCGTACTTGCAATTTAGGTATCTTTTCGACGTGGGGTCGAGGTCGAAAGCTTTGTAGCAGGCGGCGACGAACTCGCCGTAGCGGATGATCTCGCGGCGGAGGAGCGGGTCCAACGGGTCGATTAGGTTTTCCCAATCGTTGAGCCCGTGGATTTCGCGCCACGCCATCGCGAGCTTCGACGCCATTGATTGCGTCGAGGTCGAGATTCTTGATGGGATGTGATTGGAGGAGAGATTGGAATAGGGTTTGTTAGGTTTAAGGGTAGGTAAATTTAGTGTTGAATTTAATCGATGTGGGATAGGGTCTGCAGTGTATGTGGCGGAATTCACCGGCATGCAGTAGAGAACTGAGGAAGCCATGAAGAGAGAGACAGAGTAGAAGAGAGAGAGAGATTTGGGGTTAAAATGGAGGAGGGAGAATATATATATAGATTCAAAAAAATACAAACACGCGTATGCATGATAGAGGGAGAGATTTGACAAGGTTGGCCGGAGAATGATTGATGACTTCAAAGTGAACACGCTTAAACATAACACATGGTTATGACCTTTCATTTATTTAATTAAATGTCTTCTTATATACTTTAAGGTCAATGTATATTTTGTGTGGATAATTTTTTTTCGTTTTTTATTTTTTTATTTTTTTATTACGAAGAACCCACAGTCGCTACGCATACAGGGTAAACATCGCTCATGTGCAATAGCCTACACAAAACTCGCTCATATGCATTAGTCTGCAAACCACACAGGTGATTTAAACCACCCTAAAGGACAGACACAAATAGCGTTTTCAGGGATTTGAACCCATGACCTTTCGGTTCCGAACCACTCACCTTCACCGCTACGCCCATGGGGACAAAAAAAATCTTCTTTTTAATTTACTGTGTAGTGTATTTATGCTGATTTTTGTGATTAATTGCACTGTTTTATTAATTAAAAAATGGTGATAAAAAGTTAATTTTGGTTTTTTCCGTACGCATGATTTGACAAAGGTATGTTGCGGAGCTTCAAGGAAGCTTACTATTACATAATCTTAGTATGTCACTTTTTACTTTTTCTTACTTAGTTTTAATTTTTTTAATTTTATAATAAACATGTTCAAAACTTACTAAATTATATTACTTAAAACTCATTACTACAAAATACTTGTTATGTTTTTTTTTGAATGCTTAATTGTGCGATTGATTACTTACAATCATACTTCTATTAAAAGCAGAATTGGATACAAAACTACTTTAAAAAACTCACACATTAAAATCGTATTTCAATATGATTCAGGGGGACGATGGCCTCCAAACACCCCCTATATCTACCACTAAGTACAAGTGCACTCTCAATAGTTTATTTAGTTTTCAACACGGACATGGACGGATTTAGGATTTATTACCCTCCTAAATAGAATCAGATTGCTTTATATTTTTTTAAATTTGCTATCTTATCCCTATAAATTGTGAATTCGCACACCTAAATTTACAAATTCACCCATCTTACCCGCTATTAACGTACGTGCTCTATTCATTTTTGGGTTGTACCGATACTAACGTACTCTATTCATTTTTGAGTTGTCTCGTTATTAATATCATTTTTCCCAAAATGTCAAATATTAATTATTCGTCCTAAAATGAAGTGACCGCTTCTTACTCATTATCTACAACACATCCTTATATTCTCTGTCTTCAAAAGTTGTTCTTTCACATGATTATGTTTCCCTCGTAACTAAAATATTTATGATTTTTAATTTTTTGAAACTTTAAATTATTTATTCAAATTATAACATGAAAAAAAATCGAAAAAAATAAAATCGATTGTCTCGACTATGTCATAATAAAATTTTGATGAATTCTTCATCCTTCCACCAACCATTCTTGAAAACTACGCCAATTTTTTAATATAATTCATAAATATATACCTAAACAAATTTTTTTTAATCGGTATCAAAAAGAAAATAGCGTTGATAATAAAAGAACGGAGAGAATACAAATTTACGTTTTGCATATTCGCCACTAAATTTTAATCTTGAATCTACTCGGACACAAGTATTGCTCCACGTCTATAGGCCGTTCCCTACTCGGCCACGTGGCATTACTTCTGTACGAATTTCAGGCAGTGGGTTCAACACGTCATAGCAGAGTGGGACCGGCGAGAACCATGTTAGTTAGCCAATCCACTTCTAGCTCGGTTAAGTTTTACATGAACCAATTCTTACACTATAATTCCACTTTGACTTTAACTAAAATTCTCTATTTGGTTTGTAAATCATTAATAAAAATGGAGTTTACTCAGTGTACAAATAGTTCGCGACGGATCTCCGTCGAAAACTTTCTATACTTTCTACAAAATTGACATTTTTAGCTCTATTTTAAAATTATAGATTTCGTACGTTCGATCAAAATTCTCAATTCCCCCATACACATATGATATACTCTTTTCGTCTCATTGATCTTGCATTGCTTTTTTTTCCGGAGTATCTTGCATCGTTTCCTAAAATAGAAGTAAATAAATGAATGGATTATAATCATCTAAATAAGTGACTTCACTATTTTAATTTTACAACATTATTTTACACCCTCTATCTTAAAAATCGTGTCAGAAACACAATGGTACAAGATCAATTGAACATAATAGTATTATCTCTCGTCCCATTTAACATGACACGTTTTCCTTTTCTAGGACGTCCCACCTAAAATGACACGTTTTCTTAAAAGGAAATACCTTTCAAAAATATTAGTAAATTATCTCATATTTTTTTATTTCTCTCTCCTACTTTTTCATTTATTTATCTTATTTTATTATTTATCTCTCATACTTTTATAATTTACTCTTTCACAAACTCATTCATCTCTCTCTCTAACTTTATCATTTACCATCCTCATACTTTATCAACAACTTTCTTAATTCCCGCGTCGAAATGAAACGTGTCATATTAAATGAGACGAATGGAGTAATATTAGAAAGAAAGAAAAAAGTTCAATACTAACGTAACTAACCCATCACCTAATAACTTAAAACTTAATTTAAAGAAAACATTAAATCAACTGCATTGGCATTGGATTAGTCATAACACAATCACAATCATTTGGTTATATAATATGTGCATATCTATATCTCTACACACACCATATGTTTGGCAAGGAGTTTGACCCACAAAATTAAAAAAAAAAAAAAATCATAAGAAAATTACGAGGTAGTGGTCGGTTTGGGGGAAAATGGTTTATATATTAAATTAATGTAATTGCGGCTTGGAATAAAAAAGGTGGAGAATAACGTTATGGTAGAATACCGTCCTTCCTCTCGTTGACTTCAAACGATTTTTTGAATTTTGTTGAATCTTGGTTTTGAATTATTAGTGCATGGTTTTCATTTACTATTATTTTTTATATAATTGACTTCATTATTTGGGAGTGACTGTGAGAACTAATATCTATGATTTATTTTTTTCTTACATGCATAAATCACAATATATTCTTTCTTGTCTTTTTCGAGCTATCATTGATCATTGTACCACATCGTGTATGAACAAAAGTTGAAATGAATTCAGGCTTAGAGTATAGGAGAAGGGTTTACCCAGTCCGCACTTCGAAGCTAGCCATACGAGTTACCCTCGTTATCAAAAAAAAAATCAAAATGAATTCGATGGTACCTACAATTAGTGATGGAAAATCATGGAGATGTTTCGATCCCAAGAATCGGATGAAAATAACATAAGGTGCGTTGGGTAAATGAATTTCGAAATTAAGTATATGGATAAGTAACATGTAAAAATCAAGATTCTCAAACTCGGACTCTTTCCATTCATTTATCATGGAAAATAAAAAACTTTATTTAGATGTTTATTTTATAAGTTTTAATTCTATTAAGATTTTGATACAGTTTTTGAGGAGTCGTTAATGGGAAGGATGATAATTCATCCAAATTCTATTAAGGTATAGTTGAGTTAATTGATTTTTTTTTCATGTTGTAATTGAATAAATGATCTAAAGTTTCCAAAAAGTTTAGAATCATAATTTTATGTGTTCGGAGCGGAACGGGCCCACTTTATTTTAGGATTAGGAGTTGGGTTAGATACATTAAACCCCATAGACTATTAGTTCTTTACGCTTTGCCCCCTAAACTATGAAAACATACAATTTACTCTCTGAACTATTAGATTAGTGCATTTTGCCCCTGAACTATAAAAATGTACAATTTACCCCCTACACTATTTAATTTGTTGCGGAAGAGTAAGATTTCGGCAAAGATATTCGATTGTACGTGCAAATTTAGGGGAAATGCCACAATTGATTATTATTTTTATGTTGTTTACCCAATGGATTATTAGTTTTGTGATAATCCAAGATGATATTACAGCTAACTTGGCACACGTGCTAGGAATTTTTTTACCAAAATTCTACTATTCTGCAACAAATTAGATAGTTAAGGGGGCAAAACGCATAAAGTAAAGGGGGTGAAGAGCACATTTTTCATAGTTTAGGGGGCAAAGCGTAAAAAACTAATAATTTAGTGGGTTTAATGTATTTATCCCTTAGGTGTTTAATTTTTTTTTCTATTTTTGGAAACATGATAGAAATAACATGACAACTCGACTAAGAAAACAAGAGAGAAATAATGGAACAAGGGGAGTAATAATTTATTGACATTCCAAAATATTGGATAAATTCCGAACCGAAACCCTAGTCGCAAGTGGCGGATCCAAGGGGGCGCCCGACGGCGGCGGCCCCCAAACTCGTGTCGAAACACGATTTTAATATATATATTTTAAGAAATTTCGTATTTCGCCCCCTAGAATGTACACTTTACACTCTTTTCTATCGAATTTTTAAGTTTCGCCACCCTCACTTGTAATCCTGGATCCACCCCTAGCTAATCGTATCAAGATTGAACAAGGATTTCAACCTACGTAAGATTAATTCTATACTTGGAAAAAAATAGAATAAATGTACTAATAACAATAAAAAAATTGTTGGGATACGGTCACATTTTATAAAAATTTGCATTTCCTAATTCAAATTATGTCAACCTAATTTTAAATCTTGGATCCGTTTTCGTGCCCACCCGCGGTTAAAAGTGGCGGGAGACAGAACGTGGTTGAATATGTTGAATTGGAAAATGCGACAGCTGCCTAATTCTACACTACATGCGAGTAAAAAACGGCCTAGGGTTGCTAGCACTTTTGTTTTAGCATCACTAGCTCTAATTATATACTACAAGGATTATGTCGCTAATTTAATAAATTAATTGCATTTCATTTTAACTTTATAAGTTTGGCCTATCCGTTTTAAGGCCCATTTCGTCAACTTTTTTCTTATTTCCTCAATTTAGAATTACAGTTAAATGAAATGAAATCTTTAGGATAAATCAATGCAATTTAGGAGGAATCAATGAAAGGACATCAATTCTAATCTTGGATTTTCGAATTGCGATCTGGATGGAATATAATGAAATAGAGCCACTTTGAGGTTCCCTCTGAAATGAGGCATGGAAGGGAGCCACTACGAAGAAGTTCCGGGAGTTACGAAGGAGGGTTCGTGCTCATATTGGTTCGATGAAATAATTATGTCGCTAAGATAATAATTTCTTCCGATCCCGATATGGGTCAATGTACTAAAATAATGTTCGATAAAGTAATAACCTCGTTAAATTAATATTTTTTCTCGGTCCCAAGGTTATTACTTTATCGAGGTTTAACTGTACAACTTCCAATATACTCCATCCGTCCTGTTAATATTATCTTAGTTTTTATTTCCGAATGTCTCGTTATTATTGTCTTCATCCAAAAAATTAAATTAATTTATGGACCATAATCAATCAAACAATCCACCATTTCCACTAACTTTAACATATCTCCACCTACTTTTTTAAACTCCGCCCAAACACAACTTGAAAAAGAGTAGTGAGACGAAACGAGTACTATAAAGTATAAACCACAATGTTAACTAATACTCCCTCCGTCCCGCTAAAAACGTCCCAGTTGACTTCGGCACGGAGATTAAGAAATTTTAATTTAGTGTGTATTTTATGAGTTTTAATTGTATAAAGAAAATGACATAGTTTTCGAGGAGTGGTTAGTGGAAAGAAATGAGAATTATCCAAATTTTTGCAAGGCTAGTGAAATGCAATCAATTTTTATTTTTTATATTTTTTTATATTGTATTTGAAGAAATAATCTAAAGTTTTCAAAAAGATAAAAATCATAATTTTCTGAATTCGGAGCGGAACATAATCGAGTGATAGATAGATTTTTGAAGAGAGAGAGTATAAGAATGTGAGGGTTGAGTAGTGAGTAAGGGGGACATATGGAGTACTACTATTGGGCTATGTTTGGGAAAACAGCTTAAATAAGTGTTTATAACATAAGTGTTTATGGTATAAGTGATTATAATATAAGCACTTAAATTGAACCACTTAATTAGAGGAAAAACTAAAATATAGCTAAAAAAATTGTTGTCAGTGGGATTCGATATGAGGATCTGTTTTTCATAAGTTTTTTTTTTTACTTATTTTCATAATCTATTCCTACCAACTTATGAAAATAAATAAAAAACAACTTATTTAGAATAGACAATTTTCATAAGCTTTTCAAAACGCGTGCATAATCATTTATTTTTTAGAATAAGTTGAAATAAGAAACGGGCCTTGGCTACTTGGGAAATAAACTCACCGTTGAAAGACAATCGTCATATAGCAAGTAGTAGTAGTTTATTAGTTCCAAAACATAAAAATCTCCAAATTTGACAAGTCATTCTCCAATGGGAGTACAATTTTGTCTTAATTGTTTGATTAGACGTATGCTAGACTATTAGTCCCGGTAATAATTGACAACAAATTGCAATTTACTTCCGAAATTATTCGCTCTTTTTGCAAGATTATACTATTAATTATAATTTCTAATATTTAAATAAATTGCCTTAAATATACTACATCCGTCCCTATTTTATATGTCTATTTATTTTTTCAAATTAAGAAAAAAATTAATGATATGGAAGTTAAATAAATGTTGATTTTGGAATTTGAGTAAATTAAGGTTGGTGAAATATTTAATTTTGCACAAAAAAATTGTTTGAGTGTTTGGAGTAGCTGAAGTTTATTGATAAGTATTAAAAGTCACGCTTTGAGAATTTGTAGGTGCTTTGAAATAAGTTGCTGAAAGTGGGAAAAATAGTATTTGGAAAACAGCTAATATCAGTAGTTTATTTTAAATTTTAAATAAAATATCCGTTTTACCCTCAATGTTATTAAATAATTATAATTTATAATAAATAAATATTAAATTAAATTAGTTTTTATATTCTATAAATATATAATATATCATATTAGCATACACATATAATACTATTATATTTTAAATATTATTTGTTTGCTTAAATTCATAATAATAATATTTTTATATAATTTTAATAATTACGTAGCTAAGAAATAATTATCACTAAATGAAAATAGAAAAAAAATATTAATTTAAAATTTAAACTTTTGAGAACCCAGTATTTTAATTAATCTATGTTTAATTATATTTAAGTTTAATAATAATTATTTCATTAAACTTGAAGAATTTATAAATTAAAAATATAAAATAATTTTTTATCAATTTGCTAACTAATATATTAAAATATAATTATAATTACATTTGTAACTAAGAAAAATATTAATTTTAAAATTAATGATTTTTTTTAGAATTATAGAAATATTTAAAGGATAAAATAAATTCAATAAATTAGATAAGTCAGTAGTTGCAATTGAAAGTCTGGGTCATAAGCTAGTTTTCTATTTTGGCTATCTTTGATAGGGAAAATTTGTCGAAAACTCGTATAATCCAAACACTCAAATACTGGTGAAAATTTCTGTTCCCAATACCACCTACAACAACACCGAATTTATTTTGCAGAAATCTTGAAAACGGCGTGTAACATACCACAAAATTAACGTGAATTTGGACAATTTTGTGGTCAAAATATGATTTATTCAAGCCTTCATTTATTGAAGCAAATCTTGGTGAAAATTATGGTTTTAGATTTGATTAACTTGTCCTCATTTGACAGTGGTCTCCATATTTCAAGATTAACTGCATCTACCCCAACTAAAGTTAAAGGTTAATTCAGATAATGGTGGAAAATAATCAAACATTTTTGTTTTTCCTTGCAATGAATAGTAAATAAAATTATTACATGGAAGCCATTAAATATCATGTCAGCATCAAGTAAACATGTTTGTGGCATGGGAACAGGTTGTAAATTATAAGGGGCAATCTTGGTCTAGAAAAGAGCAGCAAAAGATTGTAGGATCCACATTGTTTGGCTATTCCTACCTAAAATATATTACTTTTTCCGTCTCATTTCATTTTTCATGTTTCTTTTTTATGAGATTATTTGGTCAGATTAATTTTATATAATAAAGCTATGGGATCCGTATAATTTAATTATTTAGAATGAGTTTATATGCTAAAAAGTGAGTCTCATTTAATTATTTAATTGTTTAGAGTTGATTTGAATTGATAAATGTATGAGACTTATTTTCTCATTTAAAAACTGAACAAGTGAGATAGGACAATCCGAAAAGGAATAATGGACAAGTGTAATGGGACGAAGGGAGTACAAAAAATTCGATAATTCACCTTGTTGAGTATGTCATACTTACTCTAATTATTGGGGGGTGTTCGCAAATTATTATTTTAAGCACTTATCTGCTTATGGACAACATAAACAGTTCTCTGGTGTTTGAAAAATCTACTTACTGCGACAACATCTCAAAAATTAAGTAACTAAACTACTTAATTAAGCAGTTTTTTTTAAGCATCTATTGAGATTCTTATAGTGCTTAAAGCATCATAATTTCCAATATTACCTAATATATATGTATTTTTATTATTGATATAAAAAACTCTCGCCTTTTGCTTAAAATTAATTATTTTCAAATTTAAGTAAAAACAAATAAGAAGTACCTACAATAAGCATTTGCAAGCACCCCTTTGATATAATTTATTCTTTAGATGTGGTTTAATTGCGATTATTCCCAAAATTACAGATTTGCACTTGTTGAAATTCTAATATTTATGCAACAAATTTTTTTTTTAATTTTTTTCATCTAATTCTAAATTCGAATCCCGAACGAGATTCATGTAATGTATATTTCGAATAAGCTATTTTCACTAGTCTGTGAAAAAATAAAAATATATTATGGAACCCCAACATAAGGAATCTAATTAATCCAACTTTGTCAACCGCCGCGTAAGGTTGTGAATATTCTATTCTTTCATTTCAGACGTCTTTTGAGTATTCAAACTATTTACAAAAGAATTACAATAAATAATCCTATCAATAAATAAAAATAATTAATTTGAAAGCCGCAGACCGGATCAGCTCCGGTTCAACCGCCTAAAAGTATACACATGCGGCGCACGTGTTTGAGATAGTAAAGAAAATGACCCTTGTAAACCGGTCAATGTTCATACTTCATACATAATAATAAACATTTATATTATATACTCACTCCGTCCCGTTATTATTACCCTATTTTCTTAATCGGATTATTCCGCTATTACTGTCCACTTTTCTAAAATAGCAAAAACTACTCTTAAACAAAAAATGAAGTGGGTTCCTCCTACTTAATACTCGTCCCCACGTTATCATACCCTCTCTTTCCAAAAAATTATCTCTCACACGATTTTCGTTCCATTCCGTACTCAAAAATTTATGATTTTTAATTTTTTGGAAACTTAAGATTATTTCTTAAAATACAATATGAAAAAAATAGAAAAAAAATCGATTGTCTCAACTATGCCCTAAAAAATTTGGATAAATTATCATTTCTTCCACCAAACACTCCTCAAAAATTGTGTATATTTCTTAATACAATTAAAACTCATAAAATACACACTTAAATAAAATTTCTTAATTTCCGTGCCGAAACCAAAGGGAACAATAATAATAGGACGGATGGAGTATTAATTTGTAGATATAGATAATAAAATGATCATAAAATTAGCATATATTACTATGCACTACCATATATATGTTGTCACGTACACAATCATAATCATAACTTCAATTAATACCCAAAATAAATGAGCGAAAAACTACTAAGGACCGTTCGATAAAATTTACATTAATTCCGATACTGCCACTACTAGAGGCCATCAAAGTAGGCCATCAAAGGGCCCATTTGGGGACAGGGGCACTACTTTTAGGTGAAGATGATGCAAGAGAATGGACATACTTACAATTAGGGCAAGAGGGTGAAGACCTACTTAGTATCACAAGAAGATGGCAATTTGAACAAGCCAAGGCCACCATATTGCTTGATGAATCTTCCTTGTGCTCACTATTGTTCCCTATGTTGAGGTCTAGTTCAAGTCTCTGCTCCTCAGGCCTTATCCAACTCTTTCTCGACGTCTTCCGGTTTACGTAGTACATTATTCCAGACTGTAAAATGAACTAACAATTATTAGTACATGTTACATGTATTCAAATGATTGTACTTAAAATCTGTATTCCCAGAACCGGCCCGGCCCGGCCGGTTAATCCGGTTCGATCGTGGCCCGGTAGGCAATCCGAGCCAGTTCTATGAGAGGCTTGTTTCTCCGGGCAAACCCGGTGTGACCCGGCGGGTCAACTGAGTTAACCGAGATTCAGCGGCTCGGTTGACCCGATTTTGATAAGATTTTAACACTTATTATTTAAAAAATAAATTTTATTATGTTGTCAAAGGGAATCAAACCACTTACCTTCATCAATTTTGGCTCAAGTCTTATCCACTATACCAAATACATATCTTGATATATTTTTCAAAGTAAATTGATTTATATAAATTTGTGGTATTCTAAGAGAAAATTGTCGGGTCAACCCAGCGGTTCGATTGTTACGATTCCGTTATGAATCATAGGCCCTATAGCTAGTGTGCCCATTAATTTAACTTATCTTACATGGGATATTCTTGTAGGTTATTAAAATATTAATGTCTCTTAATTAATTTCTAATACATGTTTTATAATATAGTTGAAATAATATGCAACTCAAAAACCTTTCAATTCAAAATCTTATGCAACTATAATCTATATAGTTGTTTAGTGAGGAAAGATATACTAAAAAAACACAAGAAATAAATTGATGGAAGTTTAATTAATTACTTGAAGATCAAGGCATTGCTCCCAGTCAGACGGCAAAGGATGGTTGAATTGAAGATCAACAGTGCTTGGATGAGCTTCTCCTTTCCATTTCCTCTTCATGTGGAGGCTTGCCTCGCCGGCGCCGCCGTCTCCGCCGCCTGCATGTAGCCCTCCGGCAAGAGACAGTTGAGTGAATTCCATCAAACAATTCCTTGCTTCACTTAGTTAATGTGTTAAGGTTGCAAGAAGAGAGAGAGAGAGAGATTAGGTTTATAGTGTAAGAGAAATGGATATATATTGATGAAGGCAGACGAAGCATTAAAGGGTGACAAGTAGATGACACTTTAATGCCTAAATCCAACAACTGAGTCTCATTTATAACACATTCAGAAATATAATTAAACCCTATGAATATATTTATTGTTGCTCTCAACTAATTGTTTAATTTGTGTTGGATATTTATATCTACAGTTAAACCTCGATAAAGTAATAATTTTGGGACCGGAAAAAATTATTCATTTAATGAGGTTATTAGTTTATCGAACATTATTTTAGTGCATTGACCCATATCAGGACCGGAAGAAATTATTATCTTAGCGAGGTTGTTACTTTATCGAATATTACTTTGTCGAGATTTAACTGTATGTAAACCTATGATTATCGAACCGAAAAACCTTAATATATCGTATTGAAATATCCGACATAATATATGTGTCTTGTAACGGGACATTCATGTCATCAACACCATCATTCATATAATTGTATGTTTTTACTTATATATTTAAAATAATAAATAATTGTTGATAATATATATACTAATCTTTACTATTTTCACGCATAACATATAAAATTCATTATTATTTGGTTATTCTCGTTTTACATTTATTTAATTATATATACGTATATGACATGTTTTTCATATTTTTAAAAATTATTATGCCTCAGTGTCTGTATTGTATCGTGTCGCATATCCCGTGACATGCAAGAGAGAGAGAGTTTTCTCATCATATTTTTGGAGTACTTAGCATTTATTCCTTACAAATTTTATAGGTGTGCCTACTTAAGAATTCTTGCAATTAATGGAACTACCACCACATTCATAACTGCCTTTCATCGTTGGGACGTGATTGCATTTATTAGCCCCAATTTGAATAAAGCGCGGCAAAATTGGCCCGAAATAGCCCGACCCAATGGATTGACCCGACTTGTCTGTAATTAGGGCTAAGCTATTGAAATTACTCTCTAAGCCACATCCCATTTGATAAAATTGTGTTTTAAGGATTTATATATAATATATACTTCTTCTGTGATTCTGTTTTGCTTGACTTGTCTTGTTTTTCTAACCGGATTATCCCATTTTACTTATCCTGTTTCTTTAAATGAAAAATAATTACTATATAAATTTCTATTTTCCTTTGTGCTAGCCTACCTCTGTATATATAGCTAACCATTCATCTTAATCTCAGTGTCGAAAAAAAATAAGACAAGTCGGGACGGATGGAGTATGTAATTTACAAAAATCATATCGTTAGGGAAAGATGAGATGGGCTTTGATTAAAAACAAATTTATAAGTTGGGCTTGTATTTATCTTAAAGCCCATTACTTAATTTAGATAAATATTTGGGCTTCCAAACAAACGAATGAGGATTCTTGCATACCCAATAAATGGAATTTATTGAAAATGATTGGGCCTAAATGTGATTTGCATAATCTATTGGGCCTAATCATAGGCCCATTATAACCAATGTGATTTAATTATTATTTTCTTTTATTTTTACCAATTCTTCAATAATGAGTAGGGGTATAAATTAGTACCACACACCCTCTCTTATTTTTATCTTGTTATTATTATTATATATATCAATAGTCAATGACATGTTAAAAGAGCATAACTTCATTTTTAAAGGTAGAAAAATCATAGAATAAGACTAAATTTAGGGCAATAATTGATGTAATAGGAATAGAAACATGCTATTCGAATTTGGTAATGCTACTTCTAGAGATAGCAAAGATAGATCCAAAAATATGAATTATAAAGATGGCGTATAATTATATTTTGAAATATAGGAGGTAAAGTGATAATAGATTTTTTTTAAATATACTAAAAATCAGAATTCGACACAATGCATGAACTATTACATAGAGTCTACGTCCATTGCCCTTTTGTTTTGTTTTTTTCTTTTTCTTTATTTGTTATCTTGATTTTGACCAAGTCAATAGTTAATTAAACTATTATTTTCATATTTATCAAGTGGTTCAAAATGACAACTCGTATGATCCATTACATTTTAAGACGACAGATAGGGTGACAACTTCAACACTAGAAAGCGAAAAAATTCATACCAGAAAAAGGTAAGTCGGAAATCTTCTTCTTGCATGTTCTTTTTCGTTTTTCCGACAGAAATCTGATTACACCAAGCAAGGATCGGGCAGCCCACAAGTAGCCCATCAACCAAGTTCAACTGCTAAGCCCACCACCTAAAGGACCAGATCCAAGAATATGGATACAGGCTCGGGTTTTTGACCCTTAAACTTCGCGTTTTTGCGAATTTTGTCCTTAAACTTTTTTTTTTGACCCTCAACTCCTTGTTTTTGCGATTTTAGTCCTACCGTTAGATTTTCCGTCAATTTAACCGTTAATTAATTTTTAAAAAATAAAAATCAAAAATCAAAAGGGCAAAATCGGAATTTTTATTTGCACGGACCAAAATTGCAAATAAAAAATAATTTGGGACCTATTTAGCAAAATAAAACAGTTTAAGGACTGATTTCACAAATTTTAGACAAATAAGCTAATTGCTTCGTATCGACGAGATTTTGCATTAAGTTTTTGATTTTTCATATAACTTTATTGCTTCGTATCAAATATAAGCTAACGAAGATTTCGTACCAATATAAACAACATTTAATTCGAAATGCAAAATATATATTGTGAATTAATCATTAAAAACAAAGTTATTATCACCCAAAAAATTTACTTCAAAATAACCATTTAGCGCATAATATTTACTTCAAAATAACTAGAATACGAGGAGAATTGCGAATCCGCAATTGATGCGCTGCCGACGAATTGCGAAGGAGGCCGACGGCGAAGAACATTCCCCTGGAGCTCGCGGCGGAAGAGGAAGTGGGAGACGAATCCGCGGCCGATGAACATGGGGACGAGGTAGATCCGGACGAGGAAATGGCCGAGGCGATCATCGCACTGGCAGCGCGACGTGAGTTATGGTTACGGCCTTCAATGGCGGGTGGTGGTGTTGGGGATTCGTCATGGCGGTTCTATGCGAGAGAATGTGAATACGACCCTAACCTTGTTTGCAGTAGTTTTTTTGGTTTATTATAGTATTTGCAAATAAAGCTAATATTTTCTGTTATTTACGAACTGATACATATTTTCCTCGTATTCTATTATTCATGAAAAATTACGAATTAAAAGTTTTTTATAACATATTATTCATCGTAAAATACTTAACCGACACATATTTTCCTCGTATTCATGTTATTTTGAAGTCAATATTATGCTCTAAATTGTTATTTTGAAGTAAAAAAATTTGGGTGATAATAGCTTTATTTTTTAATGGTTAATTCACAGTAATATTTTGCATTTCGAATTAAATGTTGTTTATATTGGTACGAAGTCTTCGTTAGCTTATATTTGATACGAAGCAATAAAATTATATGAAAAATTGAAAATTTAATTCAAAACCTCGTCGATACGAAGCAATTAGCTTATTTGTCTAAAACTTGTGAAATCAGTCCTTAAACTATTTAATTTTGCTAAATAGGTCCCAAATAATTTTTTATTTGCAATTTTGGTCCATATAAATAAAAATCCCGATTTTGCCCTTTTAATTTTTTATTTTTAAAATTAAAATTGAATTAACGTTAAAATTGACGGAAAATCTAACGGTAGGACTAAAATCGCAAAAACAAGGAGTTGAGGGTCAAAAAAACAAAAAAAAATTATTTGAGGACAAAATTCGCAAAAGTTTGAGGGACTATTTTTGCCAATTTGCGCTTTTATTTTACACTTTATTTTATATTTTTCAATAAACAAGCGCCCGTATCGTGTCCTAAGTTTTTATAAAAATATCGTGTTTCGTGTCTCGTGTCCGTGTCAAGTCGTGTCACATATCCTGTATCCGTGCAACCTAATCCAATTAATAATATTTTTTATATAAAAAGTAATTTTATTCCTGAAATTTATTTTTTCTACTAAAAAAAAGTTAGTTTTGCAGTGGGTGGGCTGTGACCCTACACCTAATTAAAACAATTTATATTTCAAATAATAGTTTTATTTTTATTTTTATTTAAATTATTTACTGGTCCAGTTGATTTAACTATAATTTTAAAATTTTAAATTTCCAACTAAAAGACAGCTTATTTCCATTCAACTCGACGAATTTTCGTACGCAGCATATCTTTCTCTCTCTCTCCTCTCTGTTTCTGTTTCTCTCTCTCTCGATCTCGACAGCCATCCATCAACGCCATATCTTCAGATCTCGTATACGGCGAAGGAGGCTGTTTCTTCTCAGGTTTGATACTTCCTCTTCGTCTTTGAGGATTCTCCTGAATTATATTTACTGGATCTTTAATTTTGTGCGTACGGTTCAAGATCTAATTTTCGCCGTTTATGTCTATGCGATTCGGAATTTCTTCGTATTTCTAATGGTAGTTGATGTTTTGGATCTGAATTGGTGTTTAATTTATGCGGAATGAATCAATTGATTTTGGGGAATTTCTTGGTGCCTTTTGATACATTGTTATCCTGTTCTGATGGTTTCTTGCTTTGTTTTTGTTCCTTTTTCTTCTCCGTTGATTGTTTGTTCCGTATTGATGGTAGATTTTGTTAGAAAGATCACTTCTTGAGCATATTACATTTTGCAGTGCTTTAATTGATACAAATCAAATCCATGAATTGCTTGTTTTTATGTTGATAAATGGAAAGCTGCAATTGCGATGCAATGAAGAGAAAACCTGAAACGACAGCTGTGCTGATACCGTTTTAGTTTGGCTGTGCAGGCATTAAATTTACAGCCTTAGCTTATTCGACTTCTCTCAGGCAAGGGTGAAATGAAGAAGGCTTTTGATCAGACTTTCCGCGACATGTGAGTTCCTTTTTTTTAAATTAGCTTATTCGACTTCTCTCAGCCTTGGCTTGTTTGTATTGCCCTTTCATGGATGTCTACCCACTGTTATTTGTCTTGGCTTAAAGTTCTCGATTGCGTAAGTAATTAGGTGTTAGAAAACAACTAAACTTGGAAATATTCTGCTTGAATGATATATTTAGCTTTGGCATTCACATATTCTGGCGAATGTTCCATTCCGTCTTAATTTTGGTATGCCGAGCATTTTCTTAGGAATGTTTGTGTCTTGCAGTAAGAGAGGGGTCAACAAGAAAGTTCTTAAAGTTCCTTCAATTGAGCAGAAGGTAATTCTCTAAATTCCTCTTTGTTCGCCGTTTCTCTTTGTGTTTCAAATTTGGATCCTCTTTTAGATAATTTAATGATAATAATCATTTTAAGGCGGGTGAGCTGTTTGTGGTGTTGCTAGTTCTTCTCAGCGGTTTGAAGTTGTGTTTGGTCTTTGGTGTATCTTTGCAGGTTCTTGATGCAACTAGCAACGAGCCCTGGGGTCCTCATGGAACCCTTCTTGCAGATATTGCTCAGGCATCTAGAAACTAGTAAGTTCGGACTGACTTAATATAGAGCACTTTACAAGGGTTGTTTTTCGTATATAAGGTATTGAACTTTGCTAATTAACAGTCACGAGTATCAGATGATCATGTCAGTGATATGGAAGCGAATAAACGACACTGGGAAAAATTGGCGGCATGTGTACAAGGTTTGTGTTTTTTCCTAAATTTTAGAATTTCTTGTGAAGTAACCATTTTAATTTATTCTTTTGCTCCCCAAGAATCAAATACATATTCCGGAGATTCTTTTGCTCGTATTTCTGTTCGGGAATAATTTATATGAAGATAATTAACTTTTCAGTATTTGCCATCTTTTATCAATTAAGACGAGCTTTTCCTGCTGATTTTATGCAGGCATTGACTATCTTGGAGTACTTGGTAGCCCATGGGACTGAGCGAGTCATCGATGACCTTAGAGAACATGCATACCAAATATCGGTTAGTTTCTTTATTTTCTGAATTCCTTTCCTTCAGAGCTTCACATTGAATGTAAGTTGATGAGTGCTCTTTCTTGTAGACATTGTCCGATTTCCAGTATATTGATTCTGGTGGAAGAGACCAGGGTAATAATATTAGAAAGAAATCACAGAGCCTAGTCGTTCTTGTAAATGATAAAGAGAGAATA
The DNA here is from genome assembly GCA_028984105.1 of Lavandula angustifolia. Classification (NCBI taxonomy): domain Eukaryota; kingdom Viridiplantae; phylum Streptophyta; class Magnoliopsida; order Lamiales; family Lamiaceae; genus Lavandula; species Lavandula angustifolia. Next base: position 13,191,570 of record CM054802.1, on the reverse strand, counting down.
CAGGAAGTCCGTCAGAAGGCTGCTGCCAATAAAGACAAGTAACTTCGACAAGCTCCCTGATTGCATACATCATATTTAACTTATTTTTTATATATTATGTTCTGTATAATGAGTTACTATCTTCAGTGTGTATTTTCATTATTAGGCTTTCAGATGTATAATATCAATTATTTTGTTGATTTCTTTATGGTTTGTTACTTTCTTAGTGAAATTGTTTAATTTTTTATTCACATTGTATACGAACAGATTCCGCAGTACTCCTGCGGGTGGCATGTATCGTCCTGGCTCCGGAGGGTATGGAGACAGATATGATGATGATCGATATGATGGCCGTTCTGGAAACCGAGATGATGATAGAAATGGATACGGGAGAGAAAGAGAATGGGGTTCTAGAGATGACGATAGATATGGTCGATATGGAGAATCATATGGCCGTGATGGGGATAGGTATGGTAGAGATAATGAGGAACGATATGGCCGAGATGGGTACAGGGATGATGACTACCGAGGAAGAAGTCGAAGTGTTGATAACTATGATTATGGCTCAAGAAGTAGAAGTGCTGATCGAGACAGAAATCCTGCAAATGAGGAGGATGACCAATACTCTTCCAGGTTTGGCGAATCTCTATTCCCTCATATGGTGAATCTCTTCATCTTAATTTCTTTGATGAGCATATTGGCGTTTGTTATAAGCAGTAGTTAATAACGGGAAGTACACTTAGACGTAAAAATAGAGCCTTAATGCAAAGCTGGTATTAACATTCTTCGACAAATTTGAGGAACTACTTCCTTTTGATAATATTGACTGTTAAAATTTTCCCTTTGCAGAGGAAGTGGTGCAAAAGCTGATGAACACTCTCAAGATGGAAGGTATTTACATTTTTTATAACTTTCGATGAATATTTCTTATGAAACAATTAACTAAGTTGTTTATTTTTATTTTTTTAAATTAGTGGGAAAAAGCCGGAGAGTAGATACTCTGGGCAAAGTGCACCTCCAAGTTATGAGGATGTGGTTGGTGCTACCGATAGTCCTTCGTACAACGAAAGGTATGCTTTGCTCTATCCTTTACCTATCACGTTTTAAATTTGTACATTCGTTCTGATTCGATATTATTAAAAGGGATGAAGAATCTTCGCAATCATATGCTCCTAAAGCATCCTCCCCGAAAGATGCTAGCCCAAGCCGTACAACTGCAGCTGCTCCACACCCTGTTCCAGCTTCATCCCCTCCTCCAGTTCAGACTACGCCTCAGCATATCGACCAGGAAGTTGGCGGATTTGATGAATTTGATCCGAGGGGTTCGTTTTCAGGTAAAGATGTAGCAATTCTTGGAACTGCAGATCATCGTTTGATTTCTTTGTTGAAGGCTCATTCTCCGTGTCTTTATATTTGAATAGCTGCCCCTGCCACATCTAATGGTATTGCTCCTACCGCTTCTTCTCTCGAAATGGATTTACTGGGTTCTCTGGCTGAGCCGTTTTCTTCAAACCCACTGGCTCTCGTGCCTGCTAGCCAGCCTTACGCCGCATCTGAAACTAATCCCTCAGCGGGCTTTACTTCTGGACCCACGGCTGTAGCTGCATCGCCACCACCAACGGTTAACAGTCAGGTACTCTTGTAATTTTCCCTCAACTAATGAATTGTTTCGTGTACGATCGTTTTCATACTAAGTCGTTAGTTGCGTTTAAGTCACATCTCAAATCATAAATGATCGAACACAGAACAGCATCTTTTGCTTTCGAAGAGGGGAAAAAGTAAAAACCACCCTTAGGCTGTTCAAATAGGCCGTTTTCGTAAAGCTGATTGTATTCCTTCATCTGTTGCAGCCTTTTGATGATCCATTTGGAGATGGTCCGTTCAGAGCGATTACTTCTTCAGATACACCAAACGAACAGCAATTCGATACATCCTTCACTGCAAACACTAGCCAGAGCCTTGAAGTGCCTCAACCAGTTCCTCAAAAGGCAGCAACTGAAGTAGGGGGTACTTTCTATGATGCACCGGATAATCCATCCGGTCCTTTTGGCATGCCACCCACTGCAACCACACCTTTTACACAACACGAGTCATCAACTCCCAACCATGAAATCGACATATTAGCAGATATACTACCTCCCTCCGCACCTCCAGCTTTTCACACACAAAGTGGCTACCCTGTTCCACCCAACCAACCCGTCCCTCATGGTGGCTTTCCGCCTCAAACCAACCAACCGGCATTCCATCCGTCTCTAAATGCTCAGCAAACGGTTTTCTAACACAAACGGGTCAACCCAGTTTTCCTACTCAACTTGGCCAAGCAAACTATCCTCCTCAACCAGCAGACTCTGTTTCACATGCAGGCTTTCCTCCTCAAACCATGGATTTAGCCCTCCTTCCTCAAGCCGGTCAAGCACCACAGCCAGGATTCCACCCTCAAAGTGGTTCAATGCAGCAGCAGCAGCAGCAAAGTCAGCCACACATGAACTTTTACGGAGCTTACCAACCTCAACCGGTCTCCGCACCCCAAGTAGGTGGGTACATGGTTCCTCATAGCTCCACTGGACTAACTTCCGCAGCCCCTGCAGCTTCACAAGGTTTTGCTGGTCCGGTGTCAGTTACACAAGCTTCAACCGGTTATGCTGTAGCTCCTAAACCATCCTCGGAGAAGTTTGAGACTAAATCCACCGTTTGGGCCGACACTCTAAGCCGCGGACTAGTCAATCTCAACATTTCTGGATGTAAGCTCCTCACATTTCCTTACTCTAATCTAGTACTCCTCCGGTCCCATTATAAGTGGCTCGTTACTTTTAGGCACGTATATTAAGAAAGTTGTGTTTTGTGTTTAAAGTAGTGCGAGCCATTAGATTAGAATAGCGTATTATTTTAAGTATGTGTCACTTTTGGTGGGACGGCCAAAAAGTGACGCACACACTTAGAATACGAGCCACCTATTTTTTTACCAAATCTAACTTACAATCACAACTTTGTGCAGCAAAAACCAATCCATTGGCTGATATAGGAGTAGATTTCGATGCCATAAACCGGAAGGAGAAAAGGATGGAGAAACAACCAGCAACATCCACAGCGGCAACATCTACCATCAGCATGGGCAAAGCAATGGGGTCCGGTTCTGGCATTGGCCGTGCTGGTGCGGGTGCTCTAAGTCCTCAGGCGAACCCAATGATGAGTCCCAGTATGAACTATGGCATGCCCGGTGCTCCTGGCCGTGGCATGGGCATGAACATGGCCGGCATGGGTGGCTACGGAGGAAGCCAACCTATCGGTAGAGGGATGGGAATGGGAATGAATATGCCTGGTCCTATGGGTATGGGAATGAACATGGGTATGAATCAAGGGCCTAACATGCAACAGCCTATGGGACCTCCTGGCTCTACCATGGGCTACAATCCTACAATGGGAGGTGGGAATTATAACCAACAACCATATGGTGGGTATAGATGAGGTTAGCCAAACTCCAACTATACATCCATGATGAAAATTGCTGGCCTTTTTTATAGTGAAAAATGGGTCCCACCTGGTCTTACAAAGAGATATTAGAGGATTTTTTTCACTTGTAATTTTTTATGTTATGTGTGTGTCTATTCATTCTTTTTGGAGGTGTTTATCTTTGTATATTATCAAAACATGTAGGCTATAGCCTTCTCTCTGGGGTTGCCAATGGATTTTGTTGTGATTCATGTACACCATCTTTATCTTGAATAAACCCATAATTCTATTTCTCATCATGCTTGGCTTTCATGTCTTGGTTTCTTGCTTGAGCTCTTGCAAGGTTTTGTAGTATTCGTATTCGTGAAACTTCGTATTTGATTGTTAGTTGAATATTAAATTTGATTTATATTCCATACGTCCCTATGGCAAGTGTTTTATTTCTTTTCTAGACGCTTATTAAAAAAATGGTGTTTTGTGGTGTGTATTGTTTGACTTTTTTGAGTGGTTGATTCTTTGTTCGCATGGTTTTTTTTTATTTTTTCAAAAATGAGACACTACTAATAGAATATTCAAAAGAAGAAAATAAGACATTACTAATGAGTTAGGAGGTGTATTCGACTTGAATATTAATTAATTTATTTTTTAGTATTTTATAATAATTCTTTATTAGGATTCGGTTTGAAATTGATTCACATTCTATCATTATCCAAATCAAAAATTCTCATTCAAATTTTTATGAAGAAAATTGGTAGAATAATGAGACTAATATCACTTAGCAATAAATTTAGCTCTCAATACAAGCCACAATAGAAAATTTGCATAAAATATTTATATATATTTGGAATTCTAATCAAATATTTATAAAATATCGATTTGATAATTATATTTAAATTCGACTATCAAAAATTTCTAAAATTATTTTTATTTTCTATTTATTTTTATAGTAAGAAAAAATAAGAAAAAGAAGAAAATACATTTGAAAAGGAAAAACGTAGGAGTTGAGCAACTTTGAAATGATGCACTGCCGCCAGCGGTGAATATAAGGCGGAAAACTCAGAGAGAGAGAGAGAGAGAGAGTAGAATGAGCAGAAGGGTGTTCAAATCAGTTGTATATTCTCCAGCACCATTCCTACACTCACTCAAACCCTTCTACCGATTCTTCACTTCCGACGATAATCTTGACGGATTAACAGCCGATAATGAAATCGACAACTCCATTAACGCACCTCAAGACTCTCTCACAGCAAATGATCTTTTTATTTCTCGAGGAATCAATTTCCGACGCCAAAGCTGAAAACTTCGAGCCGGGTAAGTGCTCAATTGATGCTTTTTCGATAATTAATACGATTAAGAATTACAATGATGGTTTGGGAGAGGAATCCCAGAAATACCTTAGGAAGTTTAGGGCTAAACTCGATGAGGATTTGGTGGTTAATGTGTTGAGAAATGTTCAAAATTATGAATTGGGTGTAAAGTTTTTCATGTGGGCTGGGAGGCAAATAGGGTATAGTCATACTGTAGCTGTTTATGACGCTTTGCTTGAGTTGTTAGGCGGCGGTAGGGACGAAAGAGTGGATGATCATTTCCTTCTTGAGATAAGGAAAGATGATGGGGAAGTGTTGGGTAAATTGCTTAATGTGTTTATTAGGAAGTGTTGCCGGAATGGGCGGTGGGATTTGGCTTTGGAGGAGTTGGGGAGGTTGAAGGATCTCGGATATAAGCCGTCTAGAGTGACGTATAACGCGTTGATACGGGTTTTCTTGGGTTGTGGTAAGTTGGATACTGCTTTATTGCTTCATAAGGAGATGTTAAATTTGGGGTTTAAGATGGATATGCATATATTGGGTTGCTTTGTGCATTTCTTGTGTAAGATTGGTAAGTGGAGAGATGCTTTGGATATGATTGAGACTGAAGAGATTCAGCCTGATACTAAGATGTATACAAGAATGATAATGGGCTTGTGTGAGGCTTCTCTCTTTGAGGAGGCTATGGAGTTCTTGCATAGGATGAGGGTCGATTCGTGCTTTCCTAATTCGGTGACTTATAAGATTTTGCTTTGTGGGTGTTTGAATAAGGGGAAGTTGGGAAGGTGTAAAAGGGTTTTGAGCATGATGATTGGTGAAGGTTGTTTTCCGAGTCCGAAGATTTTCCGTTCTCTTGTCCATGCTTATTGCAAATCGGGGGATTACTCGTATGCCTATAAATTGTTCAAGAAAATGGTGGATTGTGGTTGTAAGCCTGGTTATGTAGTGTACAACATATTGATTGGTAGTATTTGTGGCAATGAAAACTTCCCAAGTGGAGACATGTTGGAATTGGCTGAAAAGGCTTATAGTGAAATGCTTGATGCAAGAATAGCATTGAACAGAGTAAACGTCGGCAGTTTTGCTCGTTGTCTTTGTGGGGCGGGTAAGTATGAGAAGGCTTATAATGTGATTCGTGAAATGATGGGCAACGGGTTCATTCCAGAAGTCGGGACTTACAACAAAGTCATTGGCTTTCTATGTGATGCGTCGAAAGTGGAAAAAGCCCTTTCGTTGTTCGGAGAAATGAAGAAGAATGGCATCGTCCCGAATGTTTATACTTACTCTATTATGATCGATAGGTTTTGTAAAGCCGGGTTGATAGAGCAGGCACGTTGCTGGTTTGATGAAATGATGGGAAACGGGTGCACTCCGAATGTGGTGACTTATACTGCGATTATACACGCTTACCTTAAGATGAGGAAGATATCCGACGCGAATGAGATATTTGAGATGATGTTGGCACAAGAATGCCACCCAAATGTTGTCACTTTTACCGCGTTAATTGATGGCTACTGCAAAGTGGGAGATATAGAGAAGGCTTGTGCAATATACGAAAGAATGAAAGGAAATTCAAATCCCCATGATGTAGATATGTACTTTAGAATTTCCGGTGATAGTCCTAATGAGCCTAATGTTGTTACACATGGAGCTCTGGTCGACGGCTTATGCAAAGTGCATAGAGTCAAAGAGGCCCGGAATCTTCTAGATGCAATGAGGGCCGAAGGTTGTGAGCCGAATCATATTGTCTATGATGCCCTTATCGATGGCTTCTGCAAGGTCGAGAAGCTAGACGAAGCACATGAAGTCTTTGCTAAGATGTCCGAATGCGGATACACAGCAAATGTTTACACTTACAGCTCTTTGATCGACCGATTGTTTAAGGATAAACGGTTGGATCTTGCTTTGAAAGTGTTGGCGAAAATGCTGGAGCACTCTTGCGTACCGAATGTTATTACTTATACCGTAATGGTTGATGGTTTGTGTAAAGCTGGGAAGACAGCTGAAGCCTATAAGCTTATGTTGATGATGGAGGAAAAAGGGTGTAAGCCTAATGTTGTCACGTATACAGCCATGATCGACGGGTTTGGAGTAGCCGGAGAAGTGGATAAAAGCCTTGAAATCTTCCGTGAAATGATAAAAAAGGATGCGCTCCGAATTATATTACGTATAGGGTGTTAATAAACCGTTGTTGCTCGGTTGGGCGTTTGGATGAGGCGTATCGGCTTCTTGATGAGATGAAGCACACGTATTGGCCTACTCACTTGGCAAACTATCAGAAGGTGGTGGAGGGCTTCAGCAAGGAGTTCATATCGAGTCTTGAGTTAGTGGACGAAATGGGTAGTGAGGAATCCGTTCCACTTATCCCGGTTTACAGAGTCTTGATCGATAGCTTTGAGAAGGCTGGGAGATTGGAAATGGCTTTGCAGCTGCATAAAGAGTTTTCGTCGTTGTCTCCTTCTTCATCTCTAATCGAGGGCCTCTCTGCTTTGGGTAGAATAGACGAGGCGTTTGAGTTATACGTGGATATCGTAAGGAAAGGCGATGCTCCGGATTTTGGTGTGTTTGTTGGTCTCATCAAGGGGCTTGTAAAGGTGGATAGATGGGAGGATGCAGTTATGCTTTCGGAAAGCTTGTGTTATATGGTATGGTGGTGTTCACCACTCTCTCTCTCTCTCTCTCTCTCTCTCTCTCTCTCCCTCTCTCTCTCCCTCCCTCTCTCTCTCTCTCTCTCTCTCTCTCTCTCCTCTCTCTCTCTCTCTCTCTGAGGATGCAGTTATGCTTTCGGAAAGCTTGTGTTATATGGTATGGTGGTGTTCACCACTCTCTCTCTCTCTCTCTCTCTCTCTCTCTCTCTCTCTCTCTCTCTCTCCCTCTCTCTCTCCCTCCCTCTCTCTCTCTCTCTCTCTCCCTCTCTCTCTCTCTCTCTCTGAGGATGCAGTTATGCTTTCGGAAAGCTTGTGTTATATGGTATGGTGGTGATCACTACTCTCTCTCTCTCTCTCCCCTCTCTCTCTCCCTCTCTCTACCTCTCTCTCTCTCTCTGAGGATGCAGTTATGCTTTCGGAAAGCTTGTGTTATATGGTATGGTGGTGTTCACTACTCTCTCTCTCTCTCTCTCTCTCTCTCTGGTGTTCACTACTCTCTCTCTCTCTCTCCCTCTCTCTCTCTCTCTCTCTCTCTCTCTGAGGATGCAGTTATGCTTTCGGAAAGCTTGTGTTATATGGTATGGTGGTGTTCACTACTCTCTCTCTCTCTCTCTCTCTGGTGTTCACTACTCTCTCTCTCTCCCTCCCTGTCTCTCTCTCTCTCATGATAATTGCTTTTATGTGTTAATTTTGTGCTGCTTGGTAGAGTCTTATAATTTCATTATAGAAGCATATTGAGTTCTTTTGAAATGATAAAAGTGGATAGTTCCCCTCCCCTGTTTCTCCCTCCCCCCTCCGTTTCTCTCTCCCTCTCCCTCTCTTCCTCTAGATTGCTTCAGTTATATCTATAAACCTTGAGATACACGAAGCAACCATTCGATTATCGCGCTAACATTCTAATCATCTGCTCCGTTTTCATAACAGGATATCGAGTGGTTGTCCGATGAGACTACGCGAAAAGAAACCTAGAGCGCCGCCGTGTTCATACAATTGTGCCGTGAAGCATTCTCTCATCAGCAAACACGCGATTGCTCTATGCTTCGGAGATACGCAAGGCTTTGCATTCTAGGAGAGAATCATCAAATACTCTTCTCTTACCAAAGCAATCCCAATGCAGTGAGTATTCCAATTCTCCCTCTCATGTGTTTTGTTTTGATCAAATGTTGTTCATACACCAATTCTTGATATCTAATGCTCCCTCCGTCCCGCTTATTTCGGCTCACTTTTTTCGATCTCGTACGTCTCATTAAAAGTAGCTCATACCCAATTTGCCAAAAAAAAATTACTCCATCCGTCCCGCTATTATTGTCCTATTTTCCTGGTTGGATTGTCCCGTTATTACGTCCATCTTTTCTAAAATAAAGCAAAACTATTCTTAAACAAAAAATGAGGTGGGTCCCTCCTACTTAATACTTATCCCCACATTATCATACTCTCTCTTTCCAAAAATCTATCCCTCACACGATTTTCGTTCCACTCGGCACTCGAAAATTTATGATTTTTTACTTTTTGGAAACTTAAGATTATTTCTTAAAATACAATATGAATAAAAAAAAAAACTCGATTGCTTCAATTATGCCCTGAAAAATATTGAATAAATTCTCATTTCTTCGACCAATTACTCCTAAAAAATTGTGTTCATTTCTTAATACAATTAAAATTCATAAAATACATTTAAACAAAGTTTCTTAATCTTCGTGTCAAAATCAAAGGGGACGATAATAGCGGGACGGAGAGAGTACTACTTTCTCTCTTACTTTTTCATTTATTTCTCCTACTTTATCATCTGCTATGACTATATCACTCATTTTTTTCTCCTACTTTATTATCTACTCCTCTCTCATACTTTATCATCTACTTTCTTAATTCGCGTACCGAAAATTTGATCTGCTCTTATAGCGGGACGGACGGAGTACTAACTACCCTCTATCTTGCAGGTCCAAATCTTTCATTCCTAACATACCATTAGGGAAGCAGTAGAACTTCCAAAATGCACTCAAACTGCAATAGCAAGAGCCTGCAGCTAAGCTGTGGCTATGGAGGCATCATCCACGCCTTAAACCACAACGAAGTTGATCGATTCGACGAAAAAATAGCATCTTTGTAATGGAAACTCCACACAAATTTTGGCAGCAATGAAGATGGAAGGTAAGCTTAGGCTTAGGATACTGTACAGGAAGGATCTAATATCTGATTCCAAGTCGACAAGATATTTCACTTTCTTTATGGTTATATGATCCTACTAACTCTTGCAATTCATAAGTATATGCATATATTTGTTGTTGCTTCATTGAGTAATACTCCCTCCATCTCATTGAGCTTGTCTCGTTTCTTTTCAGCACGTATATTAAGTAGAACTGTTAGTTGTGTGTGTGAAGAGGTGGGTCCCACAAAAAGAGAGTGGTTAGTTGTGTGTAGAAAAATTGCTATTTTTGGAATTAGATAAGATGAATGAGAAAACTGAAAAAAAAAAGTGGAACAAGATGAACGGGACAGAGGGAGTAGATTTGAAATTATAGCTTCAAAACCATGCATCAATCCAAAGAGTTGTATCATTTTTCGGGGAAAAAAATAATTTTCGTCCATTACGTTGGTGCTTGTTCACTTTTAGTCAGTTATGTTGATCGACGTCATTTTTAGACCGTTAGGTTGGTAGATAGTCCGATTTTGATACTGTTTTATAAAATTGGACAAAATTCCGTTATGTTGATCAAGGTCATTTTTAGTCCGTTAAGTTGGTATATAGTCCAATTTTGATCTATTTTATAAAATTGGACAAAGTCCCTTTTCACACGTGCATATGCGCCGATAATTAAAAAATAAAAATAAATTTTATTTGTGAAATAACTTTATTTTTTAATTTGACACATGATAATTTTTTTAAAAAAAAATTCGCACGTGAGAATTTATTTATTTTTTTAATTTTTGGGATGTGTACATAGCAAAAAATGACTAAAATTTGACAACTTTATCTAATTTTACAAAACGTGAATCAAAATTGAATTATTTGAGCTAACATAATTGACCAAAATTATTTTTTCCCAACAGGGGTCAGAAGTACAATTTTAATAGCTTGAAGGACCAAACTGCAATATATGTAATATTGATGGGGCAAAACTGAAATTCATCAAAAAGTAAGTTTAGTTTATTTGAAGTAGTTACCAAGAATTTTCTTCAATCCACTCCACCGCCCCTTGATAGATAACTCCCTCTCTCCTCTCTCCTCTCCCTCTCTCTCTCTCAGACACGCGCAGACAATCAAATACACTTCCCTCTTCATTCGTTAGTTTATTTGCTTTGCTTGGCTGTCCGCTCGCCTGTCTTCCCACCATTACTTTTTCCCCGATCCGCTTTATTCTTACTCCTAATCAACTCATCTCCCCATTTTCGCGTACATTTTAGCAAAAGATTGGGGATTTATTTATTCTGCGTGGACAGAGTCGCGCACTAAGCAGAGGGGGAATTAAAGGTGTGGAGGAAAAGAAAATTGAATTTAAAAGCGGCCCATGAATTTCGGTTTGTTTTTTTCTCTCCTCCTCTTTAATGCCTTTCATTATTTGCAATCCGATTTTGCATTCGAATTTGAAAAAAATCGATTGTTTCCTCCGGCCTTGGGCGTCTCATTTTCGTCGCCTCGTTGCTTCTTCTCTGATTTAATTTTCATTTTCTTTTTCCGCCGTTGTCCATCGCTTGTGACTGTGTTGTGATTGCGTTGGCGATGGACAATGGTAGCTTTGATCGGCGCGGTTTAGTGGTGAGACCATCTTTTGGGATCATCAAATAGGGTTTCTAGAATTATTGGATTATTTTTTTTTTTTATTCAATTGTTCTTGGTTTGATGGATTGAGTGGAGTTATGCATTGTGTTTGTGGGTTGATTATATGATCATTGGGAAATGAGGATCCTTTTGTTTGTTATTTGAACTTTTTAATTCTGGCATTTTGGTTGTTTTTATATTTGTAGGTTGCCATTTCTGTTCTATCATTTGCCTATTTTCAACCTTCTGTTCTTTTGGGATTATTTTTAGGTTTTGATTACGGTTAAACCTCGATAAAGTAAAAGTAATAACCTTGGGAGCGAAAAAAAATATTCACTTAACGAGGCTATTACTTTATCGAATATTATTTTAGTGTATTGACCCATATCGGTGCCAAAAGAATTTATTATCTAAGGTATATTATTACTCTATCGAATATTACTTTATCGAGGTTTAACTGTATTTAATTGTTGTCGTAATTGCTATGGAGCTAAGTGGTGTTGGTGGGTAGATGTGATTTTCCGGCTTTGTCTAATCCCCAAAATCTTGTTTTGTGGTTAGATTTGTGTTTTTTAGGGCAACTTGGTGTGATATGAGAAAAGTTCTTGATTTCTCTTGTCATGCATGAATGTATTCACGGATTGGGAAGAATAATTAGAACATCTTTATTATACTAAATAGCAGCTTAATTTTGCCTTAATTAAACTCTATAAGGATTGTTGTACGCGAAGCTCCCATCCGTTTTTCATACTCCCTCCGTCCCGTCCGACTTGTCTTGTTTCTTTTCGGCACGAAGATTAAGAAGAGTGGTTAGTTGTGTGTAGAGAGGAGAGAGGTAGATTCCACAAAGAAAAAGTGAGAGTTCGTGTAGTAATTACTTTCCACTTTAAGAAACAAGACAAGTCAAGCGGGACCGAGGGAGTAGTTTTTTTTTCACAAATTGGCTATTGGTTTCTTATTGAAGCAATATGTAGTCTTCTCAATAGAGCTTTGTGATGATTTGATATGCCTAACGTAGTGTGGGAGTGTGCCCGTTTGCGTTTGTGTATACTATGTTTGGATAAGTGTAACTCATCATGTTATATGTTTTCAACTTCACTATGATGTTAGGCCCACGCACCTCCTCCCGGTTACTTTGTACGGTTGGATAACAGCAGTGCTGAAGACAATCGTCCCGTGAGAAAGATAACAAGGATGCGTAGGTGGCTGTGCTGCACCTGTCAAGTAGAGGAGTCGTATCAACCAGACGAAAATGAGCACCTCAAGAGCCCAAGGAATAATTATGATGGTATGTCTTTCATTATTTTCTATTGATTCTGTTTATTTCTTTGGCATGTATAAATTTGTGGGTAGGAATGTTAAAACTATGGAAATGTCAGCTGTTGCAAAAGGGCTAAATCCATCTTCTTGCTTGTTTAATTTTTTACTCCTTCCGTCCCGCTATTACTGTTCCATTTGGTTTCGGCACGGAGATTAATAAATTTTGTTTTAGTGTGTATTTTATGAGTTTTAATTGTATTAATAAATTGACACAATTTTCGATGAGCGGTTGGTGGGCAAAAATGAGAATTATCCAAATCTTTGTAAGGCTAGTAGAGGCAATCAATAAGTTTTCTATATTTTTTCATTATTGTAATTGAAGAAATAATTTAAAGTTTTCAAAAAGTTAAAAATAGATTTCTGATAAGCGGAACATAATCGTATGTGAGATAGATTTTTGAAAAGAGAGAGTATAAGAACGTGTGGCTTAGTGATGAGTAAAGGGACCCATTTCATTTTATAATTTAAAAGTAATTTTTACTATTTTAGAAAAGAGGACAATAATAGCGGGACGTTTTGATTAGGAAAATAGAATAGTAACAGCGGGACGGAGAAAGTATTTCTTACTAGAGAGAGAGAACCGTTTAAACTACTTAAATCCCCTAGCATTTGATGATGCTTACGATGGAGAATAGATCGGAACGGATTCTATTACTTAATCAACACCTTATTGTTAAGGTTTTTTCTTTGAAGTCTTATCTAGAGCTTGTAACTTTGATAGTTATTTCTTGGTTGTTGATCTCGTCCATGTTTCCATGATGATGTCGATATGTTGTGAAAGGAACATTTTTGTTATGTTCTTGTCAATCACAGTCTTTTTATGAGACGAACCTTGTTGTTCAAGCGAATACCCGTACCACGGTCATGATTCATTTTTGAATAGTGTTGGGCTCCCTTCTTGAGCGAGTTAGAGAGAGAGAAAAAATAACTTCGAAACTTTAAAGATAGAGAAAGTAGAGCATTCATAGATGGAAAAAAGAGAACATGGAGCCTACGACAATATACAAGCATTTGATGATTTCCCCCTTACTCCCCGCGTTCTTGTTGCTTCTGCGGGTATAAACCTTCCATCCCCCGCCTCCCCCCTGGTTCCTCCCCCCGGGGTTTCCCCTCTTCTCCGAACTTTCCCCCCGTTTCCCCCTTGGTTGTGTCTTTTCCCTTTTTTTTCCCGTGTTGGTACGAGGTTCGTATCACAATGAGATTGATACATCTTTGAATTTCTGTCTTCTAAAGTTGACTTTTCGGCATCTGCTTTCTGCCCATACTCGAATTGAACGTTTGTTTGGTGATATGCACATCTAGGGCATCAAAGAGGCTCCAAGGCATCTCCTCCCGTGAAGGCCGAAGCTCAGAAGGCAGTACCTCCTATCGAGGTGCCTTCTCTCTCTCTTGAGGAACTGAAAGAGAAAACTGACAATTTTGGGTCGAAGGCACTAATCGGCGAAGGATCATACGGGCGCGTTTACTTTGCGCAATTGGACGATGGGAAAGAGGTCGCTGTCAAGAAGCTCGACGTGTCATCCGAGCCCGATTCAAATGTTGAATTCTTGACTCAGGTAATACTACATCCGTTAGTGATTGCTAGTCGGTTCTCCGATATAAGCAATTCTTTTAATCGTCTATGGTTTCTATATAGGTTTCGATGGTATCGAGGTTGAAGCATGAAAATCTTGTCGAATTGCTCGGCTACTGCGTGGATGGCAATCTCCGTGTCTTAGCTTATGAATTCGCCACAATGGGATCTCTTCACGACATTCTACACGGTATGTAGCTTGTTGCCGATTAATCTATTTACTATTTCGGGAAAATAAAGCCACTTTTTACACAGGACGGAAAGGAGTGCAAGGAGCACAACCTGGCCCCACACTCGACTGGATGCAACGGGTTAGAATCGCTGTCGGTGCTGCTAGAGGACTGGAGTATTTGCACGAAAAGGCTCAGAGTACAATAATTCATAGAGACATCCGATCGAGTAATGTCCTCCTTTTCGAAGATTACAAGGCCAAGATTGCGGATTTCAACCTCTCGAATCAAGCTCCCGACATGGCTGCTCGCCTTCATTCGACACGTGTTCTGGGAACTTTCGGCTATCATGCTCCAGAGTAATGCTTCTTACCTTTATCCATGAGAAAGAAAATCACTACTTTTATCGAATGGTTTATGCAGAAGAGGCGATATATAGTGAGATTTATTTTCCGATTCTGGCTCGATATGCTGAAACACAAACTTCATACTGTCTATACATGCAATAAACTTCAAGAAATGTCGATCAATATATTCATTTGATTTTGTGCATTTGGGAATTGGAACGATAGGTATGCGATGACGGGACAGTTGACACAGAAGAGCGATGTTTATAGCTTTGGCGTTGTTCTGCTTGAGCTTCTGACGGGAAGGAAGCCCGTCGATCATACGATGCCTCGCGGACAGCAGAGTCTTGTTACTTGGGTAAGTCTTGTTCCCCTATGCCTATCCATAAATTCTTGGTTGTTTTCGGACTTGTCGTTAGTCTGCATTGCATTGTGTTTTTGTTTTAGGCTACTCCGAGATTGAGTGAGGACAAAGTCAAACAATGTGTTGATCCAAAGCTCAAGGAGTATCCACCAAAGGGAGTGGCTAAGGTATCTCTCTCTCTCCCTCCCTCTCCCCCTGTTTCTCTCTCCCTCTCCCTCTTCCCCTGTTTCTTTCTCCCTCTCCCTCTTCCCCTGCTTCTCTCTCTCTCTCTCTCCCTCTCCCTCTCCCTCTCCCTCTCCCTCTTCCCCTGTCTCTGTCTCCCTCTCCCTCTCCCTCTTCCCATGTTTCTCTCTCCCTCTCCCTCTTCCCATGTTTCTCTCTCCCTCTCCCTCTTCCCCTGTCTCTGTCTCCCTCTCCCTCTTCCCCTGTTTCTCTCTCCCTCTCCCTCTTCCCATGTTTCTCTCTCCCTCTCCCTCTTTCCCTCCCTCTCCCTCTCCCCCTGTTTCTCTCTCCGTATCCCTCTTCCCCTCCCTCTCTCTCTCCCTCTCCTCTCCATCCCCCTCTCTCGCCCCCTCCTTCCCCCTTTCTCTCTCTGTGAAAACAAGCTGAATGTGTTTTCGTTTATGTAGATGGCAGCTGTTGCAGCACTTTGTGTGCAGTATGAGGCGGAGTTCCGCCCAAACATGAGCATCGTCGTCAAGGCTCTGCAGCCCCTTCTCAAGTCGACGGCCCCTCCGCCGGTGGCTTCTTGAATTGCTGGCCGTGAGAGGTGCATAGTTTGGTTGTGTTATTTGCTCATATATTGTGCCTCCTATTTCTTGATTGAGCCTTTTCTTGTCCGAGTTGGTTTGTGTTGTCATTCCATTTCTACTGTCGGTATTTGATTTATTACAAGCCATGACTTGACTGGATTGAGCAAAAGAAGAATGATTTGTGTTCATAAACTTTGAAGACCATTTCTTGATCTTCTTTGATTTTTTGGATTTGTTGCTGGATTTCTTGTAAGCATTTGCAGTTTTAAATTCTTGAGAATTTAGCTTCAACTCATTTAATTATCTTCCTGAGAATTTAGCTTCAAATTACGCAGTAGAATTCGAACATGTGATCTTTGATCATAGAATCTAAACAAGTATACATCATAATTCGCCATCTTCACAACTCCATATACACTCCTAACTACCCAACAACTTCACAAAATCAGTACAATAGAGAACCAATTCAACAATCACACAACCAATAGTGGGCCAAGCAACCTTGCTCCTCTTATTACATGGCTATTATCCCACCATGCATACCACTTTCAAGAAGAAGAAGATGAGGGTTTCGAGGACGAGTCGAACGGGAGCTGCTCCGCGCAGGTGAGAACCTCGTGGGGACCGGCCTTCTCCGGGCCGACGCCCATCAAGTCAAGGTAATGTTGATAGTGAGACACAATGGTGTTCATTTGATCAACATCACCTTGCCCACACACACTCTCATCGTACAAAACGTTCATCGTGGTGCCGAACCCGGGTACCCGTTTGGCCAACGTGTCGTTCTTCGTGGGCTTCCACGTGCCCACGAAGGCATCGTGTGCGGAAGGCTGGCCCTTCTTGGATGGAGTCATCCATCTGTACATTGCTGCTTGGAAGGCTAGGGTGGCATTCTGCTCTATGTATTCAGGGTGGTTTAGTAGGTCTGCTTTGAGGCCTTCGCCTACCGCCCCGTAGTTGTAGTTCCTAAATCAACACGACACGACACAACACAACACGAAACAACTCAATACATGCTTTCTTGCAGGAAAAGAGAGATGGGTTTGAAGGGATACCAGTAAAGGGGAATGGCACCACGGCCGTAGTATTGGGCTCCGGGAGAGCACGGGTAGTCGAATTTGAAGTATTCGTCGCAGTAGTCTTTCTCGGGACTCATCTCCTTGTTGTAGCATAGGCCCCATGCTTCTGGTCCTCCGGTGGCTACCCCATAACCACCTGCATGAGTGAACACAAGAAACAAGAACAAGAGGGAGACAATGATTGCACTATTCATGAACTCAACAAAACAAGATCAAGAGGGAAACAAATCAAACAATTATTGCAATATTGAGATCAAGAGGGGAAGAATTATTGCAAATTTGCAATATTTGTGTTAGCACAACAAACAAGATCAAGAGGGAAACAAGATTAGGTCAAGCTAAACTATCATATCAACCTCCTTTTGATCAACCCTTACTCACATAACACATCTCACATTTTCTACCATCTTTACAACCATCGTACTAAAAGTCTAAAACCGGCAACATTTAATGTAGTTGGTGTTCTCACTTCTGCGTAAATGGTTGATCCAGAGTTGATCTAGTGTTCAATCCCTGTTAGGATTGATTTAAATTAATAATAAACTCCCTCCTACCCATTGATATTGTCTAGTATACCTTTTTGAGCTGTCTTAATATAATAGTCCATTTTCATTTTTTAATAAATAATTATGCAGACTTTATTTGAGGGTCTCACAACTTTACACAACTCTACACACTACTAACAAATCTCCTTAAAAACCACATCGAAAAGAAAATGGACTATATCAATTTCTAATAAATAATTATACAGACTTTCTGTGAGGGCCCCACAACTTTACACAACTCTACACACAACTAACAAATCTCCTTAAAAACCGCATCGGAAAGAAAATGGACTATATCAATTTTTAATAAATAATTATACAGACTTTATTTGAGGGCTCATAACTTTACACAACTCTACACGCAACTAACAAATCTCCTTAAAAATCGCATCGGAAAGAAAGTGGACTATATATCAATGGGACGGAGGGAGTATATACTAAAAGTCTAAAACCAAACTCAAATTTGCAATTCCAATTTTTTGCAAATTGTGTAATCCATGACAATTTGGCCATTTTGGGTATCTTTTATCACCAAAGATACTAAATCTAGATACACAATAACATCTTCAAATATCATTACACAAAGACAAGAGCTCATTAAAGTTCGAAAAAATGGGATCTTGAAAAATCCTATGCCTAGTGAAACATACTTAACACACGTGTGTAATTCCATCCATAAGAATAGAATCATAAGGAAAAAAGAAAAAAAACAATAACAATAATCCAAAAATAAAAGCATTTATTGAAAGAAAAAAAGGCGGGAAGCTTACAAGAAGTTTTGGCGCCAACGTGGCCGAGGAAAGCGGCGACCTCCTTCATCTGCGTCTCGGATCCGCCGGTGGTGCCGAAGCCGTGAGGCTGGTAGATGGCGGCGGCGGTGATGAACGACTTGTAGTCCCAGAATCCGACGGCGTGTGCCACCGGCGAGTTCCTCTTGGCGAACAGATCCTCGAACTGATACGTCTGGAAGAAGTCGGAGATCGTCTGATTGCAGCAGTACTTCGAAAGCCCCTTGCACTCCCAGCCCTGATCGCACACCTTCTCCCCCTTCACCTTCTTCACGATGATTTGCTTCGACGAGTCGGCCTCCGCCACCCGAACACCGGCCGCCGCCGCGACTATCAGCAGCGTAATCGCAACACTCATGCTTCGAATCGACGGCATTGCCGTGGAATTGGTAGAAAGAGAGGGAAAATCGAGATAGGACTGGAAGTGAATCGAACGAGCGTTGGGGTTTAATAGAGAGATTGGATGAGAGAGAAGGAAAGTGAAAGTGGAGCTGAAACGGAAAGCTCGGGTGGGAGAATCGATTTCATTGCAAGCAATGTGGGAAAGCTTGATGGAGCAGATGAGAGAGAAACCATCGTCGACCACCTCAAGTTTCATGTTTTTCATGCTGTTCTTACCTTACGAATTATGACGTCATAATTACCCTTGATTTAATCGTCACGGTGGGATCTGATCAAGCGTGAAATCAACGGCGGAGATCACGTGGGGTGGCGTAGAAAGAATCTGGATTCGAAATTAAGCAATTACTATGGCCCACGGAAGGTAGAGCTGGACCCCACACAAGTGTATGTGATGCACCATAAGAAAAAAGAAATTTTTCTAGTCTTTTTTAATCAAAATTAATTTTTTTAACAAGTTTATAAAAATATTAAATGTTGGCCCAGTATCCACGTCCCAATTATCGTAGCCACTTTGATGATTGTACGATTTTTAAGGAGAGTCGTTAATTGTATATAAAATTATAAATCTAAAAAATATATATAATAATGTGTTAAAAAAATTAGATAATATATCTAGAACGACTTAAAATGAAATACTAAACTATAATTGAAACAGAGGAAGTAAGTTTTGGCCCATTGAATAAATCCTTGTTTAATATTTATTGATTATTTTAATAAAGATCAATTTTAATTCATCAAATTTTAAAAACGTAAGAAATTTAGTATGTTTTATAAAATCGAAGTTTGTTAGATTTTATAAATCAACCCTAAAGGGAATTGAATATTAGATCAACCATCTACGTAAAAGTAGAAATACTAACTATAATATACATTGCCGGTTGACTATTTAAAATAGATTAAAATCAAATACTTTTACAATTTAATAGATTAAAATTGAATGTGATTAAAACACAATTAAACACAAGTCAATCTAACGGGCTAAAAATATTATTTTCCCCTTAACCCGCTAGCAATCTTCTGATCCATTTTCAAAAGAAAAAATCTAGCGGACTAAAAATATTATTTTCCCCTTAAAAACGCTGACGATCTTTTGATCCATTTTTAAAGGTACGGCCCACCATAATACACAAATAGCACCACCTAGTTGATTGGGCATGTAGCGATAATTCAAAAATGGACTAGAAGATCCGCATCGAAACCACACTTCCTTTACTTTAACTTCAATCATCAATCAATATTTAATTTTAACTTCATTGAAACTGTTTCCAAAAATAACAAAATATTAACGTATGAATGAATCACATTCTATAACAGGTAGCAAATCCAAATCATTACAGGTTGACACTAAACTTTCTTGTACTAAAAAATCTGAAGTAGAAACTATAGTAAAACCTCTCTAAATTAATACAGTTGGGACTTAAAGATTTGATTATCTTAGAGAAATATTAATTTATCTATAAATTAATATTTATTAATTTAAAGAGAGTTTTCAACATAAATAAATTAGATTGTATAGTTAACCTCTAAAAATAATGTACCTTAAAAAACTACAATAAATCATTTGACTACATTTAGGAACAATAAATTAAGTTCATTGTTTTAATACAATGAATCGTTTGACTATTTAGGAACAATAAAATTAAGTTCATTGTATTTTTATTAAAAGATATTTAATGTACTAAAAAATAAATGATGAAAAAAATAATTAGATTTAAGTTCTAAAAAAAACAGTTAACACTAAAATCATATTTCAGAAAATTATCTTAGTATTATTGTAATTTAAATGATTATTAATTTATGATTTCGATGGGACCATATATTTACATTGAAGTTTTCTGAAAATTATTATCTTATCGAATTGGATGATTTTTTACACTGGCTCAAATCGGAATCGGAAAAAAATATTATCTTAGAGAGGTTATTAATTTACCGAATATTAAATTACGGAGGTTTCACTGTAGGAAGACGAGTCATATGAATGAGAAAAATTGGACAGAAATGTATAAGAAAAACAAAAGTTCATGTTTAGACTCAAAGGCAACCAAACCATAACCTAACCCCATCTAATTCATACTATGTTAGTGTCACATACAATGTTATAACAAGATTTATGAATTCCGATCGCGTAGCAATCGACATAAAAGAAGCTGCAGTAGATTATGGTCAGCATATCAGTCTGTTAAAGATGTATAAGAAATACGTACCGAATTCTCCTCCGGAGGGAAGATCCGGTGAATAAGGCACACTTTGAGTAGCTCGACTAGTCCTTCCGAATGCTTATTTTGGACTTCTAGTGCCTGAAATATGATGAGAATGATAATTAGGCCTTAATAGTTGGAAAAAGAAATATGATGAAAATGATGAATGTGTGAACGTGTGAAGTGGTTCCTGTTTGAACAATAATTAGGCCTTAATAGTTGGAGAAAGAAGTGGTTCATGTTTGAACAACTTTTATTGTGTGAACGTGTTAATACTGCACTTTCAAAACAAATGCAGTGCAATTTACATTCCAATCAAGTTAAATTGAAGTTGAGGGCTAAAACAGTCACATTTTCTATTCGGTGCAATTTACACCCAGTTTGTCTATTTTTGCAATATAGTGTATAAATTTGACTATTTTTGCAAATCCCTCTATTATCTTTATCATTTTTGTCTCATAATTTATCATCTATTAACTACTTTCTCACTATTCCGCTCATCTTCTCTCTCTTACTTTATAATCTACTAATATTTTATATTAATTATCGTGTCAGAATAAAATTGGTTGATTCAAACGTGACAGACTACTAATATTTAGGGAAGTATATAAAAAAAGAACAATTATCTAACAATAAAAAACGAACACAACAATATTAGAGGAATAATTTTTATTCTTATTACAATACTATGATCTTGTGTTGTAATAACTCTATCAAGGGGTGAACTTTACTTAAAGGTGTTACTCCCTCCGTCCCAAAATTCTTGTCCGTTATTCCATTTTGGGTTGTCCCAAAATTCTTGTCCACTTTCTTTTTTTAGTAAATTATTACACACATTTTTTTTGTGGGACCCACAACTTTATACCAATCTACACACAACTAACAACTCTCCTTAAAAACCGTGCAAAAAGTAAATTGGACAAGAATTTTTGGACGGAGGGAGTAATATACACTGTTAGCCAAAAGAATAAATCGAAAAGCAAATTTAGCCTTTTACTAAACAAAAACACATATCTAACCATTTTGTCCTCTTGTGGCGCAGAGTGTCAGGGGCCGATGGAGGGCCGATCTCCATCAGCCCTCAACATGTTATTAAAAAAAAAAAAAAGTTTACTGAATGAGGGCTATCGGACAAAATTTGATTTTTTTTTATGGCCGATGGCCTGAACTTTAAAAAAAAAAAAGTTTACTGATTGAGGGCCATCGGCCAAAATTTGAATTTTTTTTTAATGGCCGATGGCCTGAACTTAAAAAAAAAAGAACTTCAAAAAAAAAAAAAGTTTACTGATTGAGGACCATCGGCCAAAATTTGAATTTTTTTTTTGATGGCCGATAGCTTGAACTTAAAAAAAAAAAGTTTACTGATTGAGGGCCATCGGCCATCGACCAAAATTTGATTTTTTTTTAATGGCCGATGGCCTGAACTTAAAAAAAAAAAAGTTTACTGATTGAGGGTCATCGGCCAAATTTTTTTTTTTTTTTTTTTAGGGTCGATGGTGCTTAACATTTTTTTTTTTTTTTTTAAGTTCAAGGCCGATGGCCCGCTTAACATTTTTTTTTTAATATGTTGAGGGCCGATCGGCCCTCCATCGGCCCTCGGCCCTGATAATTGTCTCTGCAGAATTCAGTGGCTCAGCCGACGGGGGTTTCAAATTTTTTTCTTTAGGGCCGATAGACTTTATAGGCCCTCCATGGCCTCCATGGGATAAAAAACAAAATGACTACTTTTGTATTTTATTTTAGTACATTTGTTTTTAATTTCTACTGTTTGGCTAATAATAAAAATCCTTTTACTAAACCTTTAAGGTGAATTCAAGCGGCAGGCAGTCGTAGCAAGTCCCATCCATCTTCCCAATTGTGGCAAAAAGATGATAGCATCACTGTTCTACCCTCAACTCTCAGTGAGAATCCACTGATTCCGTCCCTAATTTCCCATCAACCCCCCGCATTCCCCCCTTAGGGTTTCCTCCTCCTGCCAGACATGGAGTCCGAGGACGATATGCACGATGCCAACGAAGTAGCGTCGGCGGAGGAGGATGACAACTACTACAGCGGCGGCGAGGAGGAGGACGACATGGATGAAGCTGGGGAGGAGTACGAATACGACTACGCCGATGAGGAGGATGACAACGACGATGCCGCCGATTATGGCTTCAATTCGGATGACGGCGATGACGCGGTCGTCAGTCGATCGCAGGTTAACCGGCGCTTGCGTTTTGCTGTCCGATTGTTTTGATGAACTACTGAGGAGTTGAATTAGGCTAATTAGGTAGCAATTAGGTTTCTAATTGCTTGATTGAGTGTCGTTTTTCGCTGGTAGTCCAATTTTCATTAGATGGAGCAATTATGAGTGTGTGCATTGCAGATGTGAAAGATGAGATTTTAGTTTGTTTTAAGTTTGAATTTTTGAATTTTTCCGGCAGATTTAGGGCTCGGACTTGCTAATTCCTTGGATCTGATCAGGTGCTATTATTAGTGGAATGTGATTTTTCATCCTTGTTCTAGAAACAAGAAATTGTTAGTTTTAGGCTTGAATCAGTTCCTGCTCTAGCTTTCGAGTTTTTGTGCTGCAAACACGTATTTATCCGTTAATCGTTACGGTATTGTATTTGCAAAAGTGAGGGTTAGAGAAGTTCTGCGGTGCTTTATCGAGTTTGTAGTTGTTTTTGTTTCAAATGCCCTTTTTATGTTTCTTTCCGTGTTACAGAAGAACTATACCATCTTAAAAGAAGAAGATATACATCGCCGCCAACAGGAAGACATTACCACAATCTCCACCGTCCTTTCTATTCCAAGGGAAGCTGCCTCGATTCTATTGCGACGTTATAACTGGTAACCAATCTGTGGTTCTGTAAAAATTTTCATTTTCTCGACTTCGTTTGAAAGTAACTTAATTCATTTTATCTTCACTAAAACAACGGTATCCAACTATCCATTTACTGGACCGCGTATAATTAGAAATAGTATTGGCCAGTTGACTGTAATATTAGTTTCTTTTTAATGTATGATCTGATTTATAATTTCGTTTGTTCCTTTGTCTTAACATCTATGCGTGATTTGTTAGGAGCGTGAATGATGTCCATGAAGAATGGTTTGGTGAAGAAGAAAATGTCCGTAGAGCTGTTGGGATATTGGAGAAACCATTCGTTAAGCCTCCAAGCGTTAAAGAAGTAAGTTATCAATATATCACTACTCCCACCAACCATCTTTATTTTCTTTTCACAACGCCTTTCCGCATCTTCATGCAATACCTTACTTTACTTAATATCCTAGTAGGTGTCTTGCGGAATCTGTTTTGAGAACTACTCTATCGACAATCTACGATCTGCTGCGTGCTCTCACCTTTTTTGTGACACGTGCTGGAAAGGTTTGTTTTCTATGCACACTTCAATTGACTTATTCTTGAAAATACATAAATAGTGGAAAGCTTTATGTTTATCTGCTTGATTGAATCTATACTAAGTAAACTAATTTTTTCACGAAGAGAATTTTTTTTCCTAGTTAAATGTAACATATCTATTACCTGCCTGTATATATATTTTTTTAAAAATTTAACTTTTTTAGCTTACATAAACACATCCATTAATGATGGTCCTGGATGCTTGGCGCTGAGATGTCCTGATCCGTCTTGCGGTGCTGCTATTGGCCAAGACATGATTGACATGTTGGCTTCTCATGAAGATAAGGAGAAGTACCGACACTATCTTCTTAGATCATACGTTGAGGACAATCGTAAGGTAGGCATATCACCTCCTGCTAACCTGCTATTTCTTAGACAGATTTACGCTTGTAAATCGAATCTTACTAGCATTATAGTTTTGGAGAAAACTCGTAGATTGTTGAGAAATCACATCCATGTAAGGCATAGTTGGTATTTGCTAGAGCTAGTTACTGTCCCATTCACTAAAAAAACTGTATTTACGAGTGTTCATTTTTCCGCGTGTTTCTCTACAGATTAAGTGGTGCCCTGCTCCTGGTTGTGAATCTGCTGTGGAGTTTGTTGTTGGTAGTGAAAGTTACGATGTCACTTGCAGTTGTTCTTATAGCTTCTGTTGGAATGTGAGTCGGGGTTTTGTAATGTACTCTATTGTCTTGATTTTCATCATGAGGATTGCTCAAGTTAAGCCTGCTGCTATGATCAGTGTGCAGAGGAAGCTCATCGGCCAGTGGACTGCGAAACTGTAGCAAAGTGGGTTCTGAAAAACAGTGCAGAATCTGAGAACATGAATTGGTATAGTACTTCAATGAATTTTGCGAAAGTTAAATTGGAAGTCCCTGCTCATATAATTGAGAGATTTTCTTAATATGAGTATTTGCAAGATGATTCTTACACACGTTCGCTATGTTTGAAATAGAAAAAACGAACAAGTGGTATTTTGCATCATTATGTTTATCTCCAATATTTGTCCTTTCTTATTAGCTTTTATTTGCAGCATCATTGTCTTGAGCCATTTTGGCAGAATCTTTAGCATATTATCTTTCATATCCATTAGGTAGCATAATTGATGCTTGTTTATTTTGAGAGTTAAGTCGAGTGATTCTTTTTTTATTTATTTTTATTTTTTATTTTGTACATGGTATATCCAAATGCTTGACTTTCTATTTTTGGTTACAAGATTGAATATACTTCTTTGTTTGGTGGTGCTCTTACTCTTGTATTATCTGAATGCGTCGCATTCGTCATGCTGATTTGCCGCTTTTAGGATATTGGCCAACTCCAAGCCCTGTCCCAAGTGCAAGCGTCCAATTGAAAAGAACCAAGGCTGCATGCACATGACCTGCACTCCGCCGTGCAAGTTCGAATTTTGCTGGTATGTTTCATAAAGCAACTCTTTACTTATAATAGTTATATTTCTTATCCAGAACTATACGTAACATTGGTATTACTTTCTTGCAGGCTGTGTCTTGGTGTATGGTCGGACCACGGTGAGAGAACAGGAGGTTTTTACGCATGCAACCGTTACGAAGCAGCAAAGCAAGAGGGGGTGGTAAGTTATGTTGCTGTGTAATTTTGTTTATTTCCTATGCGAGTAATCCGATTGCTTTCTTGACTGAATCGCAAAACGGGTCCAGTACGACGAATCCGAGAGGAGGAGAGAGATGGCCAAGAACTCCTTGGAAAGATACACCCATTATTATGAGCGATGGGCTTCCAACCAATCGGTATGCATGATTCCGTCAAGATATTATTAACGGATGTTTTTTCTATGAAAATAATTGTTCGTGCTAATTTTGTGATTAAACTATTCAATGCAGTCGAGGCAAAAAGCACTGGCGGATCTGCATCAGATGCAAAGTGTACATGTAAGTCTGCCCTGCTCCAATTGATCCATGTCTTCACATTATAAACGACGGAATGTCATGTTTCTCTCTCTCCAGTATGGTTGTTTCGAAAAGACGTTATTAATGATAAAATTTCCCTTTTTAATACTGTTCGCCTCGATTATCTGCTGAAAAATGCTCACCAGCTTAAGAGGTCTTATTAGCTGTATTACTTTATAATAACTGGCTCTGTTATATAATTAGGTTCTCTCTGCAATTCGGTTTTAACGTTCATTCTTCTCTCTCCCCAGCTTGAGAAACTTAGTGAAGTTCAATCTCAACCCGAATCACAATTGAAGTTCATAATAGAAGCCTGGCAGCAGGTAAGCACAATGGACAACTACTTTTTAGTCCCACTATACTTGTCGAGGTTTATCGAAATTATCACAATCTGAAGATTGCTAGTGTGTCGTAATCGTGTAGAGTAAATGTCGCGACACTTAAAATCCCGCTGCTAAAATACAAATATCTCATTACAAGAAGGGGTAAATGTTTTGGTCATTTGTACAGATTGTTGAGTGCAGGAGGGTTCTAAAGTGGACCTACGCGTACGGCTACTATCTACACGAAATCGAGCACACTAAAAAGCAGTTTTTTGAGTATTTGCAAGGTACCGCATTCTCTTATAAACCTCTCTGCATTCTACTCACTTTAACCATTCAAATATGGGAAAACATTTAGGCGAGGCGGAAGCCGGTCTGGAGAGGCTTCATCAATGTGCAGAGAAGGAGCTCATGAATTACCTCAACTCCGATGGCCCATCAAAAGACTTCAACGACTTCCGCACTAAACTCGCCGGTCTAACATGGTAATCTACGCTTGCATTGACAAGTAAGGTAGTTAATGAACCGAGCCTTATTCGAATAGCTTGAGCTCAAGTTCGATAAAGCTCGGCTCGAATTTGAAAATTTCGAGCTTGAGCTCGAGCCTCATTTGATATTCGATTTTTTCGAGTCGAATTCGAATATTTTAACTATTCAGCTCGAAAGCTTGCGAGCTCGGCTCGATTAAAATTTATATTATTTAATAATTACTATACTCCCTCCGTCCCATAATTATAGTTCCCTTTCTTTTGGGCACGGGAATTTAGGAGAGTGGTTGGTTGTGACTTGTGAGTAAGATGGTGGGACCCTTAAATAAAGTGTAATAATTTGTTATTTTAGGTAAAGGGACAAGAATTATGGGACGTCCCGAAAAGAAATACGGGACAAGAATTGTGGGACGGAGGGAGTATATGATTTTAAATTTATATATTTATTTGTAAATATATAAATAATTTATAATTTATAAATATAATAATTATCAAGCTTTCAGCTGAGCTCAAATACTATAAATCCATATTTAAAGCTCGTATCGAATTCGATCCCGAGCAATAAACAGCTAAGCAGGGCGAGCCTCTGCAAAGCTCATCTCGGTTCAATAACAGCCCTATCAACAAGTATAAAACCGTTGATGGTCTAAAACTCACCGCAGCTTATGCTCTATGTTTCTTCGTGTTGTAACAGTGTGACTAGGAACTACTTCGAGAACCTGGTCCGAGCGCTAGAGAACGGCCTCTCGGACGTCGATTCACAGGCGACTTGCAACAACGCGGGCTCGAAAACTGGTGCAGGGACTAGCAAGAGCAAAAGTGGAAGAGGGAAATCTTCAAAGACAGGTACGTCGGTTAGAAACGCGGATGATTCGGGTAATTGGGCGTGCGATAAGTGCACCTACATGAACACGCGGTCTGCAACCGCGTGCCGCGTCTGTAACCACCGCCGTTGAAAACGCGCTTATGAAGAATGCTGTGGTTGCTTTATCTAGATGATGTTTGTACATAGTCTGTGTATTATGAAGTTATCTTGCCAAGAATTTGGCCATTGTGAGTTGGTTTCATAGATAACATTAAAGAGGAGAGAAATGTGAGGCTGTGTAGACTGGTTCTTGTCAAACTTGGTGTATCCTTACTATATTTAAGTGTGATTGATTTTTTAGTACTCCCTTCGTCTCACCATTCTTGTCCTATTTTTTTTTTTTGGGCTCGGTAAAGATGTTTGTAATAATTTACTTCCTTTGTTTATTTCGATTTGTTTTGTTTTTCTTTTCGGTATAGAGATTAAGATGAGTGGGTGGTTGTATGTAGATGAACGAGTAATTGTGGGTAGATAAGGTAGGCTCCACAAAAAAAAAAAGTGGTATGTTATTTAGTAATTATTTTCCTTTTTATGAAAAGCAAAGATAAGTCGGGTGGGACGGTCGAAAAGAAAAACAAAATAAGTCAAGCGGGACGGAGGGAGTATTATTTTAGAAAATGTGATAAGAATGGTTTGACGATGTGAAAAGGAAAATGAGACATTTTTGGGCATGGTAAGTATGTTTGTAGTAATTTATTATTTTAGGAAATGTGATAAGAATGGTTTGACGACTCGAAAAGGAAAATGGGACAAGAACGGTTGATCCAATAGCCATGAGGGTTGGGCTGGGCTTAATATTCAGGGGCTCGAATCATATTTTGGGCTTATGAGGTTGACCCGTTGGGCTGGACCGGCCCAAACACTTGACATCCCTAAATAATATAAGTGCGAAATATGGTATTGAACTAGGCCACTCTTATGGACAGATTTGACTAAACTTTTTGAGTATTGGTGTAACGGTCCGATTTGGTTTGGTTTTATACATTTTAAGAATCGAATTAAATACATTAGAGCGGTTCGGTCCAATTCAGTTCGATTCGGTTTGGTTCATCAATTTACTTGTTTTAAATTTTTTACTTTTTTAAATCCTAATCAAAGAAGAACTCGGACAAAAGTTAAATTAAAACCAAAAGAGTTGTGTTTTTTTGCATGAGAATTAATGTATGAGACGTGATTTAATTCATGCATGAGAGCTCATAGTTGAACTCATAAGATAGCTTTCCTCTTGATCTAATCATCTAAAGTTATATTCTCATATAAAAAGAATAAAAAATAGAAAATAAAATAGAAAAGTATTAGTTTGGTTCGGATCGAACAACTCATAAATTTTAAAACCTCGAACCGAACTAATTATAAACAATTTCTTAAAAAATAAACAAAATCAAACCATGTTTTTTCAGTTCGATTCGTGTTCAAATGCGATTTTTTATGTAATTTTTAAGAAATTTTGTATTTCGCCCTCCCCCTTCCTTGTAATCCTGGATCCGCACATAGTTACCCAATCTTTTTCTGATCAGAATATCTATACGATCAAAACTTCTACCCTTTGTATTTTGCATGCGTCTTTCGGTTTCATCATATGTTGAACGTGATTAGAATTCGTAAAACACTCGAAAATGAATATATATATTTAAATAAGAACACTCCTTAGAGTAAGAAATAAGAACAATTTTCATCATTTAGATTATGAAAATAGAAGGCTCAGATTCGATATTGTATTTTTTTTTCCGAAATGCACTATTTAGTAATAAAAATTCGCACAAAGGTTATATAGGTAAAATTCTTTTATTAAAATAATCAAACTCTACCCAAAACCATTCATATTCATTTTTTTCATTTTATTTCGCTGCGTTCCTCTTCCGCACTCATTAGCGGTTCCACAATCCATCTCCATAACTCCACGAAAACCATCCGCGAGAATTCGCCCATTACTCGTCTCTTCAGCCGGCACCCATCAAGAATTCACAGCTTTAATTGGTAAGTGTTTTTATTGCGGTAAAAAACATTGATTTTTCAAGATTCTAAAACACCCACATCTAATTTATTTATGCACTGTTATCGATTTTTCCCGAATCTAGTCTCAATCGATTGAGTATTGTTTTCTGGATTTGTTCGTGTCTATAATCTGATTTTTTCTGAATCATATTTCTCCAAATTGTTTTAGGGGTGGTCTTAGTTTGTATGTCCAATTACTCTAATCGCAAAGTTTGTTAATGTTTTTGGGCATTTCATAAGAGTAATTCAATATCTCATTTTTTTTTAATTTTTTTATGTTGTTAAAATCTGCACGTTTTGATTTCTTAAAATGCACCTTTCTCTTATTGTTTTGGCTATCGAGTATAAACTTTTACTATGAAATTTTGTACAGTTTAAAGGTTTGAATGCGGTTTCAAAATGTTATACAACTATATGATTTTGTGGTTTTTATTTTATTATTAAGTGAAGTATGCAATTTATTCCTTTTTATATGCACATTTTGTGGGTTTTTTAATTTTCTGTCGAATTCTAATATGCCGATTTATTGATTTTTTTCACATGTTATGAAATAGAAAATACAATTAGTGTTTTTGTTGTGTTAGAATGTATCTTTTCCATAATCAATTAGGGTTTTGGCATATGATGAAATCCTTGGTGAATGTATATTGGGTGATGTCGAATTGGGTTTAGGGTTCTAGAAATGCTAAATTCTGCACAATTATGGATATGTAAATGCACGTTTTAGTAAAAAAATATGAACTATTCTTTGATTTAGTGTCTGGAATGTAGTTATTTTTATAAATACTCCCTCCGTCCCACTCATCTTGACGCATTTCTTTTCGGCACGGGAATTAAGAAAGTGGATGATAAAGTATGAGAGATGGATAAATGATAAAGTAAGAGATAGAAGATAAATGAGTTTGTAAAAGAGTAAATGAAAAAGTAGGAGAGATAAATGAAAAAAGTAGGAGATAATTTAGTAATATTTCTTACAGTTATTTCCTTTTAAGGAAACGTGTCATGTTAAGTGGGACGTCCCGAAAAGGAATACGCGTCAAGATGAGTGGGACGGATGGAGTACTAAATTATGCACAATTATTGATATACAAATGCACGTTTAAGGCAAAAATTATGAACTATTCTTTGATTTAGCGTGTATCATATTTTGTTGCACGTTTTTACCTTTTTTTTTTGCACCATTACACAACTGCTATGATTTGTGGCTTTTTTGTGATCCATAAATCTGCACAGTTAGGGAAAAATAATTGCACATTTAATAACAATATTATGCACTATTCATTGGTTTCCTTAATTAGAAGCTTGTTGTTTCTTTAAGAAATAACATAAATATGCACAATTAGGGAAAAAAACTGCACGTTTAAGGATAATCTTATGCACTATTCATTGAGTTTTTGAATGCAATATTTGACTAGTGTTTTACACAATATTTGCAGGAAATTATTATGTAGATCTCTTCGTAGACGAACAAAATTTACTAAAGAATGTGGATGCCAGAAATACAGATAACCAATAAAACAAATGTTGAGAGTAGTTGGTCGTTTGAGTCTGAAAAATTGGATAGTATATTGGATTTTTGTATTATGTTGATTAAGTTCTCAATATTAGGCTATAAGTTGATGTTGTTTATGAACCAATGTTTTTCTGAGGTGCTACATCTGGGCTGTGCAACGGCCGGTTCGGTCGAAAAGCCGGACCGAAAATTCGGTTAACCGATATTTTGGTTTCGCCGAACAGCTGACCGAAAACCGAACCGGAAGTGTTCGGTTCGGTCCGGTTTGTTGACCGAAAATTTCGGCCGGTTTTCCGGATCGGCCGAATTGACCGTTTTTTTTTTCGGAGAGGGGCGCAGGAGAGATTCAGAGACGGGCGCGGGTCGCTGGAGGAGAGATGGGCGCTGGTCGCCGGATGCGTCGCCGACTCGCCGTGGAGTCTGGGGAGTCCAGGGCGCCGCCGTGCGCAGCAGCAGGCTGCAGAGAGATAGCAGACTCAGCACGGCAGCAGCAGGCTGCAGAGAGGCTGAGGCAGAGAGTCGTTCTTCGTTCGCAAGAGAGTCGTTCTTCTTCGTTCGCAAGGCTGACTGGCTGAGGCAGAGAGGCTGTAGAGAGAGGCTGAGGCAGAGAGTAAGAGACCGGGAGGCGGGAGGAGGGGAAGGGGAAATAGGGTTTTTAGTTTTTACTTTTTAATTTCTAATATTATGATTTATTTGACTTAATGAAATTATAAAATTATTTTAATATTAATTTCGGTTTTTTCGGTCCGGTCCGGTTTTTTCGGTCAAAAACACCGAATCGACTGAAAACCGGAATAGGTAAAACAAATCGACCGATAACCGAACCGAAAATTTTCGGTTCGGTTCGGGTTCGACCGAATTAATTCGGTTCGGCCGGTTTCGGCCGGTTCGACCGAACAGTGCACAGCCCTAGCTACATCAACAATTGTGTTAGTTTAAAACTATTGATTTTGCGCATTATAAAAAATAATATTTGAAGACGCTAGCATTCTAGAAAATACTAGCTTCTTAGATGATTTCATTCTATTTAGCAAGACTTACTCATATGTCGGTAAGGAAACCAGAAAATAATCGTGCATATTATTTTGTGTAATAGTACACATTATTTTGTAGAATAGTGCATAATTTTATCTTTAAAAAACATAAATAAAAAATCATAAAAATGAAACCTTAATGAATCTGGAATTAAAAAAAATATGAAATGATAGAAATTAAACTAAATAATAAAACTAATCAATCTAGAATTAGTATATCATTTTTAATTGTTGTAGAAATGGTTTTGTATAAATGGTAGTTGAGAAATAAATTAGATATTTCAAGTTTACATACCAAAAAGTCATTTGTGCAAATTATTGCAAAACAGATTCTTTAATGAAACTAAAATCTGGAGCGTCAATAATCTCAATCCAACGGATGTAAAATGTTCATAGTTCTCAATGTAAGGGGTGTTCTCATATGATCTCCCCTGTATATCTATATATATATATATATATATATATATATATATATATATATATATATATAGGAGGAGGTTCAAATGTGAACGGCACTTTTATCGTGTGAACACGCACTTTAAAGACAAATGTCTTTGCACTTTAAAAGGCAAATATATTGCATTTTAAAGTGCAATACTTAAAGTGCGATACGTTGTCCTTAAGTGCGTACATAAAGTGCAGTATTAAAGTGCAGTATATTTACCTTGAAAGTGCAATACGTTTGTCTTTAAAGTGCAGTGTTCACACGTTCACACGATAAGGGCTGTTCACACGGGAACCACTCCCTATATATATATCATGTTTAATTTCAAAAGTCATGAAAAAAGATTACATATTATCAAAATGACTTTTGTGTTCTTGTTATAAAAAAGTGACTACTTTTAATATTACCACATTAAAATACTGTAATAATCAAAACATAATCACCATTAAAAGCATAATCATCATTAATTACAAACATAATCAAAACAAAATAGGGTAATTAATTAAGGAAAAAAAAACAAACTGAAGAAGAAGAGCAAAACCCGGTACGTGAATGCCTGCAAGCAAACCACCATCAACTTTATCTCCCTCCAATCCCCCCCTCGAATTTCTTGTTCCCATGGGATTCTAATCGCCCCCACAAACTCCCCAAGAAAAAATATTCCTCTCAATTTCAGAAGAGGAAGAAAAAATTAAAAAATAAAAATAAAAACCCTAATCCCATGGGGCCATGCATGTCCGCCAATAGAAAAATCATCCTAGCGAAGAGGAGGGACAGACACGGGCCCCGCGAAACCGAGCCCCGCCCCGGCAACGCTCGATCGGGCGGCCGCGCGTTGCGCCAGTCGCGGCCGGTCGCGGTGCTGCACGATCCGACCGGCGGCGACATATACCAGCGGTATCGGCTCGGGAAGGAATTGGGGAGGGGGGAGTTTGGGATTACCTACGAATGCGTCGACGATCGGACGGGGGAGAGCTTCGCCTGCAAGAAGATATCGAAGAGCAAGCTGAGGACGGACATTGACGTGGAGGATGTGAGGAGGGAGGTGGAGATTATGCGGCATTTGCCGAGGAACCCTAACATCGTGGCGTATAAGGAGGTTTATGAGGATAAGGAGGCGATTTATCTCGTGATGGAGCATTGCGGCGGCGGCGAGTTGTTCGATCGGATCGTGGCGAGGGGGGCATTATACGGAGAGGGCGGCGGCGCTGGTGACGAAGACGATTCTGGAAGTTGTTAAGGTTTGCTTGTTGTGTGTTTGTGTAAATGCCTCTGTGAAGTTATGCTTCTTGTTTGTTATTGTTGTCTTGATTCTGCCTGACATGTGTTTGTGTAAATGCCTCGCTGAAGTTACGTTTCTTCTTCGTTATCAAAGTAGTGAGGAAAAAAATCATTTTTGCCCTGTTTTCTTGGAGCTCGATTCAATATGGCCCGTTATTTTGGACGAGTTTAATTTTAGTTTGTTAATTTGATAAATTATTTGTCTTTAGTCCGTTTTTACAAAATTGGCCAAATCTGTTCAATTTTGATATGCTAGGTTAAAAAAATAAATAATAAGAATCATATTTTTTAATATTAGAACAAATTTGTAATAGTATCAATTTTCGCTCTTTAAATTATAAATACCCAATTTTAACCCATTATGTTAACAAAAAATCCAAAGATAGGATTGATTATTTTTCTTAATATTTATCATTTTTAGAATTTCCTTCGTTATCTGGTCTATCTCTAAGTTTGGATTTTCATAAATTGTTCGACAAACAGTATAATCAATATTAAGAAAAATAATCAATTTATATTTTTTTTTGAAATATAATGGGTTAAAACTGGATATTTATAATATACAAGATGAAAATTTATATTACAAACATTTTCTAATATTAAAAATGTGGTTTTTTTTTAATTTACACATCGGACCAAAATTTGACAAATTTGGTCAATTTTGTAAAACGGACTAAAAACGGACAACTTGCCAAATTAATAGACTAAAATTGAGATCGTCTAAAATAACGTGTCAAAATGAATCGGACGCCAAGATAACGAGACAAAAATGATATTTTCCCTAGTCTTGATTATGCACGCAAGGTGTTTGTATAAAATGTCAGTGTGAAGTTATGTTTCTTGTTCCTAATTGTAGTCTTGTTTACGCCTGCAATGTGTTTGTATAAATGCCTCTATGAAGTTATGCTTCCGGTTCGTTATCATAGTCTTGATTATCCCTATAATGTGTTTGTGTAAATGCCTACGAGAAAGTTATGTTCCGTGTTCGTTATCGTAGTCTTGATTACGCCCGCAAAGTATTTGTATAAATGTCTCGATGAAGACTATGATGTAGTCTTTCTCATTCATTAGTATTTATGAAGGTTTGTCATGCTCATGGTGTTATCCATAGAGATCTCAAGCGGAGAACTTTCCGTTTGCAAACACCGGTGAAGACTCTCCCTTAAAGGCCATTGATTTCGGCCTCTCCATCTTCTTCGAACCAGGTGAGTTTTCTGCTTATTCATTCATTAGGGAAGGAGATAAAAGAATTCCATTTTGTTTTACTTTTATTCCATAATAAAATAATACTACCGCCGTCCCGCTATAGTTGCCCACTTTCCTTTCAGTACGAGAATGAAGATAATACATGATAAATTATGAGAGATAAGTAGATGATAAAGTAGGAGAAATAAGATGAGTGAGAGTAGACGATAAAATAGGGAGAGAAGATAAGATGAGAATAAATGATAAAGTAAGAGAGAGAAGTCAAATTCGAGAAAGTGGCCAACTTTAGCGGGACGGAGGTAGTAACTATTTGTTACCTTTTTTAACCGCACGTGATATTACGCGCTCAATATTCTCTCACCATGTTACTTTGTCTATAAAATGGCGCGAAGCAAAAAAAGACGAACAATTCGTTTCTTGATTTTTTTTTTTTCATAAATACTTTCTATTTCTCGTTGCTTGTTTCAAGTATTTGGTTAAAAATTACGCAATGTAGTAATTCTATTGCCCTAATTCATGAAAAAATTCTATCATAGACCTTGTGGTGTAAAATTATGCCACCTCATTTGTTTTTTAAAACAAAAAACACTTATAAAATTCAAAATGTGAAGTGTCATTGCTACACACCGCAAGGTCTATTAGACCCGGTATAGGGGTAGAAATTTTCCTAATTCATAGCCGACAAACTTCGGATTAGGGTCAATTTCTAGACATTTTAGGTATTCTAAACATTCTACATCGAACAAAAATCGATAAAATCTTGCGAAATCGCACTATTCTTTTGCCTTTTGTCCCTTCACTAACTCTTTCTACATTTTCTTGAATTGATCATGCAATCATAACTTTGATTTAATTGCTTCGTTCGGGCCAAAGATTTGCATGAAATTGTTGGGAGCCCCTATTACATGGCACCTGAGGTCCTTAGGCACGATTATGGACCGGAAGTTGATGTGTGGAGTACTGGTGTTATCCTCTACATTCTCCTATGTGGTGTTCCTCCTTTTTGGGCGAGGTTAATTAATTATTTACATACGGTTAAACCTCGATAAAGTAATGTTCGATAGAGTATTACTTCGTCCAGATAATAATTTTTTGTCCTGACTTGGGTTACTAGACTAAAATAATGCTCAATAAAGTAATATCTCGTTAAACGAATATTTTTCCGCGGTCCCCGTATTATTACTTTAAAAAAGTATATTTTTGATCTTTAATTAAATTTTTTTCCCTTTTAATTAATCATTATTTAGATTATTGTATTGAATAAAGTTATGAATTAGTGCGAAGCTGAAGAAGGAATAGCACAAGCAATTGTGTACGGAAAGATAGATTTCAAAAAGGGATCCATGGCCTAAAGTTAGTGAGGATGCCAAGAAGCTTGTCAAGGGTATGCTCGACCATAACCCCTGGCCGTCTCACCGTCGATGAAGTCCTCGGTAAGTGAACTCTAATCGCGTGACAATTATATCGACACTTGATCGACGTATAATTAAGGTGGTTGAATATGCGAACGGATCTAATTTTTTTCTTATAAAAAGAATAAATATTCGACGGATTAGCGACAAAGTGACGACGGAAAAGCCAATCGGTAAACATCGAATGAAATATTCGGTCACTAAATCCGTCGCCATAATCTTACCGACATAAATTTTGTTGCTAATCATGGTTAACGGAACTTAATTACTGTTGGTAACGTATTAGCGAACGTCATTTTAGCGAAATTCCGTCGGTAAATAGCTAAACCGACGGAAAATTTTAAAAAAACTTTTATTTTGTGGTGGCATTACTAATAGGTGGGTGATATTATTACAGTTAAACCCCGATAAAGTAATAATCTCGCTAGGATAATAATTTATTTCGGTCCCGATATGAGTCAATGCACTAAAATAATGTTCGATAAAGTAATAACCTCGTTAAATTAATATTTTTTTCGGTTCCAAAGTTATTACTTTATCGAGGTTTAATTGTATGTGCGAGATAGCCCATGGATACAAAATGCGAGACAAAGTCTCAAACGTTCCTCTTGGAGAAGGTGTAAGAACAAGAATCAAGCAATTTTCTTTGCTCAACAAATTCAAGAAAAGAGTCCTAAGAGTAAGTTAATTTAATTTCTCCTCAATTTGAATAATATATAAACTTATTAATTAATATGGGTTTTTTTTTTTTTTTTGCAATTTTGAAAATTGAAAGGTGGTAGCAGAAAATTTGCCGGATGATCAAGTAGATGCTATCAAAGAAATGTTCGAAATGATGGACACAGATAAAGATGGGCACCTAAGTTTCCAAGAACTCAAAGATGGCTTGGTCATGATCGGGACGCCCGTGCCCGATCACGACGTTCAAATACTGCTCGAAGCTGTAAGTCTCGTGTCAAAACAATCTAGTTAACGGGTTTTAAAACCCGCGGTTTAATACGCTTATTTGTTTGCCCAAGGGGTTGGTTAGGGGCCTCTATCCCTTAATCGTGCATAATTCTTTTATTTTATTTTATTAATTCTTGAATTTTCTTGTATAATTTTGAAAAAAAATATATTTCACTCTCTTATTATTATTTTTTTCTTTCAAAATTGCGTATTTCGTCCCCTATAATTTCTCATCCTCGATCCGGAGAATTTAGGCCGACGCCGATGGGAATGGGATGCTAAATTGTGACGAGTTCGTGACATTGGCCGTGCATATGAGAAGGATAAATAACGAGGAACTTCTTGAGTAGCGTTTGCGTATTTCGACAAGGATGAGAGTGGTTACATTGAGTTTGAGGAGTTGCAAGAGGTTTTGTTAGATGATCACTTTGGTCCGGCCAACGAGCAAGTCTTACACGACATTATTTACGATGCTGATCTCGATAAGGTACGTATTTACTTTCGTGACAACTGTAACTTTAACCACACTTGAATGCCAGAAGATCATCTGGCACAAAAATGGTGGCCCATTCGGTGGGCCACCAATCACGCCCGGTGGCCCACCTTTTTAAAACTAAAATGTTTTTTTATTGCTAACTTGACCCACCAATGCACGCGTGGCGTGGCGTGATTGGTGGGCCACCGAATGGAACACCAATTTTGGGTCGGAAGATCCAGGATTGCACTTGAATCGATCAACTATTGAAATTCACTTGTTTTTATCAATAAAATTACGAGTTTGCCCTTTTACGTAGGACGGGCGGATCAGTTACGCGGAGTTCAACGCGATGATGACGACGGGGATGGATTGGAAGATGGGATCTCGACAATACTCGAGGGCTATGCTTAATGCTCTTAGTGTCAAACTCTTTCATCAAGACAAAGATTAAATACTTTCTCTTTTCTTTTCTTTTTTTCGCAGTTAATATGTCGGGCAAGTTTGGTCTTAATTTGGCCAACTTTGGAGTAATTGGTTTACGGGTTTGGATCCTACCAATTTTTTCTAGGTCGAATTATCCAAATCGGATGGTTGTAGAGGAGGAAAGAGAAAAAATGTATTCTTTATTTTTTCCAAGTCTTGATTTATGAATTATCATTTATGTATCTATAAAAAAATTAATATAGTTGGAAAGTAATGATACTAGCCAATCAAAATCAAGTACTCCCTCCGTCCCGTCCGCCTTGTCTTGTTTCTTTAGGCTGGATTATCATTTTTAGAATTTCCTTCGTTATCCTGGTCTATCTCTAGGCTGGATTTTCATAAATTGTTCGACAAACAGTATAAGCAATATTAAGAAAAATAATCAATTTATATATTTTTTTTGAAATATAATGGGTTAAAACTGGATATTTATAATATACAAGATGAAAATTTATATTACAAACATTTTCTAATATTAAAAATGTGGTTTTTTTTTAATTTACACATCAGACCAAAATTTGACAAATTTGGTCAATTTTGTAAAACGGACTAAAAACGGACAACTTGCCAAATTAATAGACTAAAATTGAGATCGTCTAAAATAACGTGTCAAAATGAATCGGACGCCAAGATAACGAGACAAAAATGATATTTTCCCTAGTCTTGATTATGCACTGCAAGGTGTTTGTATAAATGTACGTGTGAAGTTATGTTTCTTGTTCCTAATTGTAGTCTTGTTTACGCCTGCAATGTGTTTGTATAAATGCCTCTATGAAGTTATGCTTCTGGTTCGTTATCATAGTCTTGATTATCCCTATAATGTGTTTGTGTAAATGCCTCTGAGAAAGTTATGTTCCGTGTTCGTTATCGTAGTCTTGATTACGCCTGCAAAGTATTTGTATAAATGTCTCGATGAAGACTATGATGTAGTCTTTCTCATTCATTAGTATTTATGAAGGTTTGTCATGCTCATGGTGTTATCCATAGAGATCTCAAGCCGGAGAACTTTTCTGTTTGCAAACACCGGTGAAGACTCTCCCTTAAAGGCCATTGATTTCGGCCTCTCCATCTTCTTCGAACCGGTGAGTTTTACGCTTATTCATTCATTAGGGAAGGAGATAAAAGAATTCCATTTTGTTTTACTTTTATTCCATAATAAAATAATACTACCGCCGTCCCGCTATAGTTGCCCACTTTCCTTTCAGTACGAGAATGAAGATAATACATGATAAATTATGAGAGATAAGTAGATGATAAAGTAGGAGAAATAAGATGAGTGAGAGTAGACGATAAAATAGGAGAGAGAAGATAAGATGAGAATAAATGATAAAGTAAGAGAGAGAAGTCAAATTCAGAAAGTGGCCAACTTTAGCGGGACGGAGGTAGTAACTATTTGTTACCTTTTTTTAACCGCACGTGATATTACGCGCTCAATATTCTCTCACCATGTTACTTTGTCTATAAAATGGCGCGAAGCAAAAAAAGACGAACAATTCGTTTCTTGATTTTTTTTTTTTTCATAAATACTTTCTATTTCTCGTTGCTTGTTTCAAGTGTTTGTTTAAAAATTACGCAATGTAGTAATTCTATTGCCCTAATTCATGAAAAATTCTATCATAGACCTTGTGGTGTAAAATTATGCCACCTCATTTGTTTTTTAAAACAAAAAACACTTATAAAATTCAAAATGTGAAGTGTCATTGCTACACACCGCAAGGTCTATTAGACCTGGTATAGGGTAGAAATTTTCCTAATTCATAGCCGACAAACTTCGGATTCGGGTCAATTTCTAGACATTTTAGGTATTCTAAACATTCTACATCGAACAAAAATCGATAAAATCTTGCGAAATCGCACTATTCTTTTGCCTTTTGTCCCTTCACTAACTCTTTCTACATTTTCTTGAATTGATCATGCAATCATAACTTTGATTTAATTCTTGTTCGGGCCAAAGATTTACCGAAATTGTTGGGAGCCCCTATTACATGGCACTTGAGGTCCTTAGGCGCGATTATGGACCGGAAGTTGATGTGTGGAGTACCGGTGTTATCCTCTACATTCTCCTATGTGGTGTTCCTCCTTTTTGGGCGAGGTTAATTAATTATTTACATACAGTTAAACCTCGATAAAGTAATGTTCGATAGAGTATTACTTCGTCTAGATAATAATTTTTTGTCCTGACTTGGGTTACTAGACTAAAATAATGCTCAATAAAGTAATATCTCGTTAAACGAATATTTTTCCGCGGTCCCCGTATTATTACTTTAAAAAAGTATATTTTTGATCTTTAATTAAATTTTTTTCCCTTTTAATTAATCATTATTTAGATTATTGTATTGAATAAAGTTATGAATTAGTGCAGAAACTGAAGAAGGAATAGCACAAGCAATTGTGTACGGAAAGATAGATTTCAAAAGGGATCCATGGCCTAAAGTTAGTGAGGATGCCAAGAAGCTTGTCAAGGGTATGCTCGACCATAACCCTCGCAGCCGTCTCACCGTCGATGAAGTCCTCAGTAAGTGAACTCTAATCGCGTGACAATTATATCGACACTTGATCGACGTATAATTAAGGTGGTTGAATATGCAGAACGGATCTAATTTTTTTCTTATAAAAGAATAAATATTCTGACGGATTAGCGACAAAGTGACGACGGAAAAGCCAATCAGTAAACATCGAATGAAATATTCAGTCACTAAATCCGTCGCCATAATCTTACCGACATAAATTTTGTTGCTAATCATGGTTAACGGAACTTAATTCTGTTGGTAACGTATTAGCGAACGTCATTTTAGCGAAATTCCGTCGGTAAATAGCTAAACCGACGGAAAATTTTAAAAAAACTTTTATTTTGTGGTGGCATTACTAATAGGTGGGTGATATTATTACGGTTAAACCCAGATAAAGTAATAATCTCGCTAGGATAATAATTTATTTCGGTCCCGATATGAGTCAATGCACTAAAATAATGTTCGATAAAGTAATAACCTCGTTAAATTAATATTTTTTTTCGGTTCCAAAGTTATTACTTTATCGAGGTTTAATTGTATGTGCAGATAGCCCATGGATACAAAATGCAGACAAAGTCTCAAACGTTCCTCTTGGAGAAGGTGTAAGAACAAGAATCAAGCAATTTTCTTTGCTCAACAAATTCAAGAAAAGAGTCCTAAGAGTAAGTTAATTTAATTTCTCCTCAATTTGAATAATATATAAACTTATTAATTAATATGGGGTTTTTTTTTTTTTTTTTGCAATTTTGAAAATTGAAAGGTGGTAGCAGAAAATTTGCCGGATGATCAAGTAGATGCTATCAAAGAAATGTTCGAAATGATGGACACAGATAAAGATGGGCACCTAAGTTTCCAAGAACTCAAAGATGGCTTGGTCATGATCGGGACGCCCGTGCCCGATCACGACGTTCAAATACTGCTCGAAGCTGTAAGTCTCGTGTCAAAACAATCTAGTTAACGGGTTTTAAAACCCGCGGTTTAATACGCTTATTTGTTTGCCCAAGGGGTTGGTTAGGGGCCTCTATCCCTTAATCGTGCATAATTCTTTTATTTTATTTTATTAATTCTTGAATTTTATTGTATAATTTTGAAAAAAAATATATTTCACTCTCTTATTATTATTTTTTTCTTTCAAAATTGCGTATTTCGTCCCCTATAATTTCTCATCCTCGATCCGGAGAATTTAGGCCGACGCCGATGGGAATGGGATGCTAAATTGTGACGAGTTCGTGACATTGGCCGTGCATATGAGAAGGATAAATAACGAGGAACTTCTTCGAGTAGCGTTTGCGTATTTCGACAAGGATGAGAGTGGTTACATTGAGTTTGAGGAGTTGCAAGAGGTTTTGTTAGATGATCACTTTGGTCCGGCCAACGAGCAAGTCTTACACGACATTATTTACGATGCTGATCTCGATAAGGTACGTATTTACTTTCGTGACAACTGTAACTTTAACCACACTTGAATGCCAGAAGATCATCTGGCACAAAAATGGTGGCCCATTCGGTGGGCCACCAATCACGCCCGGTGGCCCACCTTTTTAAAACTAAAATGTTTTTTTATTGCTAACATGACCCACCAATGCACGCGTGGCATGGCGTGATTGGTGGGCCACCGAATGGAACACCAATTTTGGGTCAGAAGATCCGGATTGCACTTGAATCTGATCAACTATTGAAATTCACTGTTTTTTATCAATAAAATTACGAGTTTGCCCTTTTACGTAGGACGGGCGGATCAGTTACGCGGAGTTCAACGCGATGATGACGACGGGGATGGATTGGAAGATGGGATCTCGACAATACTCGAGGGCTATGCTTAATGCTCTTAGTGTCAAACTCTTTCATCAAGACAAAGATTAAATACTTTCTCTTTTCTTTTCTTTTTTTCGCAGTTAATATGTCGGGCAAGTTTGGTCTTAATTTGGCCAACTTTGGAGTAATTGGTTTACGGGTTTGGATCCTACCAATTTTTTCTAGGTCGAATTATCCAAATCGGATGGTTGTAGAGGAGGAAAGAGAAAAAATGTATTCTTTATTTTTTCCAAGTCTTGATTTATGAATTATCATTTATGTATCTATAAAAAAATTAATATAGTTGGAAAGTAATGATACTAGCCAATCAAAATCAAGTACTCCCTCCGTCCCGTCCGCCTTGTCTTGTTTCTTTAGGCTGGATTATCATTTTTAGAATTTCCTTCGTTATCCTTGGTCTATCTCTAGGTTTGGATTTTCATAAATTGTTCGACAAACGAATATAAGCAATATTAAGAAAAATAATCAATTTATATATTTTTTTTGAAATATAATGGGTTAAAAGCTGGATATTTATAATATACAAGATGAAAATTTATATTACAAACATTTTCTAATATTAAAAATGTGGTTTTTTTTTTAATTTACACATCGGACCAAAATTTGACAAATTTGGTCAATTTTGTAAAACGGACTAAAAACGGACAACTTGCCAAATTAATAGACTAAAATTGAGATCGTCTAAAATAACGTGTCAAAATGAATCGGACGCCAAGATAACGAGACAAAAATGATATTTTCCCTAGTCTTGATTATGCACGCAAGGTGTTTGTATAAATGTGCGTGTGAAGTTATGTTTCTTGTTCCTAATTGTAGTCTTGTTTACGCTGCAATGTGTTTGTATAAATGCCTCTATGAAGTTATGCTTCGGTTCGTTATCATAGTCTTGATTATCCCTATAATGTGTTTGTGTAAATGCCTCCGAGAAAGTTATGTTCCGTGTTCGTTATCGTAGTCTTGATTACGCCCGCAAAGTATTTGTATAAATGTCTCGATGAAGACTATGATGTAGTCTTTCTCATTCATTAGTATTTATGAAGGTTTGTCATGCTCATGGTGTTATCCATAGAGATCTCAAGCCGGAGAACTTTTCGTTTGCAAACACCGGTGAAGACTCTCCCTTAAAGGCCATTGATTTCGGCCTCTCCATCTTCTTCGAACCAAGGTGAGTTTTCTGCTTATTCATTCATTAGGGAAGGAGATAAAAGAATTCCATTTTGTTTTACTTTTATTCCATAATAAAATAATACTACCGCCGTCCCGCTATAGTTGCCCACTTTCCTTTCAGTACGAGAATGAAGATAATACATGATAAATTATGAGAGATAAGTAGATGATAAAGTAGGAGAAATAAGATGAGTGAGAGTAGACGATAAAATAGGAGAGAGAAGATAAGATGAGAATAAATGATAAAGTAAGAGAGAGAAGTCAAATTCAGAAAGTGGCCAACTTTAGCGGGACGGAGGTAGTAACTATTTGTTACCTTTTTTAACCGCACGTGATATTACGCGCTCAATATTCTCTCACCATGTTACTTTGTCTATAAAATGGCGCGAAGCAAAAAAAAGACGAACAATTCGTTTCTTGATTTTTTTTTTTTTCATAAATACTTTCTATTTCTCGTTGCTTGTTTCAAGTATTTGGTTAAAAATTACGCAATGTAGTAATTCTATTGCCCTAATTCATGAAAAATTCTATCATAGACCTTGTGGTGTAAAATTATGCCACCTCATTTGTTTTTTAAAACAAAAAACACTTATAAAATTCAAAAT
Organism: Lavandula angustifolia; assembly: GCA_028984105.1. NCBI lineage: Eukaryota > Viridiplantae > Streptophyta > Magnoliopsida > Lamiales > Lamiaceae > Lavandula > Lavandula angustifolia. Next base: position 13,147,001 of record CM054802.1, on the reverse strand, counting down.
GTGAAGTGTCATTGCTACACACCGCAAGGTCTATTAGACCTGGTATAGGGTAGAAATTTTCCTAATTCATAGCCGACAAACTTCGGATTCCGGGTCAATTTCTAGACATTTTAGGTATTCTAAACATTCTACATCGAACAAAAATCGATAAAATCTTGCGAAATCGCACTATTCTTTTGCCTTTTGTCCCTTCACTAACTCTTTCTACATTTTCTTGAATTGATCATGCAATCATAACTTTGATTTAATTCTTTGTTCGGGCCAAAGATTTACTGAAATTGTTGGGAGCCCCTATTACATGGCACCTGAGGTCCTTAGGCGCAGTTATGGACCAGAAGTTGATGTGTGGAGTACTGGTGTTATCCTCTACATTCTCCTATGTGGTGTTCCTCCTTTTTGGGCAGGTTAATTAATTATTTACATACAGTTAAACCTCGATAAAGTAATGTTCGATAGAGTATTACTTCGTCTAGATAATAATTTTTTGTCCTGACTTGGGTTACTAGACTAAAATAATGCTCAATAAAGTAATATCTCGTTAAACGAATATTTTTCCGCGGTCCCCGTATTATTACTTTAAAAAAGTATATTTTTGATCTTTAATTAAATTTTTTTCCCTTTTAATTAATCATTATTTAGATTATTGTATTGAATAAAGTTATGAATTAGTGCGAAACCGAAGAAGGAATAGCACAAGCAATTGTGTACGGAAAGATAGATTTCAAAAGGGATCCATGGCCTAAAGTTAGTGAGGATGCCAAGAAGCTTGTCAAGGGTATGCTCGACCATAACCCTCGCAGCCGTCTCACCGTCGATGAAGTCCTCAGTAAGTGAACTCTAATCGCGTGACAATTATATCGACACTTGATCGACGTATAATTAAGGTGGTTGAATATGCAGAACGGATCTAATTTTTTTCTTATAAAAGAATAAATATTCTGACGGATTAGCGACAAAGTGACGACGGAAAAGCCAATCGGTAAACATCGAATGAAATATTCAGTCACTAAATCCGTCGCCATAATCTTACCGACATAAATTTTGTTGCTAATCATGGTTAACGGAACTTAATTTCTGTTGGTAACGTATTAGCGAACGTCATTTTAGCGAAATTCCGTCGGTAAATAGCTAAACCGACGGAAAATTTTAAAAAAACTTTTATTTTGTGGTGGCATTACTAATAGGTGGGTGATATTATTACAGTTAAACCCCGATAAAGTAATAATCTCGCTAGGATAATAATTTATTTCGGTCCCGATATGAGTCAATGCACTAAAATAATGTTCGATAAAGTAATAACCTCGTTAAATTAATATTTTTTTTCGGTTCCAAAGTTATTACTTTATCGAGGTTTAATTGTATGTGCAGATAGCCCATGGATACAAAATGCAGACAAAGTCTCAAACGTTCCTCTTGGAGAAGGTGTAAGAACAAGAATCAAGCAATTTTCTTTGCTCAACAAATTCAAGAAAAGAGTCCTAAGAGTAAGTTAATTTAATTTCTCCTCAATTTGAATAATATATAAACTTATTAATTAATATGGGTTTTTTTTTTTTTTTGCAATTTTGAAAATTGAAAGGTGGTAGCAGAAAATTTGCCGGATGATCAAGTAGATGCTATCAAAGAAATGTTCGAAATGATGGACACAGATAAAGATGGGCACCTAAGTTTCCAAGAACTCAAAGATGGCTTGGTCATGATCGGGACGCCCGTGCCCGATCACGACGTTCAAATACTGCTCGAAGCTGTAAGTCTCGTGTCAAAACAATCTAGTTAACGGGTTTTAAAACCCGCGGTTTAATACGCTTATTTGTTTGCCCAAGGGGTTGGTTAGGGGCCTCTATCCCTTAATCGTGCATAATTCTTTTATTTTATTTTATTAATTCTTGAATTTTCTTGTATAATTTTGAAAAAAATATATTTCACTCTCTTATTATTATTTTTTCTTTCAAAATTGCGTATTTCGTCCCCTATAATTTCTCATCCTCGATCCGGAGAATTTAGGCCGACGCCGATGGGAATGGGATGCTAAATTGTGACGAGTTCGTGACATTGGCCGTGCATATGAGAAGGATAAATAACGAGGAACTTCTTCGAGTAGCGTTTGCGTATTTCGACAAGGATGAGAGTGGTTACATTGAGTTTGAGGAGTTGCAAGAGGTTTTGTTAGATGATCACTTTGGTCCGGCCAACGAGCAAGTCTTACACGACATTATTTACGATGCTGATCTCGATAAGGTACGTATTTACTTTCGTGACAACTGTAACTTTAACCACACTTGAATGCCAGAAGATCATCTGGCACAAAAATGGTGGCCCATTCGGTGGGCCACCAATCACGCCCGGTGGCCCACCTTTTTAAAACTAAAATGTTTTTTTATTGCTAACATGACCCACCAATGCACGCGTGGCATGGCGTGATTGGTGGGCCACCGAATGGAACACCAATTTTGGGTCAGAAGATCCGGATTGCACTTGAATCTGATCAACTATTGAAATTCACTGTTTTTTATCAATAAAATTACGAGTTTGCCCTTTTACGTAGGACGGGCGGATCAGTTACGCGGAGTTCAACGCGATGATGACGACGGGGATGGATTGGAAGATGGGATCTCGACAATACTCGAGGGCTATGCTTAATGCTCTTAGTGTCAAACTCTTTCATCAAGACAAAGATTAAATACTTTCTCTTTTCTTTTCTTTTTTTTCGCGATTAATATGTCGGGCAAGTTTGGTCTTAATTTGGCCAACTTTGGAGTAATTGGTTTACAGGTTTGGATCCTACCAATTTTTTCTAGGTCGAATTATCCAAATCGGATGGTTGTAGAGGAGGAAAGAGAAAAAATGTATTCTTTATTTTTTCCAAGTCTTGATTTATGAATTATCATTTATGTATCTATAAAAAAATTAATATAGTTGGAAAGTAATGATACTAGCCAATCAAAATCAAGTACTCCCTCCGTCCCGTCCGCCTTGTCTTGTTTCTTTAGGCTGGATTATCATTTTTAGAATTTCCTTCGTTATCCTGGTCTATCTCTAGGCTGGATTTTCATAAATTGTTCGACAAACAGTATAAGCAATATTAAGAAAAATAATCAATTTATATATTTTTTTTGAAATATAATGGGTTAAAACTGGATATTTATAATATACAAGATGAAAATTTATATTACAAACATTTTCTAATATTAAAAATGTGGTTTTTTTTTAATTTACACATCAGACCAAAATTTGACAAATTTGGTCAATTTTGTAAAACGGACTAAAAACGGACAACTTGCCAAATTAATAGACTAAAATTGAGATCGTCTAAAATAACGTGTCAAAATGAATCGGACGCCAAGATAACGAGACAAAAATGATATTTTCCCTAGTCTTGATTATGCACCGCAAGGTGTTTGTATAAATAATCGTGTGAAGTTATGTTTCTTGTTCCTAATTGTAGTCTTGTTTACGCCTGCAATGTGTTTGTATAAATGCCTCTATGAAGTTATGCTTCGGTTCGTTATCATAGTCTTGATTATCCCTATAATGTGTTTGTGTAAATGCCTCCGAGAAAGTTATGTTCCGTGTTCGTTATCGTAGTCTTGATTACGCCTGCAAAGTATTTGTATAAATGTCTCGATGAAGACTATGATGTAGTCTTTCTCATTCATTAGTATTTATGAAGGTTTGTCATGCTCATGGTGTTATCCATAGAGATCTCAAGCCGGAGAACTTTCTGTTTGCAAACACCAGTGAAGACTCTCCCTTAAAGGCCATTGATTTCGGCCTCTCCATCTTCTTCGAACCAGGTGAGTTTTTCGCTTATTCATTCATTAGGGGAAGGAGATAAAAGAATTCCATTTTGTTTTACTTTTATTCCATAATAAAATAATACTACCGCCGTCCCGCTATAGTTGCCCACTTTCCTTTCAGTACGAGAATGAAGATAATACATGATAAATTATGAGAGATAAGTAGATGATAAAGTAGGAGAAATAAGATGAGTGAGAGTAGACGATAAAATAGGAGAGAGAAGATAAGATGAGAATAAATGATAAAGTAAGAGAGAGAAGTCAAATTCAGAAAGTGGCCAACTTTAGCGGGACGGAGGTAGTAACTATTTGTTACCTTTTTTAACCGCACGTGATATTACGCGCTCAATATTCTCTCACCATGTTACTTTGTCTATAAAATGGCGCGAAGCAAAAAAAAGACGAACAATTCGTTTCTTGATTTTTTTTTTTTTCATAAATACTTTCTATTTCTCGTTGCTTGTTTCAAGTATTTGGTTAAAAATTACGCAATGTAGTAATTCTATTGCCCTAATTCATGAAAAATTCTATCATAGACCTTGTGGTGTAAAATTATGCCACCTCATTTGTTTTTTAAAACAAAAAACACTTATAAAATTCAAAATGTGAAGTGTCATTGCTACACACCGCAAGGTCTATTAGACCCTGGTATAGGGTAGAAATTTTCCTAATTCATAGCCGACAAACTTCGGATTCGGGTCAATTTCTAGACATTTTAGGTATTCTAAACATTCTACATCGAACAAAAATCGATAAAATCTTGCGAAATCGCACTATTCTTTTGCCTTTTGTCCCTTCACTAACTCTTTCTACATTTTCTTGAATTGATCATGCAATCATAACTTTGATTTAATTGTTTATTCGGGCCAAAGATTTACTCGAAATTGTTGGGAGCCCCTATTACATGGCACTCGAGGTCCTTAGGCGCAGTTATGGACCAGAAGTTGATGTGTGGAGTGCGGTGTTATCCTCTACATTCTCCTATGTGGTGTTCCTCCTTTTTGGGCAGAGTTAATTAATTATTTACATACGGTTAAACCTCGATAAAGTAATGTTCGATAGAGTATTACTTCGTCTAGATAATAATTTTTTGTCCTGACTTGGGTTACTAGACTAAAATAATGCTCAATAAAGTAATATCTCGTTAAACGAATATTTTTCCGCGGTCCCCGTATTATTACTTTAAAAAAGTATATTTTTGATCTTTAATTAAATTTTTTTCCCTTTTAATTAATCATTATTTAGATTATTGTATTGAATAAAGTTATGAATTAGTGCGACCGAAGAAGGAATAGCACAAGCAATTGTGTACGGAAAGATAGATTTCAAAAGGGATCCATGGCCTAAAGTTAGTGAGGATGCCAAGAAGCTTGTCAAGGGTATGCTCGACCATAACCCTCGCAGCCGTCTCACCGTCGATGAAGTCCTCGATAAGTGAACTCTAATCGCGTGACAATTATATCGACACTTGATCGACGTATAATTAAGGTGGTTGAATATGCAGAACGGATCTAATTTTTTTCTTATAAAAGAATAAATATTCTGACGGATTAGCGACAAAGTGACGACGGAAAAGCCAATCAGTAAACATCGAATGAAATATTCAGTCACTAAATCCGTCGCCATAATCTTACCGACATAAATTTTGTTGCTAATCATGGTTAACGGAACTTAATTCTGTTGGTAACGTATTAGCGAACGTCATTTTAGCGAAATTCCGTCGGTAAATAGCTAAACCGACGGAAAATTTTAAAAAAACTTTTATTTTGTGGTGGCATTACTAATAGGTGGGTGATATTATTACAGTTAAACCCCGATAAAGTAATAATCTCGCTAGGATAATAATTTATTTCGGTCCCGATATGAGTCAATGCACTAAAATAATGTTCGATAAAGTAATAACCTCGTTAAATTAATATTTTTTTTCGGTTCCAAAGTTATTACTTTATCGAGGTTTAATTGTATGTGCAGATAGCCCATGGATACAAAATGCAGACAAAGTCTCAAACGTTCCTCTTGGAGAAGGTGTAAGAACAAGAATCAAGCAATTTTCTTTGCTCAACAAATTCAAGAAAAGAGTCCTAAGAGTAAGTTAATTTAATTTCTCCTCAATTTGAATAATATATAAACTTATTAATTAATATGGGTTTTTTTTTTTTTTTTGCAATTTTGAAAATTGAAAGGTGGTAGCAGAAAATTTGCCGGATGATCAAGTAGATGCTATCAAAGAAATGTTCGAAATGATGGACACAGATAAAGATGGGCACCTAAGTTTCCAAGAACTCAAAGATGGCTTGGTCATGATCGGGACGCCCGTGCCCGATCACGACGTTCAAATACTGCTCGAAGCTGTAAGTCTCGTGTCAAAACAATCTAGTTAACGGGTTTTAAAACCCGCGGTTTAATACGCTTATTTGTTTGCCCAAGGGGTTGGTTAGGGGCCTCTATCCCTTAATCGTGCATAATTCTTTTATTTTATTTTATTAATTCTTGAATTTTCTTGTATAATTTTGAAAAAAAATATATTTCACTCTCTTATTATTATTTTTTTCTTTCAAAATTGCGTATTTCGTCCCCTATAATTTCTCATCCTCGATCCGGAGAATTTAGGCCGACGCCGATGGGAATGGGATGCTAAATTGTGACGAGTTCGTGACATTGGCCGTGCATATGAGAAGGATAAATAACGAGGAACTTCTTCGAGTAGCGTTTGCGTATTTCGACAAGGATGAGAGTGGTTACATTGAGTTTGAGGAGTTGCAAGAGGTTTTGTTAGATGATCACTTTGGTCCGGCCAACGAGCAAGTCTTACACGACATTATTTACGATGCTGATCTCGATAAGGTACGTATTTACTTTCGTGACAACTGTAACTTTAACCACACTTGAATGCCGGAAGATCATCCGCACAAAAATGGTGGCCATTCGGTGGGCCACTCAATCACCCGTGGCCCGCCTTTTTAAAACCTAAAATGTTTTTTTATTGCTAACATGACCCACTGCACGCGTGGCATGGCGTGATTGGTGGGCGCCACCGAATGAACACCATTTTGGGTCGAGAAGATCCGGATTGCACTTGAATCGATCAACTATTGAAATTCACCTTTTTTTATCAATAAAATTACGAGTTTGCCCTTTTACGTAGGACGGGCGGATCAGTTACGCGGAGTTCAACGCGATGATGACGACGGGGATGGATTGGAAGATGGGATCTCGACAATACTCGAGGGCTATGCTTAATGCTCTTAGTGTCAAACTCTTTCATCAAGACAAAGATTAAATACTTTCTCTTTTCTTTTCTTTTTTCGCAGTTAATATGTCGGGCAAGTTTGGTCTTAATTTGGCCAACTTTGGAGTAATTGGTTTACGGGTTTGGATCCTACCAATTTTTTCTAGGTCGAATTATCCAAATCGGATGGTTGTAGAGGAGGAAAGAGAAAAAATGTATTCTTTATTTTTTCCAAGTCTTGATTTATGAATTATCATTTATGTATCTATAAAAAAATTAATATAGTTGGAAAGTAATGATACTAGCCAATCAAAATCAAGTACTCCCTCGTCCCGTCCGCCTTGTCTTGTTTCTTTAGGGCTGGATTATCATTTTTAGAATTTCCTTCGTTATCTGGTCTATCTCTGAAGTTTGGATTTTCATAAATTGTTCGACAAACAGTATAAGCAATATTAAGAAAAATAATCAATTTATATATTTTTTTTGAAATATAATGGGTTAAAACTGGATATTTATAATATACAAGATGAAAATTTATATTACAAACATTTTCTAATATTAAAAATGTGGTTTTTTTTTAATTTACACATCAGACCAAAATTTGACAAATTTGGTCAATTTTGTAAAACGGACTAAAAACGGACAACTTGCCAAATTAATAGACTAAAATTGAGATCGTCTAAAATAACGTGTCAAAATGAATCGGACGCCAAGATAACGAGACAAAAATGATATTTTCCCTAGTCTTGATTATGCCTGCAAGGTGTTTGTATAAATGTCTGTGTGAAGTTATGTTTCTTGTTCCTAATTGTAGTCTTGTTTACGCCTGCAATGTGTTTGTATAAATGCCTCTATGAAGTTATGCTTCTGGTTCGTTATCATAGTCTTGATTATCCCTATAATGTGTTTGTGTAAATGCCTCTGAGAAAGTTATGTTCCGTGTTCGTTATCGTAGTCTTGATTACGCCTGCAAAGTATTTGTATAAATGTCTCGATGAAGACTATGATGTAGTCTTTCTCATTCATTAGTATTTATGAAGGTTTGTCATGCTCATGGTGTTATCCATAGAGATCTCAAGCCGGAGAACTTTCTGTTTGCAAACACCAGTGAAGACTCTCCCTTAAAGGCCATTGATTTCGGCCTCTCCATCTTCTTCGAACCAGGTGAGTTTTCTGCTTATTCATTCATTAGGGAAGGAGATAAAAGAATTCCATTTTGTTTTACTTTTATTCCATAATAAAATAATACTACCGCCGTCCCGCTATAGTTGCCCACTTTCCTTTCAGTACGAGAATGAAGATAATACATGATAAATTATGAGAGATAAGTAGATGATAAAGTAGGAGAAATAAGATGAGTGAGAGTAGACGATAAAATAGGAGAGAGAAGATAAGATGAGAATAAATGATAAAGTAAGAGAGAGAAGTCAAATTCAGAAAGTGGCCAACTTTAGCGGGACGGAGGTAGTAACTATTTGTTACCTTTTTTAACCGCACGTGATATTACGCGCTCAATATTCTCTCACCATGTTACTTTGTCTATAAAATGACGCGAAGCAAAAAAAAGACGAACAATTCGTTTCTTGATTTTTTTTTCATAAATACTTTCTATTTCTCGTTGCTTGTTTCAAGTATTTGGTTAAAAATTACGCAATGTAGTAATTCTATTGCCCTAATTCATGAAAAATTCTATCATAGACCTTGTGGTGTAAAATTATGCCACCTCATTTGTTTTTTAAAACAAAAAACACTTATAAAATTCAAAATGTGAAGTGTCATTGCTACACACCGCAAGGTCTATTAGACCTGGTCTAGGGTAGAAATTTTCGTAATTCATAGCCGACAAACTTCGGATTCCGGGTCAATTTCTAGACATTTTAGGTATTCTAAACATTCTACATCGAACAAAAATCGATAAAATCTTGCGAAATCGCACTATTCTTTTGCCTTTTGTCCCTTCACTAACTCTTTCTATATTTTCTTGAATTGATCATGCAATCATAACTTTGATTTAATTGCTGTTCAGGCCAAAGATTTACTGAAATTGTTGGGAGCCCCTATTACATGGCACCTGAGGTCCTTAGGCGCAATTATGGACCAGAAGTTGATGTGTGGAGTACTGGTGTTATCCTCTACATTCTCCTATGTGGTGTTCCTCCTTTTTGGGCAGGTTAATTAATTATTTACATACAGTTAAACCTCGATAAAGTAATGTTCGATAGAGTATTACTTCGTCTAGATAATAATTTTTTGTCCTGACTTGGGTTACTAGACTAAAATAATGCTCGATAAAGTAATATCTCGTTAAACGAATATTTTTCCGCGGTCCCCGTATTATTACTTTAAAAAAGTATATTTTTGATCTTTAATTAAATTTTTTTCCCTTTTAATTAATCATTATTTAGATTATTGTATTGAATAAAGTTATGAATTAGTGCAGAAACTGAAGAAGGAATAGCACAAGCAATTGTGTACGGAAAGATAGATTTCAAAAGGGATCCATGGCCTAAAGTTAGTGAGGATGCCAAGAAGCTTGTCAAGGGTATGCTCGACCATAACCCTCGCAGCCGTCTCACCGTCGATGAAGTCCTCAGTAAGTGAACTCTAATCGCGTGACAATTATATCGACACTTGATCGACGTATAATTAAGGTGGTTGAATCTGCAGAACGGATCTAATTTTTTTTTTATAAAAGAATCAATATTCTGACGGATTAGCGACAAAGTGACGACGGAAAAGCCAATCAGTAAACATCGAATGAATATTCAGTCACTAAATACGTCGCCATAATCTTACTGACATAAATTTTGTTGCTAATCATGGTTAACGGAACTTAATTCTGTTGGTAACGTATTAGCGAACGTCATTTTAGCGAAATTCCGTCGGTAAATAGCTAAACCGACGGAAAATTTTAAAAAAACTTTTATTTTGTGGTGGCATTACTAATAGGTGGGTGATATTATTACAGTTAAACCCCGATAAAGTAATAATCTCGCTAGGATAATAATTTATTTCGGTCCCGATATGAGTCAATGCACTAAAATAATGTTCGATAAAGTAATAACCTCGTTAAATTAATATTTTTTTTTTGTTCCAAAGTTATTACTTTATCGAGGTTTAACTGTATGTGCAGATAGCCCATGGATACAAAATGCAGACAAAGTCTCAAACGTTCCTCTTGGAGAAGGTGTAAGAACAAGAATCAAGCAATTTTCTTTGCTCAACAAATTCAAGAAAAGAGTCCTAAGAGTAAGTTAATTTAATTTCTCCTCAATTTGAATAATATATAAACTTATTAATTAATATGGGTTTTTTTTTTTTTTTTTTGCAATTTTGAAAATTGAAAGGTGGTAGCAGAAAATTTGCCGGATGATCAAGTAGATGCTATCAAAGAAATGTTCGAAATGATGGACACAGATAAAGATGGGCACCTAAGTTTCCAAGAACTCAAAGATGGCTTGGTCATGATCGGGACGCCCGTGCCCGATCACGACGTTCAAATACTGCTCGAAGCTGTAAGTCTCGTGTCAAAACAATCTAGTTAACGGGTTTTAAAACCCGCGGTTTAATACGCTTATTTGTTTGCCCAAGGGGTTGGTTAGGGGCCTCTATCCCTTAATCGTGCATAATTCTTTTATTTTATTTTATTAATTCTTGAATTTTCTTGTATAATTTTGAAAAAAAAATATTTCACTCTCTTATTATTATTTTTTTCTTTCAAAATTGCGTATTTCGTCCCCTATAATTTCTCATCCTCGATCCGGAGAATTTAGGCCGACGCCGATGGGAATGGGATGCTAAATTGTGACGAGTTCGTGACATTGGCCGTGCATATGAGAAGGATAAATAACGAGGAACTTCTTCGAGTAGCGTTTGCGTATTTCGACAAGGATGAGAGTGGTTACATTGAGTTTGAGGAGTTGCAAGAGGTTTTGTTAGATGATCACTTTGGTCCGGCCAACGAGCAAGTCTTACACGACATTATTTACGATGCTGATCTCGATAAGGTACGTATTTACTTTCGCGACAAGTGTAACTTTAACCACACTTGAATGCCAGAAGATCATCTGGCATAAAAATGGTGGCCCATTCGGTGGGCCACCAATCACGCCCCGCCACGCGTGCATTGGTGGCTCACCTTTTTAAAACTAAAATATCTTTTTGTTGCTAACATGGCCCACCAATGCACGCGTGGCATGGCGTGATTGGTGGGCCACCGAATGAGACACCAATTTTGGGTCAGAAGATCCGGATTGCACTTGAATCTGATCAACTTTTGAAATTCACTGTTTTTTATCAATAAAATTACGAGTTTGCCCTTTTACGTAGGATGGGCGGATCAGTTACACGGAGTTCAACGCGATGATGACGACGGGGATGGATTGGAAGATGGGATCTCGACAATACTCGAGGGCTATGCTTAATGCTCTTAGTGTCAAACTCTTTCATCAAGACAAAGATTAAATACTTTCTCTTTTCTTTTCTTTTTTTCGCAGTTAATATGTCGGGCAAGTTTGGTCTTAATTTGGCCAACTTTGGAGTAATTGGTTTACGGGTTTGGATCCTACCAATTTTTTCTAGGTCGAATTATCCAAATCGGATGGTTGTAGAGGAGGAAAGAGAAAAAATGTATTCTTTATTTTTTCCAAGTCTTGATTTATGAATTATCATTTATGTATCTATAAAAAAATTAATATAGTTGGAAAGTAATGATACTAGCCAATCAAAATCAAGTACGCCCTCCGTCCCGTCCGACTTGTCTTGTTTCTTTTCGGCATGGGAATTAAAATGAGTGGGTGGTTACGGGTAGATGAGTGGGTGATTGTGTGTAAAGAGATAGACTCCACAAAGAAAAAATGAGAGTTTGTGTAATCATTATTTTTTATTTTGAGGAAACAAAACAAGTCGGATGGCGGATGAGACGGAGTGGATATTTGATTTTTAGGGATGATTTATTCATTCCTTTTCTTCACACATTTTTTTTATCTTTCCACCCCAAATGCTATGTTCTCTTTTTTTTTTGTCTCTCTCTCTCCGTCATTAAACTCAATACAAATAAAAAATTAAGTGAAAAATAATCAATCAAGAAATTCTTGAAAAAAAAAATTAAATTCTCAACGATCTAAAATAACCCTCCAATTAAAAATTGGATGGTGATTAAATAGTTTATGGGCCCTCTTTATTTAAGCCCAATGGACCAGTCGTTGCATTAGTCGGTTTCATAATGGGCCCTACTCTTAAAGCAAATCGACCTAAATAAGTACCCCTCTAAACCCGATAAAGGATTTTATTTTCGTAACATTGAAGGACCAAAAAGAAATATTTCATTTAACGAGATTATTACTTTATCGAATATTATTTTAGTGCATTTGATCCCTAAATCTTCGGGATCTTAATCGGTAATAATGTTATTATCTAAAAAAGCGCGATTTATAACTTTTTATCGAATATTACTTTATTGAGGTTTAACTGTACTCCCTCAATACCATTCAAGCGACGCATTTTCCTTTTCGGGTATCTCATTTGAAGCGACACATTTCTTGAAAAGGAAATAACTTTTTAAAAAAATATATATAAATTATCTCTTACTTTATCATTTCTCTCTCATATTTTATCATCTACTTTCTCACTATCTCATTCATCTTCTCTTTTACTTTATCATTTACTCTTCTCTCATACTTTTATACATTCCAACCAAAGAACAATTTTCGTTACTCCATTTATCGTACGTATCGAAAGGAATACATAGGCTCAATCCTAATAAAGGGATAGTGACGGACAAAGTATTTATTTCATTATTTTATTACTTAGGTTAATTTACAAACTTTACCAACAGTGGCTACTTATCTGAAATGACTAATTTTATACATTCCAACAACTAAAACGAACTTTGGACTTATTAATTACTCCAAGAGTATGATTTATTACCATCTAGAAATCATACTAGTATTTTTCTTTTGATCATTGACAATTTAGTGGGACGGAGATAGACATTACAGTTCGAAAATCAATTAAAACTACTCTCCGTCCCATAGAAGTGTCTTATTTTCTTTTTTGGACCGTCCCATAGAAAGTGTCATATTCCTAAAAAAAAAATGTTTGGATCAAAATTAACAAGCTAAAAGTCAAATAATATACACCACACAATACAAGTTTCTTAATCTCCGTGCCCTATAAAAATAAGACACTTTCTATGGGACGGAAACTCATTCTTGGAGTAAGAACTCTGTTAGAGTCATCTTGACTCTTGGACCCAAAAACCATTACAAGGATCAACAAACAAAGCTAGAAACATAAAATCATTACATCATCGTATTAATCCATATTCAACATCCCTAATGATACAGAAAAACAATGATTGGATCCCTAATTCAAATAATACAAGTGGACTGGCATGAGAGTGTTACCTTGTCAACAGCTTGGCTTAGCCTTCTCTTTCCCTCTCCAAATCGCCAGCACTTCATCTGTTCTGAACCTCTGGGTGAACGTAGTCTCCTCAAACGGAGTCGATTCGCCATGAGCGTATGCAAGGAGGCCAGTATACGCAATCATTGCCCCGTTGTCAATGCAGTATCTATCATCAGTTGCGAATAGCTTCCCTCCCCTTTCAGAACACATAACGCGCATCATCTCCTGCAGCCGTTCGTTGCATCCCACGCCGCCAACAATCAGCACATCCTTGTGTCGCAGTGCGCCATTGCTCGCTCCGTGATCTCCACCAGCATTGCGAACAGAGTTTCCTGAGAATTTTTCCAACATGCAACGAACACGATCGAGATTCTTCCTTTTTTGGCTGGATATTAACTCATCTAAAAAAGAAAACAGATTCAGTATACCTGCAAGGAATAACATAAGTCTGCAGGGGTGCATTCTCCATTTTTAAGTTTCTCTTTCGCTGTGTCTTCGATATAACTCAATATCCCGCTAAAAGAAACATCCATTCCTTTCACAGCATAGGGAAGCTCTATATACTTTCCTCCTTTCTTTGCAAGCTGGAAGGAAATCGATAGAATGAGGTATGACTAGCTACAAGTTACTACCTCCGTCTCACTATTTCTGTCTCACTTTCCCAAAATGGACGTCTCAGTGTTTCTGGCTCACTTCCCAATTTGAAAAAATAACTATCCTCTTCTCTCCTATTTTATCATATTCTCTCTCTTACTTTATCATTTTCTCTCAGTCATCTCGTCTCTCATACTTTATCATCTACCAATCTCTCATACTTTATCATCTACTCTCTTAATTTCCGTGCCGAAAAGAAGCGAGACAGAAATAGTGGGACGGAGATAGTACTTTTGTATCATATGCAACCAAGTCACATGAGAAGCCAAATGACTCTACTACAAAAACTCAAATACATTCACATAGAAACATTCAAAAAAATAGTACTCCCTCAGTCCCGTTCGACTAGTCTTGTTTCTTTTCGGCACGGAGATTAAGATGAGTGGGTGGTTGTGTGTAAAGAGGTAGGTCCCACAAAGAAAAAGTGGTAGGTTATGTAGTAATTATTTTCCTTTTTGGGAAACAAGACAAGTCGGGAGGACGGCCAGAAAAGGAAAACAAGACAAGTCAAGCGGAACGGAGGGAGTATTTGCTCGTAAAGGGTGCGTATATCGTGCTCCTAAATCAGCTTGGTTTCACGAATGCAATAAAACAAAGAATCACTTATAGAATCGAAACAAACAAGATTCAGCCTACAAATTACAAGCTGAAAAAGCATGCACCTTGGAAATGCCTACAAGCCAAATATCAATTACATCACTTATAGAATTGCAATAAACAAATTTAAGCCTAAAAATAAGTTTATTTTCCAATTTCAAATCTACAAGCCAAAAGAAGCAGGCATCAAGGAAATGTATACTTAAGCCAAATACCAATTCGAGTTTACAATCCAAAAAAAGTACGCATCTTGCAAATGTTAATGATCCAAATATTGATCAAATTCCATGAACTGGATTCTCAATCATCATTATTTATATACCTGCTCGATGTTGTATCCGGGACTCGGGTCATTGGAGAGATTAAGAACCCTAGCAAATCTGTCCAAGCAGTTTCCAACTGCAATGTCAATTGTCTCCCCGAAAATCCGATACCTGCCCTCGCTGTAGGCGATAACCTGAGTATTTCCTCCACTCACATACAACACAACTGGATCATCTGCTCCAGTCACAGTCCTCCCCATTTCAATATGTGCCACACAGTGATTAACTCCAACAATTGGTTTCTTCCAAAGCTGTGATAAGATTCGAACGACTACAGCTGATACCTAAAAGGAAACACATAATTTCAACCCTATTACTCCATAATAGTCAATCAATTAATCCAATTGGAGATGAATAAATGAATGAGAAACTCAATTCGTACTTGGAGAGGGGCGCCCATGCCAGGGCCCTTGGTGTAGCAGAGGCAATCGACTTCCGCCGGCGTAATCTTCGCCTCATCCATGGCCGATTTGAGGAGCGGCAGCACGTGCTGGAGGTGGTGCTGGGCTGTTTCGCGGGGGAGAAAACCTTGCCCCGGCGGCGTGATGTAGGTGTGACGAGGATTCGAGAGGATGGTGCCATCCAGCGCCACCACTCCGACGGCGATTTTGTTGGCGGAACCCTCGAACCCTATCGCTATTAACCGTTTCTTCTCCGCCATAACCGTCGGCTTTTCTGATAGTGTGCGAGGGCGGGGATTTAGGGTTTTTGACTTTTGAGTTTTGAGTAAAGTATAATTTTTAAACTAATTATATATCGAAAAAAACATAATTTTTAAACAAATTAAAAAATAAGTATATATATATCGAAAAAAATATAATTTTTAATTATGTTAAATACATTAAATTCTAAACTAATTTTCTACGTTTTTTCTTTGAACAATGAAAATACATTTTTTACCATCTGGAATATTGGTTTAATGTGCTTTGCCCCTTAAATATGAAAATATGTAATTTACCCTCGAAATATCTATTTATTGCAGATAAAAAAAAATATTACGAGTTACATGTTTAAGGATAATTTTATCTTATATTATTACAAAACTAAAACTCCATCTGTTCCATTACTAACGTCATGTTTCTTTTAAACATAAAGATTAAGAAAGTTGTATTTTGTGATGTATATTATTTGATTTTCAAGTAGTTAATTTTTGTCCACACATTTTTTTGCCTTTTTTAGAAATAGTATATTTCTAATGGGAACCTTAATAAGAAATACAAGACGTTACTAATGAGACGGAGGGAGTAGTTTATATTATAAACCTTACAAAACTAAAGAGTAATTTGCTACAGTAGTCAAACCCACTTAAAAAACACAAAAGCAGATATCTTTTAAAATTATTTTCACAAAATAATCAAGTTTACAAAAATGCCATTTCTTTTTTTTTTTTCCCACTTTTTTGTTAGTTTAGATTCTCACAATAAAATCAATGTCTATGACCCTCAACACACCATAGACACCCTACGCAGACTAACAAATAAATATAAAATTTCTCAATTTCTTAAACACTTCACATATTCCACAGCCACGAAACACTCTCAACTCACTCTAGGCATTGAAACATAATATCATGAAATATATGAAATGAAGGATTTGAGATTTTTTTTGTTATTTATGTGGTTGTGTGCTTAAGGCGTGCCTACAGCGTATCGAAGGTTGTAGGCACTAACTTTATAGAGAAAATATTTAAAAAAATAAGGATATTTTTATAAACTTGGGTAGTTTGTGAATACGACTTTAAAAGATGACTATTTTTTAAATGAATTTGACTAAATTGGTATATTAATATTAATATTAATATTAATATCAAAACCAAGGTAGCATAAGGGTATAAAGGTTCGGTTCGGTTCGATTTTTAGTACAATTTAGGAACTGAACCGAATATATGAAAGTGGTTTGGTTCGGTTCGGTTTAAGGTGTACTTTACTTTTGGATCCGAATCGAACCGAACCGCCTAGAAATGATTCGGTTCGGTTCGGTTCATCGGTTTTACCTTTTTAAATCCTAAATAGGTTTTTTGAACTATAATATTCCATACATGCTTAACGTGAATGAAATCCAAGCACGACAACTCCAAAATATTAACAAAATATAAATATACTAAACATAACTACAAAAGTTAATTTCCAACTAGGGCTCCAAAATATTAACAAAATATAAATATATTTAACATAACTACAATAGTTAATCTCCAACTAGGGGAAACAAATTCATGACTCCACAATCCACATAGGCAGTAGCAAAATGAAACAACTTCATGACTCCACGTAAACGGATGAACCAAGAACTCTCGAAAAAAAATCCTACGGATGGAGGACTTGTTGTTCAACTTTAACGTTTTGGTAGAAAAAGTGAAAATAGTATTGAGAATGAATTGAGAAATGAGAAAGAAGATGAAAATGAGAATTGAGAACACAGAAGAGTGGTGTAGTCAGGACTCAGTTGTGCGGCGTCCTTACCGCTCCCTAAGTGTAATAGTATTATTAACATATCTTTTTTAATTTTTTTAATTACATATTTACATATGTATCAATTACCTACTATACCCCTAGTAATCACATATTAGTATACTACCTAGTAAGTAAGTAGTATGTAGTATTAACAAAAATATTTATATTTCATTCGGTTCCATTGGTTCAGTTCGGTTTGAGCGGTTTTTAAACCTTTGGAACCGTGAACCGAACCGATTGTAAACGGTTTCGAAAAATATAAACCAAACCGAACCACGAAACCGAACTGAACCGCATTTTTTGATTTGATTCGATTACGTCGGTTTCGCGGTTCGAACCGGAACCACTTACACCCATAGTAGCATTACTCATAAATTTACACCCTACAACTATCTAGAAGGTTGTTTTCCGGTTTTTTCTTTTCTTTTTTCGGTTGCTATAAATAAACCGTGTCGGTCGGAAGCTGTGGTTCTTCTCTACTCAATCTGGAAGTCCTCTTTTCAACTATCCAAACTCCATCAACTCGCCGAATCTCATTCAAATTTGATTTCAATTGTGAAATTCTCTGCTTTCCGAGGAATCACATCATCTTGTTTGCCGAGGATCGCGGTTCTTCACGACGGTAATTCAACTTCCGCTTCCTGGTTTAATTTCGCAGAGTTTGTCGAAATCTCACAGCACGATTCTATTCACGTTCATAATCAATTCATCAAATTCTTCGCTCTAGAGATCGATTTTGTCGCACATATGAATCACACGGTATAGATTTCGTCTTCTCGAAAGTTCAATTTGGTGAAATCGGTGTAGATGGGGAAACCCTTATTTTACGAGATTTGGGAAAAACCAGCCACGAGCTGCGTAATCGCAGTCTGCAGTTTAATCTGGTTCTACATTCAGAAAAGGGGGATTGATTATTCACACGTAGGGTTAAGTTACGACACTGCATTAGATGGCCATCATTGGAGGGTAATCACATCTGCATTCTCTCATATAAGCATTCTCCACCTTGTCTTCAACATGAGTGCACTTTGGAGCCTCGGCGTTATCGAACAGCTGCTCGGAGTCGAATACTATCTCCACTACACAATGCTGTTGGTTGTTTTCTCCGGTTTGCTCGTAATCGGGATATACCATCTCTTGATCTCCAAGTTCAAGATTGATTACTTCAAGAGAGTGACCGCCGTCGGTTACTCTTGCGTTGTCTTCGGGTGGATGACTATACTCTCGACGAAGCAACCCTCCACCAAGCTTGAGCTTTTCGGGTTTTTGTCGCTTCCCATTAGCTTCGCGCCGTTTGAATCTTTGATATTTACGTCTATTATTGTTCCGCAAGCGAGTTTTATTGGTCATTTGTCTGGGATTGTGGTTGGGTATGCCATTGCTTGGGGTTTGATACATGGGATGAACAATTACTGGGCTGTGTCTATGTTGGGGTGGATTGTTCTTGTCTTCGTTTTTAGCTTGAAGAAGTCCGGTACGTATGATTTCACATTTCTTGAGATTGAATCAGTGACGGATCCTTCTTTGCCATCAGTTCGGTTTCTTTCCTCTACAAATGGTAGAACCCTGCAGATGAGTGCTATTGATGTTGGTCCAAATCTTGTGTAGTGGAGGTCTACGAAACTACGGTATGTTTCTACCTATGATCTTAATCTTCATATGCAGCAGCCATTTGTATTCTTGTATACTTGATTATTATGTTCAGCAGTTGTAACTATTGGGATAGGTAAATGAGATTGATCGTCTGTTTCGGGATTTCAAGCACGTTTTTTTCGCATTTATATCGGGTAGTAAGTGGAAGAACCCTAATAGCTGAGCTTTTTACTGTACTCAAAACATGAATTTAGGATTGGATTCTGCTATTTTTGTTCTAGGAGGATAGTGTAAAGTTAAATGGCTTTCGAGATTAACGTAGAACTAGAGAGATATGTCAATTCTTGTCCAAGAAAAATAGTAAAATCAACCATATATATGCAATATATATGTATATATAAATGGATATACCTAAACAGACTTAACAAAATCGAGCTATGAGGGAATCGGTAGAGAACTTATGTACCTCCGGATTTTCAACTTCGACTCTACAACTTGCTGCAGCTTACTGATCTTGCAGCTAATGGAGCAGTAATTGGCGCGGCTGGAACTGGTCCAGCTGATGCTGTCGAAACTGATACTGTAAAGGCGGAGCGGCACGATTGTTGCTGTGAAATTGTTGGTTAGCTCCAAAGGGTGGGCCATTTGGAACAGCCTGACCTGTAAGCACCTTCAGATGCTGGATCTCTTCCTTCAGTGCATCATTTAGAGCTGTGAAACAGAGTATGCATGCATCAATCTGCGGCTTCTTAATGTAACCCTAAATCTTATTACCCTTCATCCAGCTGGGATTATCATCAATCTTTTTCTTGCCTAAGTAGTTATGGATTAGTTTCTTACCGTCTTGCACGTGTACTTGCTGTTCGATATTCTGCAAATGTAGTTTGAGTTCAATGTTTTCTGATGCAAGACCCGTTGTCTCCCTCTGTAGTGGAAGGGAAGGAAAAGGGTTGATAGCAAAAAAGCCATGAAGAATCAAATGCCAAAATAGTACTCCCTCCGTCCCATTTAAAGCGACGAGTTTTACTTTTCGGGGTGTTTCGTTTGAAGCGACATGTTTCCGAAAAAAGAAATAACTTTTCAAAAAAGTTACAAATTCTCTCATACTACCTTCATCCCATTATCTCTGTCTCACTTTCCCAAATGGATGTTCCTCTATTTCTGTTTCACTTTCCAATTAGGAAAAATAACTATCATCCCTTTTTCTACTTTATCATTTTTTATCTTCTATTTTCTCATACTTTATTATTTTCTATTTTACTTTATCATCTACTATCACCTATCTTTTATCTCCTAGTTTATCATCTATTCATCTCTCATACTTTATCATTTACTACTTCTTAATTTCCGTGACGAAAAGAAGTGAGACAGATATAGTGGAACGGAGGTAGTATTTTATAATTTCTCTCTCATATTTTATCATTACTCTCTCATTATCTCATTCATCTTCGCTCTTTTACTTTATCATCTATTCTTATCTCATACTTAATCATCCACTTTCTTAATTCTCGCACCGAAAAAAATAACGGTCGCACAAATTAAAACACACAAGGATTAATAGGCTTTAGATTACCTGAAATAAATTTAACTGCAAAGACAAGGATGTCTTTTCTGTCTGCATAGTCTGGACTTTGCTTTGAAGTTCATTGATATAACTCATCTTCCTCTCCTTTGACCTTGCAGCTGATTTCCTATTTGCCCATATTCTGTTCTTGCACAGACACAAAACAACTTAGCATACCATTCTTACCCAAGGTTGAACTAGAATGAGATAAAAACAAGTAACCTTTTAGCACGCTTTGGATCAGAAAGAGCAAGCTCAGCAAGATTGGCAGCAGACATAGGCGCCTTAGACTCATCCTGAGACGGACTATCCGAACCCGGCTCGAGCATATCGGTTTTCATGGAAGTAACTGAAAGAGAGGATTGGCTATGATGAAGCCTGATTCTTGGCTTCATACCAGAAGTGGGCAGTTCTTCCACAGCCGATGCAGAACCCTCAGATGCCTTATTAAGCCCATCTAATCCTCCTACAACATCTACATCGCTATCGAAGCTAATCTCATTCAGAAGATTAAGAATATCGGAATGAGTACGCCTATGGCTCGAATTATCAAGGGTAGAATCAAATGGCTTCTTTTGATCCTGATTTGCAGGTGCTGGTAGTAGCTCTGGCTTCGCGATGTTGGGCGAAAACAGAGACGAACACCTCCTAGATGGAGGTAGTGAACTGCTACTATCCATCAATTGAATCTACAACATGTAAAAGCTAACAACACTCAACCTCATTATCCACAATTTTCCAACAAGTTGAAGATTTAAATTGCTGTGTAAAGCATAATCATGCCGGAACGGTATATCAATCAAACCTAACACAAATTGAGGCTAATTTCTGTCCAAATCTAGAACCTATGAAGTTATAAGCCCTAGGGCGATTCACATATAGAAATTGCAGACGATCAACGACGGAGAAAGTCAAGTAATGATTTCATCATAAAATTAGCAGGCTGAATTTCAAATTCCAAATGCAGAATCGGAATATTTTGGATCTGCGATGAAAGCCAGATGAAATTGATGGAAAATTGCAACCCTAGCTAGAACGTAGTCATGCCAGAACGGTATATCGTTCAAACCTAGGGACTCAAATTGAAGGTAAATTCTGTGCAAAATCCAAATCTAAAACCTCTGGAGTTATGAGCCCAAGGGCGATTCACAGAGAGAAATTGCAGAAGATCAACGACGGAGAAAGCTAAGTAATGATTTCATCACAAAATTAGCAGGCTGAATTTTGAAATTTCAAATGCAGAATCGGAATATTTTGGATCTACGATAAAAAAACAGACGAAATTGATGGAAAATTGCAACCCTAGCTAGAAATGCGAACAAGGCGAATGTACTTACGGATCAAAACTGTTCCTTCCTTTCGATCTTTGACGGAATTAGATCTCTTGATAGACGAATTCGATCTCCAAATCGAGATTTGGAGCTCCAAAGAGAGGATGGATGCATGCACAAGTAAATATATGCGTGTAATATTCACACGTGCACACAAAGACAGATCTGGAGAGATGAAGATCAGTTTGCGCGCGGTGCGGGAAATGCTGAAGGAGCGGATTATATAGACGTGAAGGAGATGACGTGTCGAATGTCGACTGGTTATGGATCCGTGAGTCATTCTCTGGCGCTCTTAGATTGCCATACAACTCTCTCTCTCTCTTCATTATCCATCTGATTATTATGTTGAAATATATATATAAATATATTTCAAGTCTTAATCATGGCAATTTATTTTAGCATTATAATACAAGCCATTTAATGTTCTTTTAAGATAATATTTCGATTTTGGTCTAGTAGTGTGCCATTTTTTCATTTTTTGATTGTGTGTAGTATGATCGTGTCTGTGTCTTTTACTGGTCCATAATGTGAACAATCGTCTTCTTTTTAATCATTCAACAGAAAGTATACTCACATTATGTGTCAAATTTTCAATCACATGAGCACTATATACATAAATTAAGTGACAAAAAAAAAGATTTTATTTTTTCAAGTCCAAATCAAGATAATATCTTAGTATAGTACAGGTCATTTTATGTTCTAAGATAAAATTTCGATTTTGATCTGGTAATGTGGCATGTAATGCAGTTGCATCTGCGTTTTTTTTTGTCGTGTAATATGAACAATCGTTCATTTTTTGTCATCCGACATACAATGTAATCACTTACTCCTTTTTCGATCACCTGAACATTATGCATACAATGTTGTGTTATCGGTAACACTTTGTTGGTCCAGAGACGAGTGTCAGGTATAGAGGGGGTGAATACACCTGAGTACAAGTTCTTTTTCTCAAACGCGAAGGACAGTTGAGTTGTAGATTGCAACTGATGAACAGTGATAAATAGTAACCTTTTGATCGCGGGTCAAAGTGAGTCAACTACTGAGTTTCTCCTACTGACTTTTGTCAGTATTTGATTCTCAGTCGGAGACTTAGTGCGGATAAGTGTGTAGGGCCCGATTCACTTCGTCTCGATTTGAAAACGTGTTTTTCATAAACCAAATAATTTTGGCTAGTGCACTTTTCAAATACGTTTTATGCAAAGTATGAGTTTGTAAGATGATTTAGAATGCAGCGCAATAAAACAGTAAATGACACAAGCAATTTTTAACGTGGTTCGGATACGCAAGATCCTACGTCCACGGTCCTGCTGAACATGAGGTCTTGTTGATTAATCTGAGCAAGCCTCAACAAAGTATCTGTGCACTGGACAAACCCTTCTAAGTTATAGTCCTTAGCGACTTTACAAATCAAACCGAAGTTTGAAGGAGAGGGGATGTTCTCCAACTATAAAGGAGTTCTTACAATAAGAACAATCACGAAATGTGAACTCCTTCGAAGGTTCTAAGCTATGTATATAAACGATTGAGCTTAGATAAAGAAGAGGGATCTAAAGAAGAAAACTCTAGAGAGAAGAACTATAAATATTCTAATAAAGCAAGTTCTTCGCTGGATCTTCGTGAAAGGCGCTAGAGTGTTTCGAAATCTTGAGCGTGTAATTCCTTTGATATCCCGTGCGTGAAGCTCGGAAAGACTTCTCTATTTATAGTTGTGACCCAGGCATTTGTCCGTTGGAGAGGACGAAGCCACGTGTCACAAACGTCCAAGGAAAACGACCATATATTCGAAATGTTGTCGTAAAGTGGTTGGTTACTGTGCATGAGAGCAACTTTAGTTGGTCAGAGTAGGTAGAGCTTAGATTGCTTCTCATTGGTCGAGGTTTGTGGTAGGTGAGACTTGTCAGACATCGATCTTCATCAGAGCTGACTCTCACTCATCCTCGTATGATCTTCTGCTGACTTTCAAATGATGTTAAAAGATGGGTCATTTCTTGTTGGATACAGTAGACCTGATAAGATCTCTGTCTTCTTCGTCTGAGTCTGCTTATGACGGATCTTCTGCTGAGCGAAGTCAGCTGATGACTCTGAAGGTACTGGGCTTTGATACTGTGTTCTTCTACTTATGTGAGTCGGCTGAAGAGAAATCTTCTACTGATTGAAAACAGTTGATGACCTTGAACACAAGCTCTTACACAAATGACGTGGGGTTCTGGAAAGTAACTTCCTGCTGAAGATCAGTTCAACACTTACTCCTTACAGGACTTATACGAAAACGATAATAGAAAATACAATCAGTCTAGCCTATTACATCATCTAAACACTACACAACGGATACAAGACGGGTTTTGGGATCTTCAATTCCATAGCATTAAATCACTATGATTTCCCCCATCACCGATAAACAGATAAGTCCTATTACAAGAACTACTGATAAAATAATACTAAGTACCCTCTACGTGGTTATTAAGATCAACCACTGACTCATAACCCAACACACTTATAAACTGCTAGTGTAGAATTATGCATGGAAAAATTAGGCGACAAAAAATGAATGTGAAATATACTCTCCTCCAAAGAATGAAAAACGAACATTTTTTTAAATTGCAGGAACACAAACAGCCTAAGCTAAATGATATGACCAAAACGGATAACATTACGTTACGGGACCAAAATCGAATTTTTCTCTATGAAAAAAGGGAAAAAGGAAACCACCCCACCACAAAAAATGAAACCTTGAAATTCTTAATTATCAATGGCTGCTTCACTTCAACTGGCATTGCTCAATCTCTACCTCTTTATATACATCAATTACCTAACATATATGAGCTTGTTTCACTGCCTATCTTCTTGCTTGAGCTTATGCTTGTTGG
The DNA here is from genome assembly GCA_028984105.1 of Lavandula angustifolia. Taxonomy (NCBI): domain Eukaryota; kingdom Viridiplantae; phylum Streptophyta; class Magnoliopsida; order Lamiales; family Lamiaceae; genus Lavandula; species Lavandula angustifolia. Next base: position 13,122,188 of record CM054802.1, on the reverse strand, counting down.
AGATGACGGCCAGCTGTTGCAGTGCGGTGGTGATTGTGTGTAGAAAGTGGGAGTTTGTGTAGTAGAAAGTGGGAGTTTGTGTAATAGTTTTTTTTTTTTTTTTACTAAACAAGACAAATCGGATGGAACGGCTTGGAAAAGAATACAAGACAAGTCGGGCGGGATGGAGAAAATATTATTTTCTTGATCCAGATTTTTCTTATGGGCCTAAGACCACAAAATGTATTGCAGGTTATGGGCCTAAGCCCAATTGATGTTACTCTAAATAAATTAATTGGATCACGGAGTCAGCCCGTTAGGGTTTAAACGCCACCGTCTAAAGCCCGCAGTTCATATTATCGTTATCCTAGGGTTTGTAAATTCGCCGCTTCGTCTTGCACCTTCAGCGATCAAATCTCCGTTTTGCTAAAATGGTAAGCTGCTTACATGATTTTGAAATCGCAATAAAGCGCTAGAATCTCGCGGTGGACGGTTACGTTGTTGATTTGTTTTAATTTTTCTTGATTTATGCGATGTTGGTGCTTTGTTTCTATGGTGAAATTCAAGCTTTTCCAACAAGAATCTCGCGATGCATGCTTTCTTGTTAATTTGTTGTTGCTATTTTCGTCTTCGCAAGAGGAAGTAATGTGTTGATCAGTTCCTGAATAAGAATCTGTAGATTTGTGTTTTTAGGCTGTCATTCTGTTTAGAATAACCCTATGGCGACGTGTACTGCTTCTCTAGGATCCAGGAAGAGTGGAATTCATGTACTTTCACGATTCTCTCACTTTGTATTTAGTTTGATTTTGTAATGCCGTCGTAATTTGGTAAATGAGACCTGGAGATCTAGTCGAATTAAACGAATATGCGCTCGTCCTATCTCGGCTGTCCGATGCTTCTGCACCGCTCTTTTTTTATGTCAATTTGTGATTTAGTTTGGTTTTGATGTGCTAATACACTGAGATTGGAAGCACTGGTTTTTTCTCTCTCTCATGTTCGGAAGCTCAATTGCTGTACTGTCGTTTCTAAATTCACTGTCAGTGTTTCGTTATGTTAAAATCGGAGCCAATTATGCTATGTTGCTATTTCTAATTGCTTGTGTGGACTGTGGAGGCATAATTGGGTTAATTGATTAGGTTTGTGCATTATCATTATCGGGAAAACTTTCGTGTAAATTCTTATAGTTGGTTTGGTGCAGCCGAAGCAGATTCATGAGATAAAGGACTTCCTTCTGACAGCCAGAAGGAAGGATGCTCGTTCGGTGAAGATCAGGAGGAGCAAAGATGCCGTGAAGTTCAAGGTTAGGTGCTCGAAGTATCTGTACACGCTCTGCGTGCTTGATACCGAGAAGGCTGACAAATTGAAGCAATCCCTTCCACCTGGTATGGTTTCTTCTATGCAAACTATTGTTTTGTAAGTACTAAGAAGCATGGACACGTCTGAGAAGAAGGCGTATCCGTATCCGAGCCGTTTCCGATACGGAAACGTCCCGGATATGGCTTGGATACGGTTAAAAACGTTTTCTAAACGTATCCCGTTTCCAATTTAATTTTTTATTAAAATTTTAATTTAGGATACGGCCAAGATACGTACGGGATACGGATTTGAAATATAGGGAAAATATATAACCTAATAATCTAATCTTGACTCCGATTGTGACTCTGACTCACATACGGATTCTCTCCCGAGCCGCTGTTCCACCCTCACTCAGGCCGCCGTCGACCTTGCCAATACTTTTTTGAAAACGAAAATTGAAAAACGTATTCCAAACGTATCCGTGTCTTACTTTTTTGAAAAATGGCGTATCCCCGTATCCGTATCCTAATGTATCCGTATCCCCGTATCCGTTTTAGTGCATGTAGAACTTTGGTACCTACCAAATCGCTTCCATTTTCCTTTTAATTTAGTTCTCGTGCGAGAATGGAATTAGTGCATGTGAATGTTAATCGATTTTGAGATTTATAAGCTTATTCCTTCTTCAAGAAACTTGGTTTTATAGCTATTGATGCACATTGGTTGTGTGTAAACCATGTTTCTAGTGCAAAGGAACAATAAGTGCCTTAAGAACTTCGATAATGCATGTGAAATTATAAGGTCTTTTTTTTAAGCCTTTCTTGTCTCGACTTCGTTTTCTCTTTTAGACCCCCTCCCCCTAGGTTGCACGGATACGGGACATGTGATATGACTCGACACGGACACGGGATACGGGACACGATATTTTTTAATAAAGTTAAGACACGACACGGACGCTAATTTTTAATAAAAAATATAAAATCAAGTGTGAAATAAAATAATTTTGTATATTTTTATTAAAATTAGATGTTATGTGTGTATAAATCCATTAGACACAGTAATTGGCGTGTCGTGTCGCGTCCGAGTGTCTGACACGTGTCCAACACGATACGTTATTATTTTTTTAAGTGTCCGTGCAACATAGCCCTCCCCCAGTTGATGCTAAAGAATTAACTTAGGCAATCGCTCTTTCTTTTTTCTTTCAGGTTTGAGTGTGCAAGATCTTTGAGTCCGAATTCATCGCCTTGAAATTTCGATTATTTCTATTTCCGTGTTGAAAGATTGCTCTAATGAAATTTTGGGGATGTTTTTACAGTAAAACAGATTTCAGATTTCTTATGATTTGTCTTCTTCTTGAATCTTTCATCATGATTGAAATTTGAAGCTGCATTTACTATTTCAAAGGTCTGATTGATTACACTGGACATATATGCCCTTGTTAAACATAGTTTTTTTACGGATTCGAGTCTGGACTTGTCACTAGTTCTGTTCGATTTGGTTCGGTTCGGTTTGGTTAACTAAGCCGTGGTCGGCTATTCCAGTTGGACAATACTTTTTTCATGCATGATGTATATTTTACTTGAAGATACATTAATAGCCTCTTCTAAGCATGCCCCATCATTTATTGACTTATTATTAATCATATTTTTGTACTCCCTCCGTCCTGTTATTGCTCTCTTATTTTTCCTAATCGAGTTGTCACGCTATTACTGATTTTCTTTCTTAAAATAACAAAAACTACTCTTAAACAAAAAATAAAGTGGACTTCCCATACTTAATATTTATCCCCACATTATTATATTCTCTCCAAAAATCTATCTCTCACATGATTTTTATTTCACACCGTACTCGAAAATTTATGATTTTTAATTTTTTTTAAATTTAAGATTATTTTTTAAAATGCAATTTTTTTTTTAAAAAGCAGAAAAAAATCAATTGTTTTAATTTTGTTCTATAAAAATTTGGATAAATTCTCATTTATTCTTCTAACCACTCTTGTAAAATTATGTTTATTTATTAATATAATTAATATTCATAAAATATATACTTAAACAAAGTTTTTTAATCTCCGTACTAAAAGCAAAGAAGATAGTATTAATTTCTATGTTGAAATAAAAGAGAACAGTAATAGCGGGAATAAGGGAATATTCTTATTATCATGCAACTTGCCCAACTGGCTCAGAAGCTTTTGGCTGGGTTTTAGGAAATATCCAACTATAGTTCAAAGTCAATCTATATGTATTGATCAATATATATGCATCTCTTTTTAATTAGTAAGCATCTGAAGAAATTCAAAGCTTATTAGATACTGAATTGTAGAGATAATTGTTGTAGTTTTGGATATGGCCTCATACTGATTATTCTTATATATTTTTCTTGTTCTTGTATATAGTAATCATAATAATTTTCATGTATCACTAAATCTTTAAATATTGAATTTGTTAACAAGTTTTCTTGAAAATAATTTTGATTTCTAGCAATGATAGTTTTGCGGGTTGGGACTTGGTAGTATAGGATCTGGACCCGCCAGGATTTTGCACTCAGGGATATGGACCTAGACCTGCACTGGTCCAGAAATTCAGACCCACATGGAGAGGGTTTATTGATGAATTTAAGGCTTTAATTTGAATTTTCTTTTTCTTTTATTATTAACTTTTATTTAGGAGCCTTTATTTGATTTTTTTTATTACGATTACCATTTATTATTATTTAGAAGTATGAATTGAAGAATAAAATATATTTAAATAATATAAAATAAGATTAAAATAATAAATTAAATAAACAAAAATAATAATGTGGGTTTGGGTGGGGTGGAGGTGGGGCGGGTAGGAAAATTGGATTTGAATCGGCCCTATGCTTCTGCGGGGCTGGGTATTATACACTTATTACGAGGTGGGGCGAGACGGGTTCGATTTTAATTGCCATCTCTAATTGTTTCAAAGGGAAATACAAACATTTTGCTTAGCCAAAACAAAAGGAGGATCCTTTTTTGGTTGTCAAAGCTTTGAGAGTTGACAAGTCAACAAACTAAATTTTGTCTCAAGTATTTTAATCCACTAAATTTCATGGTTGTAATATTCTTCAAGATGGCCTGAAATCTACTCACTCACTTCTTACACACGCGTCACCACATTTTACACAATCGTACTTATGTAATAAATTATTATGTTTCAATTCTTTGATACTCTCTCCGTCCCAAAATTCTTGTCCGCTATTCCATTTTGGGTTGTCCCAAAATTCTTGTCCACTTTTCTTTTTTAGTAAATTATTACACACAACTTTTTTGTGGGACCCATAACTTTATATCAATCTACACACAACTAACAATTCTCCTTAAAAACCGTGCAAAAAGCAAATTGGACAAGAATAATGGGACGGAGGGAGTATTAAATTTATGCATGGCAACGTAAACTAATCAAGTGAAGAAACTAATAAATGAAGCAATTACATTTGAGAAATAATTTAATAATTTATATAATAATTTATAATACTGTCTACAGCTTGGCATTGTGATGTGTTCCCATGGAATACTCCACTATATATTGAAGCCATTACTACATAGTTTTACTACACAAACATAATAAGCTTAGTAACTAAATACAGATTTGCAAATATTGCTGGGACTTGAGAAGAAAGATTTTGGATAATGGAGAGAGAAGGGTTTAATGTGATGGTGGTGTCGTTGGTGGTGGCGATAGGGCTGAGCTTGTACGTGGGGCAGCTGCAGGCGGCGGTGACGCTGCCGCCGGAGGCCAGGTTCTTGAAGAGGCATTTTTACAAGAAGCTTAACACTTGTGAGAATGTGGAGGCCTTTGTGACGCATCAAGTGGAGTATTATTGGAAGAAGGATAAGAGCATTACGGCCAAGCTGCTTAAGCTCCTCTACGCCGACTGCATGGTTAATGTAAGCTTCCCCTCTCTCTCTCTCTCTAACATACGTATGCTTTTCTCTAATTTATATATGTATCACTTTATTACATATAATGCTTTTATAAAAGGAATAATAAGTTCATGGTTATATCTATTTTTTGTGTTTATAATCATTTGGGGTAAAAAAAAAAAAGTCGATTTTGTTACTCGTAGCCAAATTTGGGTGAACGGGTCTACGCTAGCTTCGGCCTTTTGATGTATTCATGTATGATAATTACATGTTGTTCGTGATTGTGACTCGATCATGACTTTGTGATCGAGATCGATCAGGATTTCTGATCAGATGTATTTAATAACTACTCCCTCCGTCCCATTCCACTTGTCTTGTTTCTTTTGGGCACGGAGATTAAGAAGAGTGAGTGGTTGTGTGTAGATGAGTGTGTGATTGTGTGTAAAGAGGTAGACCCCACAAAGAAAAAGTGGTAGGTTGTGTAATGATTAGGCTTCCTTTTTTGGAAACTAGACAAGTCGAGCGGGACAGCCCAAAAAGGAAAACTAGACAAGTGGAATGGGACGGAGGGAGTACTTTTTTTTTGGGATCAGATTATCTGTTCATAAATCTATATTCAATTGATGTCAGATTCAAAATATGTGGTTTTGATTTTTTTTTATTTTAAATATATTATTTAATTAGTTATTTTATCATCCCTCTTTACGGCTTTTCAATTAGTAAATTAAATGGATAAAAATGAATTCATTTTTTAATCTTTTCCTTTCAATTTATAATTTTTTAATTCAAACTGAGTAGTTTTGAATCGGATTGAAATGACATTTATTATTCATGTGATTTCATCACAGTTATAAAAGTAGAAAGATGAGGGTATTTTGATATTTTAAATATTTGCTAAATGCTAGTACTATAAAAGTGTCTATTTAAGAAGAAATATTTCACATAGTTACTTTGAAAGCATATGCATTTTATATTGTTTACTACTTATATGTATTGAATATTGATTATAAATTAAAACCCTTTATATAATTTGTATTATTGTCAAAAATGAAACTTTCCCCAGCCACTAATTGTCATTAATTACGCGCTGGGCCAATCAAGAATTTCATTTACGAGACTAGATCTTGATGTTATTATAATTTATATAATCTCTTGGATCAATCCAACTTCTTTTATTAATTTATGGTTTATATTTTAGTTTGAATTAATGCTCCACATTCTCCAATATATCTCAATAGACGTTATTTATGACTCACTTTTCTGATTGGAACGTCCCACACTCCCACTAAAAATGGTTCAGACTTAATTTAGCTAAAAAATTACTATGATCTCTCTTACTTTATCACCGACTCTCGTTATAAAACTCATTTTCTCTCTCATACTTTATCATTTACTATCTCACTTATCTTCTCTTTCATATTTTATTATTTACTTTCTTAATAATCGTGTCGAAAATTTTTGAACCACTTATAGCGAGACGGAAGGAGTATACTCTAAAATTAATCATATACTATTAATTGTTTTCATAAAATACAATTTAATTAATATATTAATAGATGATTAATTAATTAATGATTTAATATTTCAGGGGTGCGACGCCTCGATCCTACTGGAGGGCCCACACACCGAGAAAAAATCTCCGAAGAATTCTCGGCTCGGCGACTATGGCTTCTTCGTGATCGACAAGATCAAGACGGTTCTAGAAGAACGCTGCCCCCGCCCGCCG